>NW_004624755.1:1504655-1522867 GCF_000247695.1 Heterocephalus glaber | reverse complement strand
CCTTGTGTTTTCTAATCCTGCTAAATTCAAATACAAGTTCTAGGGGCTCCTAGAGATTTCTTAGTATTTTCTCTCTAGATGATCGTTTCATCTACATATAAAGACTTTGTTTCTACCTTGCCAATCCTATCTTAATTGTGTCATTTTATTGCCAGACTATTTTGGTTTAGGCCTATGTTTCCAAGTTTAATGGACAGATGAACAGTAGGCATATCTGCCCTTGTTCCCCACCTTAAGGAGAAAGCATTGTATCTTCTCCGTTCATATAAGGCGTTCTCACTGGAAGTATGGAGTACATGTCTTTCATCTGTTGAGAAGGTTCTGTTCTACTTCTAGTCTCCTGATCGCTTTTACCATGAGCAGCTGTAGAATTTAGTCCAATACTTTTTCTCCAACTAGTGACAGGATCATGTGGCTTTTTCCTTTCCTCTGTTAAAATGATGACTTTTAGGGGTGGATCTTCCAATGCTGAATCAATACTGCCATCCCTATAATAAAACCACTTTCTACATACTCCAGATCTGACTTCTAATAGTTTGTTTTGTTAAACAAATTTCTGTCTATGTTCATATTTTTTCTTTTATTATCTTTATCCAGTTTTAGGATTAGCACAATGCTGATTTCTCTAAGGAGCTTTAAGCCCACTTTCTGTGGGATTAAGGAATGTTGGCTGGATACATTGAGAAAGTCAAGATTTTGATAGCGAGAATGTGCTGGGTCATAAACTATTGTGCTTGGCATGTAGGCTTGCACACACACACGTGCACACACACACAAACACACTTTATTCTGCAGGTGGAAGCAGAAAGTTTCTTAAAATATCATTTTTTTATACTACATTCCTCCTTCATGTCTTTTCACTTTTCTCTGAAATGTTAGAGCACTAGTAAGTCACAGTTAATGCCTTTTTGTTCAGTCTAGATGCATATTTGATTGTTCAAGTTACTTGCTTTAACATCTCATAAATAAATATGAAAAAAATGAAGAGCAAAGAAAAAACACATGCCAAAGAAGAAGATAGAAACCACAGGAAAAGCATATCAACGTGCTGCTCTCTTCTTACAGGTTGATCATGAGCTTGGCTTTCAGCTTTTTGAGAACTATCAGGAATAGGAAATAAGATCAAATTAAGATATTCATAATATCCACAATACAGAAATGAACTCCTGGCTCACAGCAAATACAACTAATCTGAAAAAGTCTGCAACTATTTTCCCTGAGGGTTCTGACTAAAAAGAACAATGAATGTTCCAGGAAATCATAGTTTCACTAACTTATTGCTGTTTTTCAGGGTAATTTCTCATGAGTTCCTTCAATGTGAAAGCAGCACAATCCTTGGTTGGGACCCATGGGCCTGGAAAAGCCAAAAATAAGTATGTATAATAGGACTATGGGTAAGAAAACTATTTTCCCCTCTTTCATTTGTAAATTTAACTTCATGGAGAGAATAACATTCTCAGTAAGTGCACATTCTCAGTGTCTCATCTCACAGATGACAACATGTTTGGGTGAATTTGGGTTCATTATTGCTTTTCATGTTCTCAAGCTATCAACAGACTAGCAATTGTCTTAACTCTATGCTGGTGGTATTTCAGCAACTAATAAACAAAACTTTTTTTTTAATCTGAGAGAAAATAGAAACTGCAGATGTAAGTATCCACGGGGCAAACTAGGATTGTCCCTTAACTTACTATATTTTAAATTTACTGTCTTTTTAAATTAGAAAATGTCCTGTTGGTCAATAGTATGTCAAAAGATTACCTTTGGTCTTGACCACTGACTTTTCTATCTATAAGTAATTAAATATTTAGGAAGTTAATTCATTTCCAACCATTAATTTTCATCTCAGGTTAAGTGGTTCGTCTATTTAACTTCATTTCAAATTATCAGGACCTGCACTTAGGCATCACTTGGCAAAGATAAGTCTCAAGATTCCAGGAGTCTCAATTATTCTCTCTTGTGGAAGTGACTATTTAGGCTGCATAAAGAACATCTTTTGAAAGTGACTTTTCAACCTTCCCAGATGTGTAAAGACAAAAAGAGCTAATTATAAGATTCAGGAGATATTCTGTTATTTTGTAAAACAGTTGTCTTTTCATATAATAATTATACCTTATATTTTAAAATGATCTCTAAGTTTTATTTATTTTATTTTTAAGGATTATTCTGGAAATTTTCATCATTTGTTTTATTTACAACTGAAAAGACATCAGCTTTTTAAATTAAGTCATGCATTTATTGCTTCCTTCCAAATTTACCTTGAAGACACTAAAAATTTTTTGGATGAGTTTATGTAAAAAATATTGCTTGGTTAGTTCGGCAAGTTAGATACATGAATAGAGGCATGTATATTAATTTCAAAAGGTCACTAAAATTGCAGGTGCACAAATGCAGGTGCAATTTAATCTCTGAAGCAACCTCTGGATTGCAAGTATGATTAAAAAAATAAACGAAGGAATAGTGGAATCTTATTGAAAATTTCACCTCAAATTATATGTTTTCAAATTACATGGCAATCCAATTAAATGTATCAACAATTAAACTTGCTAAAATTTGGCTTTCATATGATCTGTTTATTTTTTTAGTAGCAAAGAAAAATGCTCTTTTAGAAGAACCAAAGTTTTAGTTTACTTTCTTTAAAATAAATATTTAATTCCTTAATATCAGCCTCTGTGTATACTTGATCAGAACAAAAGTTGATAGAATAAAGCATGATTTCTGGGTCAGTGCTTACTACGTGGAATTTATATGTAACAGATGAAAATAATTTCTCACTTGTTGCACTATTCCATAGTTCGGATTCTCTTTTTCAAATGAAAATAAAAACATATGACTTCCTGCAGGAGTGCAACTGTATAAATGGTTGACTATGCACTTTCCTTACTGATATTAAAATATACTTAAGCATAATTAGAAGATAAAATTCACAGACTTCAATATAAGAGGAAAGTCGTCTAAAACAAACTGAACAGGGCAAACATTTGAACAGGAAAAAGTAAAGTAAATCAAAAACATGAAGAAAGCAGAAAGAGCCAAGAGGTGACAGATCTCACAATATGTCCCCAAAGCAAACTTCCTGAAGGTAAGGGTAATCACAAAATGAAATCACAAAACCTCTTGTGGAAAGTAATAGAGGTGGAAACTGGAATGAAGGGGGCCAGAAGGAAAGTACCTCTGAGAACAAATAGGGAAAGAGGAGGCAGAGCTACAAACAGAAGCACAAAGTTCCACTTGCAAGATGTTTTCCTCACAAACCCAAAGCAATTTCCCTTTATGGAGCCAGAAGCTGACCTGAGTGTCCTTTCCATTTCTTCCTCAAGATATTCCTTAAAGGCCTAGGGCTAGTCCAAGAACAACAACTCACTCAATAAGGGTTTTAAGGAAAACACCAAACACAGCATCAAAACAAAAACATTAGAAAGTTGAATGAAATCTAGCACTTTCAAACAAACAAAATATCACCCCAATAATTTACTGTTGTGAGCCAGCAAGTATTTATTATAAACTTGCATTCCACCAAGAATTTTTAAAGAAATAAACAAAAAAATGAAGTAAACCAAGCAGCAGCATTACAAAATCTCAAGAAAATGATACTTCATAGCAGGGTGAACAGAAACAAAAGTGGTAAATTTGGAATGAAAGCCAAGAAATAAAAATTATTATAACAATGAAATAAAAAAGGACTTGAGAACAAAAAGAATCACATAACAAGAAAAAAATGAATAGAAATGAGGAAAATAAAGGAAAAAAAGACAAAAAGATGATAGGAAATGCAAACAGGAGGTCTAACATAAGCACAATTGTGGTACCTAGAGAAAAAAACAAAGAAAAAAATTATTTAATTATAAGCATATTTAACTTACAAATGTATGTGAGAAGATAAAATTCATGGTGACTTTTAAAAATACCCTAATAAAATCTAAAGAGCATATTATTAGGACGGACTATGCACAAGAAAAACATCTCCCTAGAATGGTCAACATTAAAACACCATAAAGAAAGGGACTTAAAGAAGAAAATCACTTTAAGAGAGAAATTAGCTTCATTTCCCTCCAGCAAAATTGAGCCACAAAAGACATGGCAGCAGAATTCATGTGATACTTAAGTTAAAAAAGGTGAACCACAATGTCATTCCAGAATAAATATCAAAAGTAGATTTGAATACTCAATAATAATTTGAGTGATATTTGAGGAAAATACTAAATAAATGTATTTTAGTTTGTGAAGAAAGAACTCAAGAAACTATTATAGGATTTATGGTAATGAATATTGGACATATTTAATAGTATACTGAAGACTAAAGCAAATGTAATTATACAAACTGCAAGTTGCATGTCTCCTATAAATTGGGGAAATGGCATATGTATAGGTTAGATTTCCTTTTGCTAGGTGTTATAGTTAACTGATTGTGTCAACTTGAGTGAGAAATGCCCAACTAAATTGGATCAGCATAGTTCTTTCTGGGTGTGACTAAAGGGATTTACTGAAAACAGAAGACCCACCATTGTGAGGCTTGTCATGGAAATTGTATAAAAGGGAAACAATGAAGAAGGGAGGCTCTCTCTGTTTCTTCAGAGGAGCCCCAGTCTTCACAGTCACCTTGAACATCACCTTCTGGCTTCCACCACAGACTCTTTGGACTTCTGTTGCAGGCCCTTCATCCTCCTGATATGGCCTTGCTTGGGACACTACAGTGAGCTCCAAGCCTTTGACTGGATCCTTCAGATCTCCAGCGTGCAGATAGAACTTTTGGATTCTTTCACATCTGACTCTGGGTGGCCACTGTAAACCAATCTTATAAATTCTTATATATTTGTATATTTTGCATTAAATCTGTTTCTGAAATAACCACTGACTAGTGAAATAACCACTAGGACAAAACACCTGACAATCACAATTTAAAGGATGAGAGATTTACTTTGGCTCATGATTTCAGAGATTTCAATCAATAGACAGCTGACTACTAAACACCAAATAATGACAGAAAAGCTTGACAGGAGAAAGCTGTTCAACTGATGTCATCCAGTGTGGTCGTTAGGGTATAGTGTCAACTTGATTGGTTTTGAGATACACCTTAGTTATGTGGACCGTACTTCTATGCCTGTCTAGGTAGGTCATGGTGGGTTACCTTGGGGTCTCTGTCTGGTCTCCACTCCCTTCCTTTCTGTAACTGTTCCCCATCTCTGCTTCTCAGCTGCATGAACTCAGCAGTTTTGTGCCAGCATGCCCTTCTGCCATGATATTTTTTTTGCTTCTGGAAGCCCATCGATTATGAAGTAAATCCCCTTAAAACATTAGCTAAATTAAACTTTTCTTTTTTAACTTGTGCGTGTTGGGTATTGTGCCCAGCAATGAGAAGCTAATACATCTAGAAAGTAGAGTACTTGGGAAGAGCATCAGAGAAGAAGGAGCTAGGAATCATATATATTTCCCAAGGTCACACACCTATGACTCACCCATACATACCTTGAGGTATGCTTTTCTAATTTGCTAGGTATCTCTCAAGCCAATCAAGGTGACAATAAAGGTTAACCATCACATACAACCCCTTGTCAAGGTGACACCTAAATATATCATCATAAATGATAATTAATTTCCTGGTACTTAAACTTCAAAATAACAAATTCATAATTCTGCCTAACATGGTGTAACTATCTTGCATATAATATAAACAGTACTAATTCCTTCCCGTGGTGCCTTAGTAATGCTAGTATTGCTCAAAAGTTATGATTCAAAATCTCTCCTAAGAGTCAAGGCAACTCATAGATGTGAACCTTGTAAAATTTAAAAGGCAAATTTTATAATTCCACGATAGAATGGCACAAGGTAATAATTCCCATTCCAAAAGGGGAAAATAGGGGACTAGAAAGAATTGGGATCAAAGCAAGATCAAAACCCAAAGAGACAAATATTGTGCCTTTTTTCTCCATCTCCAGCATCCTGATTACATGATGTTAAGATGTGATTTCCAAAAGACTCAAGTGGTCCCACCTGTATGTCTTTGCTTTGCTTTTTGGTCCCCATTGATGCTCACTTTATATCTGGCTAAAATCAGCCAGCATACCCATACTACTTACCCGAATATTGGGCTACCAGAATAATTCATCCACCACTTTTGAATTCAGCCTCACACAATGTTTTATGCCACAGAAAAAAATGTAGACAAATTCTTTGTTACAATGTAAAATGAATGGCCTGCAGCCCAATTGCCAACAGTTGCCATCTGAAACATTATGAGCACATTCTTACCAGCCTTCTTGTCTTTTGAGCTCAAACCAAAATCACTTATCAAACTGCTTATGTCCTTCTAGGCTTTCACCATTCCAATTCTCCAAACTACAATGAATTCCTACCATAACTAAGTTACAAGAGTTTCTGAACCATATGGTCAGGTATAGTCATAACTGCTTGGGCTGTGGATTTAGCTCAGTGGTTCCACCACCTGCCTTGCAAGCAAAAGGACCCGAGTTCGATCTCTAGTTCCAAAAACCCTCCCCCAAAAAACCATACAACTGCTTCAGTTCTCTGGTGTCAATTTTCTGCTTTGCAACAAGTATATGGGACAAAATATCCAACTTTTTCAGTTTAAAGAAGAAGAGGTTTATTTTGACACATGGTTTCAGAGGATTTAGTCCATGATTAGCTGGGTGTGAGGCAAAAACAATATTGATGAAACGCATGGCAGAGGAAAGCTGCACTACTCATAACATCCAGAGTGCAGTGGAAGAGTGCCAGAGAGGAAGGGGCCAAGGATGAGCTATAACCCCCAGGTTCACACCTGCATGACCCAACTCAACACACCCAGGAGTCTACTTTGCTAATCTGCTCGGCAACTCTTAAGTCAATCAAATTGGCAATCATGATAAACCATCTCAAAATAGGTACAAAAATGAAGAAACTAAAGGAGAGAAAAGGCAAGGGAAATGATTTTTATTGACAGGTAGCAATTATACATTTTATGGGGTTCAGTGTGATGTTTTGCTACATCTGTGCATTGTAAATTGATGATCTCAAGATACTTAAGCATCCATCATCTCATTTATCCTGTCTTTGAACGAACACATTAAAAAGTCTCCCTTCTAGCTTTTTTCTGGAGTATGATACAATATTAACTACATTCACCCTTACGTATGATAGAACAGTAACATTCTTTCTATCTGCTAGAATTCTCCATATCTTATCCTACTGCAGCCTCTGGTAACCACTATTCTGCTTTCTATTTTATATTCCACTTATAAATAAATTCACCTATTTTATATTACATATATAAAGGAAAGTGTGAAGCTTTTGTTTTTCTGAGCCTCATTTATTTTATTTAACATTATGAACTCAACGGACATCTAAGTTGCTACAAATTATAGGATTTCACCTTTTTATGGCTATGTAGTATTCTATTGTGTATATGTACCACATTTTCTTACAAATTCATCTACTTATTGGCACCTTTGTTACTTTCATATTTTGATTACTGCGAATAATGAAGAAATAATCATGGGAGTGCAGGTATCTTCTGTATTTACTGACTTTATTTGTAGGAAAGTAAATTTGATTATTATGCCTTCTACATTAGCTTGAATTAAAATGAAAATATTTAAAATACATGTAAATCTATATGTATTTTAAAAGTATAAAGTGAATGTTAAATATTCAAAAAAATGGAATTAAAGATGAAAATGATTGTAGTAGAAGCTGATACTCATTAATTTTTCATTGCTTAAAATCAAGAAACAAAAATATACTACATAAAACAAACCAGAGCAAGGTTATAGTTTTAAGAGTGAACCCTGTAACAAAAATATTTCCAAATATTAGAATCTTATGCTTGATTGTGGGTGCACATGCAAATATACCCACTCGTAAAACCATACAGATCAAATGACTTCAAAAACTATTAGAAAACCCAAAAATATTCTGTGCATAAATCTAAACATACATGTCATTGTCTGTAAATATAAATGTGTTCAGTTCACCTAGTAAAAAGAAACCAACTTTTACATGGCACCACAAAAGCTAATACCGCCTTTCTGTATATAAAATATTTTGGATAAAAAAATAATATTTTATATTTCATTAAAAAGACAACAGAAAAATGGACAAAGTATGCAGAAAAAACATATGAGTGGCTTATAAGCAAATAAAAAGTTGATCAATCTCTCTATAGAAACAGAAATGTAAATTAAGTACCACTAAGATCATTTTCAGCTTTTATATTGACAAAATATAGTCTGTTAAACTGGGAGATAAATTTTTTACTCTAGATTCATAAGTATAAATTAGTTGAACTTCTCTAAAGTCTACTTAAACAAAATTAACCAAAACTGTAAATACATATCAATCTCTATGAAAAAATTCTATTTTCCAAAATACATTCTATACGTACATCTGTACTATAGAAATGATGCATGAAAAGCTATTTGGTCAACAATATTTGTTAAAACAAATGTTGGAAAGTAAAATAGATATCTATAAATATAGGATGATCTAAATAAATTATGGTATTGCACCAAATAGAATACCATAAAGTTATACAAAAGAATGGGGGATTTTATCTATCTTAAAATGTAAAAGGAACACTAAGATATGTTAAGTGAATAAAGGAAGTGATAGAAGCATGAATATTAGTTTTTATAAACTATTTTATAAAAATAATACATTTCCACACTCATTATGCCTGCATAAGCACAAAGAAGACTTATGATAATTACTGCTATTAATTTTAGAGGAGGTAGCAAGAAGGTGAATAAATATAGGATGTTTCTGATGAATAAACCTTTCATTTATATGTTTTAAAAATTTATTCAATCCTTTTGAATAATCCTATTCAAAAAAGATATACAAATATAAAAAAGAGTTTGAACAAAATTAAACTAAACAAGCGCAGTTTCAGATATTCTTTTTTAAAGAACAATAAATGTAATTTTATATTGAGAACAATTCGGTTTTTTTCTAGGACACTTTTTTAAGGAATCAAAATTAGGTTCTTCTACTATTTATATAATTTGATTTTATTTCTTAACTTTTGCAAAAGTTTGACAAAAATCCATGATTGGATTATTTAGATAACACTTACTTTTTTGTTTTCTAACCCTAGGAATCTAACAGGCTACAAACTCCATGAGGGCAGCAACTTCTCTTGTCACTTTCATTGCACTTGTTGCAGACACTGCAAGAAAATCTGACAATCAAAAATTTGATAGCGTGAATTACTACAGGATTCAATGAAGTAGAGCTCTTAATATATGGGCCAAAGGAGGCAAAAAGGAATTTTTTTGTTTTTTGCATTAAGCCCTTCTTTACCTTTACTGTACTGTGTGCTTCTCCCCTTGGGCTGAATACATGGGTTTTAGTTCTTCCCAATTCTATATTCAACATATTAACACTGAAAACGACTTTCAGTGGCCCAAAAGAGTGTACCTAGCTTTCATTTATTCATTTTAAGGCTTCTGAGGAAAAAAAATGACCTGACAAATTTTTTCTACCCCAACGGGAGGAGAATTTAAGGCAAGATGGTATTATTTATAAAAGAAAAGAAGATGCAATTTTGAATGAACATCTGGCCAAAAAATATGGCCACCTAATCTCACTAAGAGGTTTGATTTGATGTTCACCCCTTAATAAAATGTAATCAATTTTTTGTGACTTTAATCTACTAACTCTAGGGGTTTTTTGGCCTTTCAAAGCAAAAGACCCTCAAAAGAACACGTCAAGATTAATATTATGTCTTTTAGTATTTTCTTCTTACTGAAACAGGTATCTTATACCTTTTTTCTTGCTTTTCTTTTGCATTAAATTTTAGAAAAATGTGTATTACTAATTTTGCAAATTGGTGAATATATATACACATAAATTTAATTAATGATATATTATTGGTTCTATTTTTGATAATTTAGCTTCAGAGAAATTTTATGTAGTAATTTCATAAAGCCATGAAAAATTGGTTTATATGAAAAATGCTAATGCATTTATGCATGACTTTTTAATAAAACTAATTTCCATTTATATGCTTTAACTATATGTCAAAGACCAGATCAATAGAAGTGTTACCCCTCCATGGTTATTCTTTGTTTAGATGCTTAAAATTTGCAACCAAACAACAAAGTGGAAAGAAAGCAAAATATTCTTACAGTTTTCAATTTGTTTTAAAATATAAACTCAAGCAATAGAAATACTGATGTCACCTAGTAGAAACAACCAATAAAGAAGAGGTACTTTACTACAAATAGGTCTTTGAAATGTTCTTAAAATTAAATTTATAAGAGACAAGAAATGTAGTATTCAATTTAGAAATTTTACATCAAAAACATCCATCATATACTTTGAGTTACCCTTAGTTCTCCCACTAAATTACTTGGTTTGTGTTTTCAAAAGTCATTTCTGTATTTGACATCCTTACATGTGTCTTAAGGTTGTCAACAGTTTTAAAGCAATAGATGTAGTTCTTTGACAAGTACGTTGTTCTTATGGGAAGCAGGAGACCTATCAGGCTGCATGGAGTGCAGCACTACTTAGGGAGGAATTCTTGTTCCTGAGTCTGTGGTGCTAGCTGTCAGCAGTCAGGGGCCTAGGTGGAGACAAGAAGAACGAGATCTGACTCTAGGCCAGACCTTTTCAAAGACAAAGGAAACAAATATTACCAAGGTTGATTGTCAGGCCAGCAGTACAGTTCATCTCAAGGTCTGCCTGCCCTTCTTTATTTTCCACCCAAAGTGGGGAAAAATGAGTAACTCTTAGAAGAAGCCTCACAGAAAGAACATCATCAGGAAATCTTTGGGATATATTTTTATAAGGTAAAGAGACAAATGTCAGGAAGCTCCAGGTGAGGAAGGGAAAGGGGAGAAGATGGCTTCGGAAGACTTGGAAAAATACAGCAAACGTGTCATGTACTGCTTTTCAAGTAGTGTGCTAGAAAAGAGAAAAATTACTGAAGTCTCTTGGGTGCAGATTTAACAAAAGTCTTCAGACTATTGATATATGCTGGAGAGACATTTGTATCACTTGCAAAAAAAAAAAAGAAAAAGAAGTTCTGGAATGGAAATTAAAAGAATTTAAAAAGCTAGCCAAAAAAATTAAGACAAACTTTTCTTTTTTGGTACGGGGGATTGAACTTGGACCTTGCACTGGTGAGGCAGGCAGTGGATCCTCAGAGCTGAATGCCCTGCCCTTAAATCAAACTTTTGACATGTAAATTTATTGTTGGGTGGCTCAGGGTTTGCAAATTTCAGGCTCTTTTTGCCCAACCCAAAGAATTGACAAGAACTACTGAAAAACAGGTAAAAACAGATTTTTATTTAAAGTAAAGAAAGAAAAGGGAAAAGATGAAGGGCAGAGGGGTGGTGGAGACAGTGGGATGAACTGTACTGCTGGCCTAACTAATCTTTAGCAAGCAAAAGTTCCATTTCAAACTGTACATCTCTCCTAAGAGATGTTATGCATTTCCTAAAACCCATTTTTCCAGCTGTGTAACATTAGTATACTGCTTGTTACAACCACTAATTGCTCCATCAACTACATAAAAGTGGTGGTTGGAATAGGAAGAGTTCTAGGAAGAAGAATAATTCTTAGTGGAGAAAAATGGAGGAAACTGTAGACAGTATGACTTTCTGTCACCAGAAATAAGAGAACAAAAGAATTAGTTTGATATTTGTCATAGAGAATGTTTGATCTAATCCCTTAAGAAAGAACATATTCAAAGTGGATGGCTAATCATATTAATGTTTTCGTAGACTTGTTAATGACTATTGAATCCAGCTGATTATAGCACATTACTTCCGAGGCCAAGGTTCAGTCCTCATGTGGGGCCAGGTAACTGTCCCTGACTTCACATCTGCACAGTATGCCCCTAACTTTGGCCAACTGTTTCCAAAATTTATGGTCTTTGTCACAAAAGAGATTAAGTGTGTACAGATAAGTGACATTGTATTCACATTGCTAGGAAAAGTTTTCAAGGCAGATGTTAGATCCATAAGGTCACTTTAAGATATAAAGGACAGCATGTATTTGGATATTGAAAAGTAAAGCAGGGATTTGTCAGCTATCTAATTGTCATTGAATATTTGAGCTAGAAATCCAATAGAATTTAAACAGTCAACAGGAGGGCTTAACATCATTTATGCAAAGTAGTACCAATTCAGGGTCTCAAATGACTGAGGGCCAAATAGTTTTTCCGCCTTTCTCTGTTACAACCTGACATTGGTGGATATAGTGATGAATTAAGTAATTCATGCTCCACCTAATGTGATAGATAGAAAAATATAGTTACAAAAGCTCATTTATCTGCCTTTTGACATACATGGGCTTATCATCCAGAGAAAATAAAAACCAAATGTGGATGGGTCTTAAATTTCTGATGATAGGACAAATTATATAAATTTAATGAAAATTAATCTTGATACTTTGTATTTTATCATAATTATTTGTTTAAATATACTATTTCACTAGACACTAATTACTTTAAGGAATCACATCACTTGTTTGTTCTTTCAATCACAGATATAACAGAATATGGTGCCCAACACACAGACACTAAGAATTTTTATGGAGATGGTATTAACAGTGAATTCTACAACAGTCCCAATTATCTATTGTATTAATTTCATTTACATAAATATCATTAACTTTTACTGTTTTAAAAGTTTGCTAATATAGCTATAGTTAGATATGTTCAATTTTAGATATGTATTATTTTTTACAATAATAGAAAAAAAATTAAAATTACATTCAATTTATATAAATTACAACAATGGAAAAATAAATCTTTAGTTTTACTTAACTATACTTTTTATCAGAAGTTAAATGGGCTTCAGTTCAGCATGCATCTCAACAGACCCATTAAGAAAAGTATTTGCTTAGTTGCTGGATTTTATGTAAGCTAAAGCAAATGAGGATAAAAAAGAAATAAACAGTAATTAAATTACACAAAAATTTCTGGATGAAATAAAACAATTCTTTACAGTTTCTAGGTAATGGCAAAAGTGTTTCTGGCAAGAAAAGCATAATTAACAGCAGTGTAAAGCTTTGCTTTACATTCTTTTGGCAATTGAGACTACTAAGTTGAAAGCTGTTAAGTAACATAATTGAGCTTCATATTAATTTGCATTTCACTTGACTGCTTTTTACTGTTTTGTAAGCATGAAACTGAGAGGTTTGGGTTCAACACCACAAATTACTGTAAAAAATAAAAATTCGCTGCCCAAGCAGCTTTGTTTTTCTACTGGGGTTGTCATGCTGTGAGCAAAAGAGGAAAAAAAAAAAAGAAAGAAAGAAAAGAAATAGAAGTGTTGATTCTTTAGAAGCATTTCAGCACCAGGTCTGCACTATCAAAAATAGTCTTCAAAAATAGTTAGAGTTATCTAGAAATTCAGCAGTTTGCAAACAAGTGCGCTAGGGAGTAGTTTTTTCACACTGAAATATTTTTGCTACACATCAGCAAGTCCTTGAGGAAAGCCTGCTGGTTCCAAAGGCCTGCAGTTTGCTGTTGAAATAGCAGAACAATAATGTTTAGCCAGTGTTAACAGGGAAGACATGATGTTACTGTTCTTTGTATTGACTACTCCATTTGACCAAAAATGCTTTGACCACTGAAATTGTAAAGCATAACTTTAGTTTGATATTTACTTTTTACTCCTTCACATTTTGCTCTGGTCATTTTCTAGAAGTTCTACCTATATATGCTACTTATTGTTTTCATAGATAATGACCATAAAATATGAAATGAAAGGCTATTGATTTCTACAAATAGCAATGCACATCGTGTAAGTGTGCAGATGTATTTATGTTTGTATGTGTATGTGTATGTCCAAGGGTGTATTTACCATTAGTTCAGTTTTGGTTAGCAGTTCCAAAGTTAAATTTAGAAACAAAGGTGATCTTGCTTTAGGTGTGCTGGTCTGGTCTCTCAATTCTCAATTCTATTAGGAACTCTGTTATTTCATGATAGCATCCTACACAGCATTAGAATACTTCAGTTTGCTTTTTGCTATGCCAATTTCCTCTCATAATTAACATAAGCTTAAATAATTATGTATTGAGACAATTAATTCATATTTCTACAATGTAACCTAAAAACTTTTAAGGTCATTTGACTTTTGATTATCTTTAGTCTGTCTTCTATCTATCTATCATCTATCTATCTGCCTATTTTATATATATATATATATATATTTCATGATAGCATAGATATATAAAAAACAACTTTAATAAGCCAGAAGATAACAACCCTTTATTAAGGACTTTTGATATTGGCAGTCAACCAGATGGAAAAACACAGTTGTATAAGTATTTCCTCATCAATGAAATGAAATTATATTAGTTTAATTCATTCCCATTTCATGTTTTCTGTGTTTCAAAGCAACTTTTTAATAGGTACCCTTAAGGTTTTTCTGGAGCTCTTCTGTTAAGATCTGTTTTCCTTTTGTGTTAACTAGACATAAATTAATGAAGTAATACTGAGCAAGGTGTTGGGCTCACCCTAAAATCTTCCTAGACTATTTGAAGAGTTTTACTATAAATTTCATTGACTGCAAAATCACACAATGCACAGCTTTTAGATTTAGGAGCTGAGATACATTAATGAATGATATTGAAGGTCTCAAGTAATGGATGTATTCCAGGACTATCTAGGGCAAGTAAGATCCTGCCAGTGGGAAGAAGCTGCTGTATAGCCTCAGGTTTATCTTGAGACATACAGACAGGGAGATAAAATACATATTAATCCTTAAGGATAAATAGTTTTTGCAGTTGTACTGGATAAGCATTTGTTTTGTCAGATTGAGTTTAAAAGTGGGCAAATGGAGAGAAATCAGTGCTGAATACTTGTAATTGGAAAATGAGGGAGAGAACTAAAAGAGTACTAGATGGAATCTGTGGTGGGTTAATCCTTGTTGTCAACTTTATTAGATTGAGAAATACATTGGAAATCAGTAAAGCCTACTTCTGGAGTTCCTATGAGCGTGTTTCCAGAGATGATTAGCATGTGTGACAGCAAATCAAGGGGGAGGACCCCATACTAAATGTGAATGGTGGTACCAATCAATAAGCTTAGTGCCCAGATAAAATAAAATCAAATGAAGAAGGGAGCTTAGCAATACAGAGCACATTCTATCCCCACTGCTGTTGGGCTATAAACATCTTTCCTCTTCCACAGCCTTCTGTCATTTTTCTTCTGCTTTATCATAGGATTAAAAAAAATGGAGACACCTGATTATAAAACTGTGAGCCAAAAATTCTTTCCTTCTTCTAGTGTATTTTCTTATGTATTGTGTTACAGCAGTGGGAAGTTGACTAATACAGTGTTTGTGTCACTTTATTTATATATCCCAGTTCTGTCCTCTAATCTACATTTATGAGCCACCATCATTTGGGAGGCCATTTGTAAAGTTGATATTTTCATTCTTTTCTGACTCCATTTTGTCTCAGATTTTCCCCAAGGAACTTCAAGAATAAAAAGGTGAATACTGACATCTCCAAACTCTAATGGAAGCCAGGACCATTCATATATCCAACACCGAATTAGGAAAAATAAGAACAGGACATATTTTTGCTTAACGAGTACCCTAAGGATTATGAAGACTGTACTTTCTAGTTTTTATCAATCATTCTTCTTATTGTCTTTTTCCTGAAAGGCATTATTGTGTTAAAGTGAAATTATAAATCCTCTGATGAAGCAAAGCAGAACAGTTTTTGTGTAATCAAACCATATTCTGGGCCTGAATCCCACCATGCATCACCTGCTTTTACTTAGTGTTTCCAAAAGGCTAAATAAACATACTTGTCATAGTAAAGGAACAACATTAGCTTAGGGGTAATGTCATGGGTCACTGTTACTTCCAGAAAAAGGCAAGATTTGGAACAGAGATCCTCTGAATTCTTCTTTTGTTTTAAATGAAGCAGAACCCTAGTAGTTCCGTTTAGAAAAAGGTTAGATGACCTCTTACTTTTCCATTCAATTATGATAGGACCACAATAGATTTAAAGCTAAATGGATATTTGAAAAACTCACTAAACTTCAGTACATTTTTAAAAAATGTTTTGAAATGACCTCTTAGAAGCTATGCTGGCTTTTTCAAGATTAATTCCCCACAACAAATATGAGAATAATTTTATAATGAAAATTCAAAGATTTTTTAAAACTATTGAATTCATATTCTTTGTTTATCATGGGGTTTTCTTCTCACTGCCTATGAGCGCGTGTTTCAAGCTGAGTTTCTACCTCAAACATTTTCCTGCAAATTCTATGCTGTCATTGCGGCAATGTGTTTATGTGGCGATCCTCTTCATGAACAGCACCAGTAATAATCACCTTGTGATTATTCCTCTGTAGTCTCCTCACCATTATATTAGGATTAGGCTCTGTCAGTTGTATAACGGTGGATAAGATTTTCAGAGTACAACTTCTACATCATCTCTTAGATTGTTCACCCAGGGGATCCCAACCATCATGTTCAGGAGCTGTATAGAAAAATCCACCTAGTGAGATTGGCACAACCAACCTTCCAGTCATGTGGAGAAGCCAAGATGGAGGTGGATCCTCTGACCTCAGTAAGCTTGCAAAAGAATATGGCCTTCAACAATTTGCTGTAAGTCTGTGAGATATCCCAAGCTACAGCCAATCACATAAACCATTCCCAAATTTATGATCTGCAGATACTATAAGATAATAAATGCTTATTTTTTATTTAAAGCAACTAAATTTGTTACAGAGCAATAGATAACTAACAAATTAATGCAATCAACTTTGCCTTGTGAAAGATTTGAAGGATGATCTCTCAAGGAATTTGAAGGACATGCGATCATCCTTCTAGGATCAAGCATATCTTTGTGTAGACGCAGATATTGTTCCGATGAATGGGACATGTTGCTGAGAAGCATTGAGGGTGGGGTGATTGTCCTTGCTGTAGTAAAAGTAAAAAGTACTGTCTTAAAAAAGTATATCTCATGATTATAATTTATTTTTTAAATTAATTTTATTGGCACATTTTAGATATACAATATAATGACATTCATCATTGGAGACTTGCACCTTTACGTAATCTCACTTGGTTCTCATTTTTTCCCCATTCCTCTGTCTGCCCTTAAACCCCTCCATCCCTTCCTATTTATAAAGACTTTGTTTCTATTTTTTAATTTTCTCATATTAATTTCATTCCCTTCTTTCTTTTTCCCTACCCCTCCCACTTCCCCTTCCCCTTTGCCCCTTTTCTTCCTATTTCACATTTCTATTATAACTTTTAGTCCTTATTTTCACTTTCAGTTTCTCACACTAGAGAAACTATTTGGTATTTACACTTGTGCCCTATTTATTTCACTTAAGAGTATCACCCCAATGTGCATCCATTTAGCTATAAATGTCTCTAATTTTTCATTTTATGGCTGAGTAATACTCCATTTTAGTAAAAAAACACATTTTCTTTACCCAGTCTCCAGTTGATGGACAATTGGGCTGCTTTCAAGTTTTAGCTATTACAAATTGTGCTCCTATGAACACGAGAGTGCACATATATCACTGTGGTATGACTCTTTTAATTCTTTGAGGAAGATACTCAGAAGGGGAATAGCTAGGTCAAATGGGACTTCCAGACCTAGTTCTTTGAGGTATCTCCATATTGATTTCCTTAGTGGTTTCACCAGTCTACACTCACACCAGCAGTGAAGCACGGTTCCTCTTTCCCCACAGTCCTCCCAGCATTTGTTATTGGATGATTTCATGATAGCAGCCATTCTTTCTGGGGTGAGGTGGAATCTCAGAGTTGCTTTCATTTGCATCTCTCGAATGACCAGTGAAGTTGAACATTTTTTCATATGTTTATTTGCAATTTCTACTTCTTTGATAAATGTCTGTTCATTTCAGATACCCATTTTTGGATTGGATCTTTAAATTTGGGAGGTCTGATTTTTTTTAAGTTCTTTATAGATTCTAGATAGTAGGTCTTTGTCGAAGGAACAGCAGGTGAAAATTTTTTCCCACATTACAGGTTGTCTATTCACACTGTTAGTGGTTTCTCTTGTTGTGCAGAAGCTTCTTAATAAGAAGAGAACCCACTTGTTGATTGCTTATGCTAGTTCATGTGTGATTGAGGTTTTGTTCAGAAAATCTTTTCCTACACCAATGTCTTCAAGAGTTGCACCTAACCTCTGTTCCAGCCAGTTCAGCGTTTCATTTTAATATTTAGATCTTTAATCCATTTTGATTTTAGTTTAGTGCATGGTGAGAGATA
>NW_004624755.1:1485097-1504124 GCF_000247695.1 Heterocephalus glaber | reverse complement strand
TTCTCTCTCAGTGAGTCTGTTGTTCGTGTAGAGGAAAGCTATTGATTTTTGTGTGTTGACCTTGTATCCAGCTACTTTCCTGAATTTGTTTATTAAGTCTAGAAGACATTTGGTGGAGTTCTTGGGGTCTTCTATACAGAGTATTATGTCATCTGCAAATGATGGCAATTTGATTTCTTCATTTTCTAACTTTATGCCTTGTATTTCTTTCTCTTATCTAATTACCATAGCTAATGTTTCCAAAACTATATTGAATTGGAGTAGTAATAGTGGATGTGCTTGTCTTGTTCCTGATTTTAGTGTGAAGTATTTCAGTTTTTGACCAATTAGTATGATATTGGCTGTTGGTTTTTCATAGATGACTTTTATCAGATTGAGGTAGAGACCATCTATTCCAATTTTTGTAGGATTTTTATCACAAATGCATGTTGGATTTTGTTAAATGCTTTTTCTGCATCTTTTGAGATGATCATATGGTTTTTGTCCTTGGCTCTGTTGATATTACATCTATTGATTTGTGTAAGTAGAACCAACCCTGCATCCCTGGGATGAATCCCACTTGGTCAAGGTGAATGATCTTCTTGATGATAGTCTGCATTCGGTTTGCCAGTATCTTATTAAGGATTTTTGCATCTATGTTCATTAATGAGATTGGCCTATGGTTCTCTTTTTCGGTTGGGTCTTTCTCTGCTTTGGGGATCAAGGTGATGCTTGCTTCCAGGAATTAATTCAGGAGTGTTGCTTCCCTTTCAATTTCATTGAAGAGTATAAACAGTAGCAGCAGTAGTTCCTCTTTAAATGTCTTGTAGAATTTGGCAGTGAAGCCATCAGGACCGGGGTTTTTCTTAGTTGGTAGGTTTTTAATTATGTTTTCAATTTCACTGATGGTAAGGGGGTGTTTAGAATTTTTAAGTCTTCCTCATTCAACTTTGGTAATCATAGTTATCTAGGAATCTGTCCATTTCTTCTGTATTTTACACCTTATTGACGTATAGGTTCTCAAAGTAGGTAGTGATGATCCTCTGGATTTCTGCTGGGTCCATTGTAATTTTGTGCTTTTCATTCCCAATTGCGTGGATTTGGGCCTTTTCTTTCCCTTTTCTGATAAGGATGACTAAGGGCTTGTCAACTTTGTTTATTCTTTCAAAGAACCAACTCTTGGCTTCATTGATTTTTTGTATCATTCTCTTAGTCTCCATTGCATTGATTTCTGCTCTGGTCTTTAAAATTTCCTCCCTTATAAGAGTTTTGGCTTTATTCTGCTCTTCTATTGCTAGAAGCTTGAAGTTCAGCATCAGGTTGTTTAATTGGGGTCACTGTGTTTTCCTAACATAAGTATTCACTGCTACGAATTTACCTCATAACACTGCTTTCATTGTGTCCCATAGATTCCGATACGTTGTATTATCATTGTCATTTAATTGTAGAAATTTTGTGATTTCTTCTTTAATTTCCTCTATGACTCATTGGTTATTCAGAAGTGTGTTGTCCAATTTCCACGTGTTTATGAAATTCTTGCAGTTTCTTTTCCTGTTGCTCTCCAATTTCATCACACTATGGTCTGAGAATATACAGGGGATAACTTCAATCCTTTGTACTTACTTAAACATGATCTATGAGTGAGTATGTGAACTATTTTGGAGAATGACCCATGTGCAGCTGAAAAGAATGTGTATTCTTATTTTGTGTTGTGGAATATTCTGCCAACATCTGTTAAGTTCATTTGTTCAAGAGTTTGACTGAGTTCTATTATTTTGTTGCTTATTTTTTGTCTAGTTGATCTATCTATTTGTGAGAGTGGGGTATTAAGGTCCCCCACTACTGTTGTATTATTGCTTATATGATTTTTCATGTCCCTTAGTGTTTGTTTTATATAGTTGGGTGCACTAGTGTTTGGTGCCTAGATATTTATGATTGTCATCTCTTCCTCTTGGATTGTTCCCTGTACAAAAATGTAGTGTCCTTCTTTGTCTCTTAATCAGTGTTGGTTTGAAATCCACTTGATCTGCAAAGAGGATAGCTACTCCTGCTTTTTTTCAGGTCCCTGTCACATGGAGTATTGTCTTCCACCCTTTAACTTTCAGTCTATGAGTTTCTTTTTTTTTTTTTTTGGTACCAGGAATCGAACTCAGGACCTTATGCTTGCGAGGCAGGAGCCAGAACCACTGAGCTAAATCCCCGGCCCTATGAGTTTCTTTTTGAATTAAGTGTGTTTCCTTTTTGCAGCATATTGTGGGATCTTGCTTCTTGACCGATTCTGCCTGTCTATTTCTTTTGATTGCTGAATTGAGAACATTAACATGAATGGTTATAACTGATAATTATTGATGTATCATTGTCATGACTTTTTCTTTTTGTTGGATTCTGCCTCTTTTAGTGTAATTTCTTGTTGTGCCCTCTGGATTCATTCTGCTGGGCTTCCTGGGGTTGGGATCTTCATTGACTTTTCCTAGGATTAAGTCTAAAATTTTTGGAGTGCTGGTTTGCTATTCACAAAGTTCCTAAGGTGCTCTTTGTCATGAAAGTATCTTATTTCTCCATTGATTTTGAAAGATAGTTTTGCAGGGTATATCAATCTGGGTTGAAGGCTGTTTTCCTTTAGGACTTGAAATATGGTCACTCCAAACTCTTCTTTCCTTGAGAGTTTGCATTGAGAAGTCTGCTGTGATTCTGATGTGCTTTCCTTTGTATGTGATTTGTTTCTTTTCTCTAACTGCCTGTAGAATTTTATTCTTCTGTTAGTTTTCTGGAATCTTAATGTTTATATGGCTATGTGTAAATTTTTTTTGATCAAGGCTAGTTGGAGTTGTGTATGCCTCACTTATATGTATGTCAAGTTCTTTTCCCTGCTTGGGAAGTTTTCTGCCATCACTGTGAACACTGAACAGTTTTTTATGTCATCTGCACTCTCTCCTGTTTCTTCATTGACTCCGATCTGTCTTATGTCATTCTTCTTTTCATTGTCTAGCAGCTGCTGAACTGATTTGTCATGGCTCCTTACATTTTTAAAGCAATTTTTCTATTCCTGGTCAGTAATTTCAGTCTTATCTTCTATATCTGAAATTCTGTGCACACATTGGCTCATTCTGCTGTGTAAACTTTCAATGGAGTTTTTAATCTGGAAATCTGTTTGCGTCTGTTTTATGGATTCCATTTGTTTCCTATGTTGGGATTCCATCATGTTCCTCAGCTCCTCTATTTTGTTAACTGTGTCCACTCTAGATTTATTAAAAATTTCTTGCACTATGGGCACAATCTCTGCTGTTATGTGAGAAATTATTTCTGATTCCATTTTTTCCAGATCTTCTTTTCTTGTCAGTTCAGGAAATCCAGATGGTGCAGTATCAGAGTATTCCATCTCATTTCCCTTCGGGGTTGCTTTAGGTGACCTGGAAGCCTTATTTTGACTTGTTTACCTGTCATCTCATTTCAATGGGGGGGGGTTGCTTGTGCAAGCACAGCTCACCTGCTTGGAGCTATGATATGGTGACCTGGAAGGCTCCTTCCTCATGATTATAATTTAGCAAAGTAAAGTGTTGATCTATTTACAATGAAGCAGGGAAATTCTGTTAATTTAAAGCAAGCATAATTTTTATGTGCATCTTGGTAAGCAGGAAAATGACACCCCAAAGATGCCCACATTCTAATCTTTGGAATATGTTGTCTTTCATTGTGAAAGGGTTTTGGACAATGTCAGTAACTCCAAATTTTACAGGTAGGAAAGTAACTCCACTCAGACACAAATAGCATTATGAGCTCAGAGTCAGCTTTAGTTTTAGGCCTTTAAAATCTGAAAGAATGTTTACATGGGAATGTGAAATTATTTGGTACTAGTGACTCTTTTTTCCTTTACATTTTTTTCTTTTTTGGAAAGTCAATGCCATTGCCATTGCTACCATATGTCTGTCTCACAACTGTATTTGGAAACAGGTAATTCATTTCTTGAGTTTCATGGGTTCACAGATGATGAAGAATTTAACTATGGATACATTATACCCAGAGTCTCACTTTTGTCTAATCTAGATAATGTAGATTAGATTTATGAATTTGGAACTGATAAGATTTTGGACTTTTGAGTTTATGGTGTACTGTAATAGGTTGATATTTCAGAAACTTGGGAATAGGATAAATGCATTTTCCCAGTGGCAATTCTATGACTCTTTGGAAGCCAGGGAGTGGACTATGAAAAGCTGCACAATATTCCTGGCAGGACATCCACTTTCTAATTCCTGAAACTTGGGGTTCTTTACCTTTCAAGGCAAAAGGGCTTTGCGGATGTGGCTAGTTTAAATATCTTAAGATGGGTAGATTATTTGGCTGGGCCCAGTGTAATCACAAGCATCCTTATACTGTGAAGCAAGGATACAGGACATTAAATATCAAAGACAGATTTGAAGATGTTATACTGCTGGCTTTGTAAATGGAGGAACGGACCATTAACCAAGAATCCACAGGAAAAAATGCAGGCTCATGACTTATTTATTTTAGCTCAATGCAACCAACTACAGAATCTCATTGCCATAAATTTATTGTTATTTTCTGTGCATGTGTTTTCTTTAATTTTATCTTTTTGGGAAATGCCATGTTTATTTCAACTTTTTAGAAGCATAACTATGAAGCTGTTGATTTAGTTTTCCTTGTATCATTCATGAACTTCACTGACCATCTTATACACAAAATGCATTGTTTAAAATAATTAAAGTTAGAATATTCATAACCATTTTTGTTTTCAGTTAATCCTTCCAGTGTGTTATCTTGCCTTTTTCATTCTATCACCATTCACTGACTATTTTAAGGAGGACTCCATTTCAGCCTGGATACCTGTATTTCTTAACATATCTGTAAATACGGCCATGTATACAATACACAATAATCTAGTACTATTGATTTTTTCTTTCCACTAGTAAAATTTTTACTTACATTTGTAATTTTAAATTATACAAATGGTTTGGAGATCAAGCAAGTAGAGGTACAAAAATAGAATAACTCAACTGGGTGTGGTGGCACACTCCTGTGATCTCAGTATCCTGGGAAGCTGAGGCTGGATGACTGCCGGTTTCAGCCTAGCCTGGGCAATTTAGCAACTTAGTGAGATCCTGATTCACAATACAAAATTTAAAAAAAATAAAGGGCTGCAGATGGAGCTCAGTGTAAAGACACTAGTTTCAATCTTCAGTACCTCAAAAAAAAAAAAAAAAAGAAAAAACGGAGAAGGAATGAAAGAGAAAGGGGTCTATATATATAAACACAACTAAAGGAGAAAAGTACCAAAATAACAAATAATACAGTAGGATTGCTAAATGAGTTTGATGATTTTTTTTTTTTTTTTTGGTACCAAGGATCAAACTCGGGACCTTGTGCTTGTGAGGCAGGCAGCGGAACCACTGAGCTAAATTCGTGGGCCGAGTTTGATGATTTCTTATCTTCATGTTTGGCATCTTTGAGAATGCTCAGGAGACAAAGGTGACAACATACATTAATATACATTAGGTTATTATTCCAAAACTGTAAACATAAAAATATATATTAAATAACTAAACTAAACTAAATTAAAGGGTTTGTTGTGTATTATGATTCACGTTTGTGTGTGTGTGTGTGTGCGTGTGAACTCTTGCCTTGGATATTGTTTCCACTGATATCTTTTTAGCTTATATCAATTGAAACTATTCAAAAGACAATGGGACTGAGTGTGTAGACCAGTGCTACAGTATTTGCCTCACACAAGCAAGACATTGGGTTCCACCTCTGCACTACAGAAAGGGGGGGGGGAATGTAAATGGAATTTTAAAAATTTCTATAAATTATAAAATTATGGGACATTTAACATCTTTTATATGATCCTTCAGCTCAACCAAGCATAAAGTACTTTGTTAGTCAGCAAAAAAATAGCTATAAATAGAAGGACAGAAAGTCCTTATGTGACAGTTTGCTGTTATTTGTTCTCATTTATTAAACTAACTCGAATACGGATTTTAAACAAAAACAAATATATCATGTTAGTAATTAAAAATTAGGCTCTTACTACATTAAATAGAGTTGTCTCTATTTTAACCCAGCTAAAAGGTAGAATCTTAAACTGCACTGAAATTTTTTGACTGGTACTATTTTTTTGGTTTTTTTCCTTTTAGTACTGGGGATCAAAATCAGGACCTTGCACTTACCATGCGGCTGCTGTGCCACTGAACTACATCCTCAGCCCCTTGACTGGTGCTATGGTTCTGAAGTGTCCCTTCCAAAGGCCCATGTGTTAAAGACTTTGCCTTGGTCCATAATATCAACAGGAGCCAGTGGAGGTGGAGTCTTTTGGAGATGGAGCCTTGTAGGAATTCTTCAAGTCATTTGGAAAATACCCTTAAAAGGGATGTCGGGACCCTGGATCCTTCCCTTTTCCCTCTTTTCCTCTTCTGGCCACTAGGTGAATGGTTTTATTCCATTCTGTGCTCCCATCATAATATGCTGCCTCATCACAGGGCCAAGTGATCATGGACTTACTGAGATCCTGTCTCTAAATGAATGAAGAATGAAAAAAATAAATTCAAATGTGAACAACTGCATTATAAATTCTACTTCAGAAGTATGCAAGAGGCTTGATCTTGAAGATCTAATGGCAGACTGATTTCAAAAAGGATTCCTATGACTACTTAAAATAGAACAACTGCTATATATTGTATTCATTCATTCATTCATTCAACTTGTCTGTTCCAACTCCTTTGCTCTGAAGCTGCTCCTTTGTCTTTCAATACTTGTTTAAAAGGACAGTAGAGTTTTTCTGGTTTTCTCTTTTTTATAAATGACTCAATACCCTCCACCTCTGTCCTTACTTGAGACAAAATTTTGCTGATTTAAAAGTGAAAAAGAAACTAAGTTTGAATGAATTCACAAGGAAATTGAGCCTAAAACTGAGATACATCTCATGTGAATGAGCGATCAGGCATTTCCTTTTCACCTACTATGCCGATCCATAGGAAGAAGAGTCTGGTACTTACAGAGATATAGGAGAATGATGGAGCACAGAGAATAGGAAAGAGAGGGTTAAGGTGGCATCCGAGATAACCAGCCCCATCCTAAGCCTATGTGGTATATACACTTGTATTGTTAAGATATTTTCTACATGTGTGAACTGGGTATATTTCTACATGTTTGATTTCTGTTACTTGCAGCAAAGGGGCTTAAATAATGAAATCATCTATAGCAAGTGAGATGACTGAAACATACCCAGCAGGTGGCTCTTACCATAACCTTCTGGACTCCAAGTAGAGAATATAATTCTATTGATGTCATCTACTTGATGGTGTTTCCTTTTTTCATTGCCTAAATATATGTACAGATACAGAGAAGCACAAAGAAAATTAACAGTATTCATAATATTATCTTTAAAAGATTGGCTCCTCTATTACCATAGACAAATACCATTAGCATCAGGGTATATTATTCTATTCTATTATAATACTTTTACATACACGTATGTTTATTTGTAACAACTTTAGTTCGTAGAGCAGTATTTAAAATTTTTGGATTATAATATGACCTCTTTTTTTTACATTTTATTCTGTCTTTGAAATCTCTATATCACTATATATTCTATTTTTGATAATTGCTTCATTAATTATCTACATTCTATTTATTTCTTTACCAGTAAGAATTTCACTATTATAAAAATATTAGTTGGTACAAATAATTCTGTGATTGATCATCATCCCCGAGTTCAGCCATCTGCTCTGGTTCTATCACCAGACAGTGTGGTCACAGCTCTGGATCTTGCTGTCTAATTACCTGGCTGGCCATCCCCTCTTCCATTTTCTCCTACTTTTATCACACATCCTCTCCTCATGTGTCCACCTCACCAAGGCTGGTGCTGTCAGGGCTCAATTCCTGAAGAACAATCTTTGCAGGATTTTCCAATTCAACATGCAAATGCTGTTGAAACAAATAAAATCATTGTCATTTTTTATGATTTCTATTTTTTCCTGCTCAACCAGTATATTTCAACTAAATTTTTCAGCAGGTATATTGCATTTCAAAATGAAATATCTATTATTTGCTGCACCTTTTTGTATTTTTTCATGAATTCAGCTTAGAAGTAAAAGATACTATTATTTTCCTTAATACTTTTTTGATATTATACATTAATCTGATTGAAAAAGAAGAAGGAAGTCAAATTTTTTGAACAACAGTAGCTTTTCTAGTTCTTTAATAAAATATATATGCATTATCCATAGCTAATTGACTACACAAATCAATAAGGATCAAAATCACCAGGATTTATTTATAATTTAGGATTTATATTATTATAGTCTTTTATATTTCACCATTGAGTTTATGCCTGTGGTTCTTCTTTGGACATACACCCCAAGATTGTTTAATATTGCATATTTTTTAAAAAGCATGCCCAAGCCTTAAAGTGTAAATTGATAAAAATCAATTTTACCTATGTTATTCCCCACTGAACGCCACTTCTGGTGTACATCAGCAGCAAAAGAAATTAAAAGATAAGTAACATGATTACAATCAGATTAGCCTGTCTAGGCAGACAAACAAGCTTGCAGAGCTGTCTGAGTGAGACACTTACTTCCTAGTGAGACCAGTTTACATCGCATTAAACAAAAATGAGTTTCCAATAAGGGCAGCTTGTAATGAAGTGGGTAAGTTGAATACTCCACCTTTGTGATTAAATATGAGTCAGAGAAACTCTCTTATTTTGTGACTGTTCAAGAATGACTGCCTGTCAGGACACTTTATGTAGTATTTTAAAAGAAAAATGAATCAGTCTCCGAGATTGATTTGTTGCTCAAACTAAAAGCTTTTCTCTGATTAACAGAAATCATGAAAGTCAAGAAGGGAAGGGAGGGTGGGGTTGAAGGCTGAATCTGATTCACAACTTTTTATACATTGTAGAATGGAATAATGAAAATATTTACAATCCAGCTTATGACCAGGCCACATCTAACTAGAAAAGAGGAGCATACATCAGTGAATATATTAAATAGATGACATGCAAGAAATGAAGGTGGGCTCGGTTTTAATTAGTATATTAATTGTGGGAGAAAATGTTCTTAGGACTATTTTATTTATAAAATAGTATTACTTCAGCCCAAAGGAAAAAGAAGAGTGAATAAAGTTAGACAGGATGAGTAGAAAATAATTGTGCATTGTTCATTCAAGCAAGTGTGACATTGTCATCTCAAGGTATTTTCTTTTTATTCTGAAATTATTTCAGTTACTAAGAAAAAATATAAACACAAAATTAAAATATTTGGGTACCCTTGTGATTGGAAAATAATGTAGGTGCCTTCATGATTGGACAATTCCATGAGGAAAAATGCTCTAAAATTAATGAATGAATAAATGAATAAATGAA
The DNA here is from genome assembly GCF_000247695.1 of Heterocephalus glaber. Next base: position 1,494,766 of record NW_004624755.1, on the reverse strand, counting down.
TATGAAAAACATAACAGAGTATTATGACAGAGGAGGGGAGAGTAACATATAAGCAAGTGCTAAGCATGAGAGTTTTTTGAATACCACAGTGAAATAGTTATTCAAATATTTTAACCATTAATGCCTGTTTCATCATTACAAGATTTATTGTTGTTATATTTTTTAATGTCTTGCAATTTAAAAATTCCCATCTTTCAAGATTTCTTCAAATTAAGGTGAGAAATAGAGAAATATATTTACAAATTAATTGCATGTTTAGAATGACTTGACACAAATATCACAGAATCTATTTAACAGTTTATAATATTTGCTGACCTTTGTATTATTCATAAAAGAGAAGACTGTCTATAACTAGAGCATATATCATTGACTGAACGTTTTACACCAATGGCAACCATGTTCTTTTCATTAGAAAAAAAACACAAACTATACCTAAAAAGGGAATGGTTTTGAAGGATGAATCTTAGAAAATATTTTAAATAGACATTTTTCCTTCTATATATAAAAAAAAGTAACTAATTGCCTTAATTTTAGGAAAGTCCAGTTTTACATATAATTTAAACGTGAAGCTACACCTGTAACAACTTTAAGAAGCTTTCCAATCTTTGCTTTAGACCTTTCTTCTTTTAGACAGAGTTAAAAAATTCACCAAGAAGGAAGAGCTTAGTAAAGTGCTCATCAGCAAAAAGCAGCCTGGCATTTGACCATACAGAGTGAACTTCACATATATGTTTTAACCCATATTGATGTCAATCATTAGTTATTTTCTTTGCGGTCTAGATGTTCCATTTCAAGTAGTTATTTCCAGAAATAAATAGTTGGCTCACTTTTAAGTAAATGTCTTTAACTGAGGGACATTCTGGAACTAAATTAATTCCATTTTATGTAGAGACATGCTTTATGAAGCAGTTTCAAAGCAAGACCACATCTTGGAATGTATCAGCTTTGAAGCAAAATAAAAATCATTTTAACATTCATGGATCTTTGAACATTTTTGGTAGCTCTCAAACTTCCTTCCTCTTTCTTTCTTCTTTCTTGTTTTTCCCTCAATGGTAGAAATTTTTCATCTAAAAATGGTGAATAATTTCTCATCATCTGCTAGCTAGAATGAATAAGTAAATCTGTTTACAACTTTATAATGTATGGTGTATTTGCCTAGCACATACTAAGTGTTCAATGACTGTTGCTGTTATTCTTTTTACATAGCAAAGCCCAAGTTTGTTGTTCATAATATAAGGCCACCTCTATTTCGGTATATGAGATATAACTGTCGTGCAATGGCTTGAGTTTTTCCAAAAAACTGTTATGCATGTGTGTATCAAATAGTGCTGTTCATTTACCAAAACTTATACAGTGAGGACTTCATATCTGAGATGCATTTGTGAGTCAAAATTTTCTCAAACATTAAGTTTTCCACTGAGGTGGACAATTTTGAGTTGTGAGGGAGGACAAGTAATGTTATACAGTCTGTAATTTTTGCTGGGCTTTGTTTTTCTTTCAGTTTTTTCTCTTTTCTTACTACTATTTAAAATTGGATTTCATTCTTTATATTCTATTTTATTTTATTGGTTGAATCCTCCTATATAATCAATTGCAATCTTAAACCATAAATTCAGCTATGAATGAGAAATTGTTGAATGTGATTACTCTGTCACATTTTGAACTCTAAATCCCCAAAACATTTTAGGCTCCTGTGTTATTACTTTAGGATAAAATTGTTGTCACTTCTGTCATCATCTGTCTGTAGCAATAACATGTTTTGTAGACTATTTGCATTATCATTTGCTTTCATCTTCATTTAGTGCTTTATGTAAGGTGGTCTTTGGTTTAGGACAGTGACCAGGGGAGGAGATAAAAATAGTCTCATATTTCTTTGCAACTCAGTATTCTAAGTTAGAAGAACTAATCCCCAAAGCAGATTCAGAGCTATTTCTTGATACCCTTCCTGTATTATGCCTGTGGAAATATTAAACTTAGTTTTACTTATGGAATACATGCCTTCTGCATCCAAATGTAAAACTAAGACTTTTTTGCTTTCCTAAATGTCAAAGTTTCTACTCAAATTCCATGCATTGAGTTACTTCACTTGAGTCTCTTCAATAAAAGAGAACTTACTGTTATGTGATTCATTAATCATCAGAAACCATAACTGTATTCTTTCTAGTGTTTTAAAAAATATCCTTGAGAATCCGGAGATTTAGCTCAGTGGTTCCGCTGCCTGCCTTGCAAGTGCAAGGTCCTGAGTTTGATCTCTGGTACGAAAAAACCAAACCAAAACAAAACATTGAATAGGGCCAGGGATTTAGCTCAATGGCATCTCACCAGCCTCGCAAGTGCAAGATCCTGAGTTTGATCCCTGGTACCAAAAAAAAAAAAGAAAAAATAACCTTGAGTATGTTTGAAATTATTATTTTGACCCTAGTATAAACTATCAAAACTTTTGTTGTCCTTATTAAAAACAAAAACAACCAATAAATTTTTTTTAGGTTATAACATTAATTCCAAATTTCTATGAAAAATAACTCAGTTTAGAAATGACAGGCTTTGAATATAGAAAATAATATAAATTCCTTTCCTTTAAAGATTTTCTTGAATAAGCATGAAAAATATTTTCCCTTTGTTTACCCTATAATTAATCACTTGAGACAAAAATTGGGAAAACTAAGGACCTAAATGGTAGAGGACCTCTTAATGTTCAGCTGAAGGGAGATTTTTTAGAGAGTTTTACAGAAAAAATTCTGATTCTTACTTTAAAGAAAGTCCTGGGACGAATCGTGTGTCCAGATCCCAGTCAATGCCAACAGCTGCTCTGCTGATGCCAGGCTTTATGTTCAGAGCCACAAAGGAGCCCAGGACCGCTTGCCCCGGAACTAGCCAACACTGTCCCTGGTTCTAGGTTCTCCACATCACAGGGCAACAGAGGTGATGAGCAGCAGATTTTCCTTATTGAAGAGGAGAGCAACACCCAGGACTGAAGTGTTACCCTACCATTGAGACCTGGTGAGAAACACCCTTGCAAGACAGGCTTGGAGAAGAGGAGAGCTAAATAGGGATCCACTAGCATTCCCCAGAAGCCCTGGATTCAGACCGGGAAGATCATGAGGCCTGTATTCTTTTGCAGGAGACCCAGTTTGGAGGGTGAAATTGTCAGAGGGAGTGGTCCTGAACAGGAAGGCAGTTAGTCTAGGTGTGTGTTTGAGCTCTGGCACTACTATCTACATCCATAAGAAATTACCAGTCTGACTCACTGTAACCAAGTATAGGGGTTGTTTAATTGTCTTCACTTGAATCATAGTCCTTTGTTCTGGATAAGGAATGTTCATGAGTGGTCCCTAAGGTCTATCAATATCAAGTTGACATCAGATGCCATTGTTGTTGCTGAATTTACTACTATAGCCAAGATAACATAATAGTAGCTGACAACTGGCTTTCTCTCTGTCTCAATACCTGGATTTTCCAGTGTTCATAAACAATAAAAGATGGATATACATACACACAGGGTCATAGGGAAACAAGGCAGCAAAAGGCTTCCAAGGTCTCCCAACTCTTCTAAGGTTGATCAAGGGGGCACAAATTGAGAGGAAAGCAAATACCAAGTAGTGGAACTCTATGAAAAGATTAGGAGAGATAAACATAGTAGACAAATTTAAAAAAGGAAATTAACAAAAAGTTCACAGAAATATCACTCAGTATGCTCAAAGGATAGATAGGGAAAATAAGTAAAAAATTAGAATAGCTTACCAAATTAGTTTAAAAGATATAGAATCCTAGAAGTGATATCAGACAGAAGTACTTAAAAAAAATGTGTAGAATTCATAGATTGCAGAAATGAACAATGTGAAGACAGTGTCTGAAATTGAAGACAAAATGGTAAATTATGAAACAGTATTCAGAGAAGCCACAAAGCAAATAAGAGAATAAGACCAACTAGCAGCAACTAGTTGATACTAAAAAGACCAACCTATGACTGATTTACAGAAAAACTAGTAGATAGCACAGACATGAAGAAATTTATTTTTAATGCTTTAATTTTTAAATCATCATGTATTTATGTATTACTGCAATACTTGAAGTTTGATATGAAAAACAAAATAGTTGTGTAAAAAGCAGTATATTTTAAAATTTCTTTCCCTCTCTATACACCTAAAGGGACGATAGTAAACATTTGATTTGAAATCAACATTAAAATAAAACTATAAGATTTTGGAAGATGAACTATTCATAAGAACCATGAACTTTATATGAACATTCATTTTTTTTTAAATCAGCTTTACCATCTCCATCAACACATCTACATTCCATAAGTAATTTTCTGAAAATACACTAGGTATGTATTCACACATATAGCTTTACTTGTGTGTATGAAAACAGCCTTGAAATACAAAAAGTTAATAAAAATTTGTCATTTCCTTTGTTTTGAGATGTGAGAACAGATGTATTTAAATATAACTGACAATGAATAACAATATATATCATCTGAGAAATGAGTAAACACAAGGATTAAGGGGATTCTAACATGTGTGCAAATGATATGAAGGAGCCAGGGACTGATTGGTAGAATGTTACCATTAATTATTTCTCAATGAAACAAAAGATAATCTTAATACATAGAGACAATGCAAATGTATTCTAGATAAGGGATCTGAAAAGAATAAGTTTGGTTGGGGGGGTAGATGTATTATATGTCCAGGGGATCATAAGTAGATATTCTGAGATGTCCTGGGATCCAGGGTCATGTCAATCAAATATTTATTGACAGTTGATATGTTTTATCTAAGATTAATGAATTTACTACCTCTTAAGAGAAAAGAAATGTGTAAATTCAAGTGCCTCATAAGCTTCAGTAGGTATGTAGTATTTGTTGGCCTTTGTTTCTTCTCAACTAAAACTTGCATATTTTAGCAGATGGTCACTATAGCTTCTTTTAAGCAAGTACTTTTATACTGAAGTTTGTTTGTTTCTTTAAATTCTCAAGTCTTGAAGTTTTCCTTTAAATTATATGTACGTTAGGAAATATTCAAGGCCTGCTCTCTGTAAAATGCAAAATATAAACTAATGGGGAGGAAAATGGACCAGAAACCAGATTTCTGTTCTGGTTCTAGCTTGCCTACTCAACAGTTTTGAGAATTGAGGCAAGGGACTTTAAAATCATTGAACTTCAATTTGTTCCTTTGTAGTGCTAACATTGTAATTCCCAATCATATTGCCAACATGTAGTGAGACTCAATACAATGATATATGCAAATGCTTGGTACATTTTGAAATGGTTTAAAATATAAAACATAATCATTAAATTCAAATGATAACAAAATCCTAGCTCTTTTATTATCCTTTGCAATAAGCAAAGATTTGCTTTCTTGCCTCTTGTATTACAACAGCAGCTTTGCCTGGAACATACTTTGACAGGATCATCTTGAGTGTGTATTCTTTTATTTCCTTCAGACTCTACTGAAATGTTTCACAGAGGCCTCCCTCCTCAGGTAGCCTGTATCAGGGGTGGTGAACTTGTGGCACACATGCCACAGTGGGCACACAGAGAATTCTGTTGGCACATGAGCTAATTCTCCCCAGCAGCCAAAGCATCAGATAATAGTTGCTTTTTCCCTAAACTAAAACCTCAATATTCAGGATTAATGGTAGTGCTGGCGCTTTGTGATAAATAACTTGGATTGCACTTTGGGCACTTGATCTCCAAAAGTGTCGCCATCTTTGTTCTATATCAATTAGCAACATTCAGACAGGTACCATTATCTCCTTACCATGCCTTACTTTACTTATTTATTTATTTATTTATTTTTTTGGTACTGGGGATTGAACTCGGGTCCTTGCGCTTGCGAGCCTTACTTTATATTAAAAATTGAAGCATTATTCACAAGTCTAGTTTTTGTAATACCCTCTTCCCTAAACACACACAAGTAAAAAATCCATTACCTCATGATTCTGGGTTTGGTTTACAGTTCTATGTACACGGGTACCTAAGTTGATGAATTTAATTCTTTCCACGATTCTGGTTGCAACCAGAATTGTGGAACAAATTCTGTAACCAGAATCATAGAAAGAATTAAGTTCATGAACCAAGGTAGCACTGTATCTTTCAGACCTAGAGGTATTCTTTTCATGGTTTGGCACATTATAAATATTTGTTGAATGAACAAACAAACTTATGAAGAAACTTTGAATTAAAAAATATAACCAAAATGAAACTTTATAGTTTTTTATTCTACAGTAGCTCACTTAATAAGCCTTTACATTTATCAAGAAAATATTGCAAGGGTAAGGATTTAGCTTAGTGGTGCCATGTCTGCCTGGCAAATGTAAGGTGCTGAGTTTGACCCCCAGTAACCCCCTCAAAAGAAAGTATTGAAAGTGTACAATGCATACCACATATCAAAGTTCTTTTGAATTTTAATAATCTTGATTTATTTTTAGAAACCTATATAAATTAGAAACCTATTTTTAGAAACCTATATAATTGCACTGAAAGGAAATGAATTGATACTTGTATCATCTCAAACATGAAAAAATAATACCAAATATATGAAAATGTAGTTGTCTATTAGAATCAGGAATCCTTTTTTTTTGATAAAGTTAATTACTGTATCTAAAATTAGACATACTTGATGTATTTGTGCAGTTTATATAATCACATGGAAAATAATTATAAATAAATAATCACACGTTATCCACCTACCTACAATACTGTAAAGATGTATATATGCATATGCCAAAACCATATTTGATAACTCTGAATTTTATATATTTTATTGGTAAGTGTTTGAAAAAATTGGAAAAATAGATGGAGGGCAGAGAGAGTTTACCCAGTAGAATGTGAAGCAAGTCACAGAAGTGACACATAGACTGAAGAACAACTCTAATAAATTGAAATTTGACTATAAATAATAGCTTCTCTGTTTTTGGTCACAGTTTAAGAAAAGAGCAGGTTGAATTTCCACATCTTTAATTAGTATTCTTAAGAATAATATATTGTTTTCAACATCACATAATATTACCCTATTATTTACTGAATCAAAAAGCCAGTTTTTGGCAATGTTTAGCAATGCCACCTGGAACTGATCATCTTTTTAATAAAAATAATAGTGACATTTCCAACTGAGTCTTGCCTCTTTATGTTAATAAAAGTGCATTATTTCTACTAAGACCTGATGGAAAATGCAAAGACTAACCTGAAATAAAATCCATACAACGGTTTTATTTGTCAAAAATGCAGCACACAAAATTCTTCCAGTCTATTTATGGAGAATTTAATAATAAATGAAGGATAAAGGTACACTTTATCATAACATGAGGCCATTGAAGGCATGAATATACTAAAGATACCTACAGTCTAGATAAATTCATGAACTGCATAAGTAATAAGATGTCCTTCTGGGAGTTAGTGACAGTTTTAGGATGTTATTAGATTAATTGATAAAGTTAAAATTCAAAAAGAAAATAAAATACCTAAGAAATGAGAAGTATTTGAATTGTGCATACCAGATGGATCTTCAGAAAGCCTGGATTTCATGATATCTGCAGTGGGCTCTCCATAACCTCATCTGTTTTTGTATTAATTTTGATCTCCAAAAGCTATCAAACTGAATGTGTGTAGGAGAAGATGTAGAAAAAGAAGTATATGTGTTTCTTTTTAAATTTATGGGTATGGCAGACTTTGATGTGCCCAGAAAACATGTTATTAACCTCATTTCTAATAAATATAGTGATTGTACCTAGTGAGCCATCAAGACAAATTTGAAAGTGAAAGAGTTTAGAGAAAAGATCTATTCTTTCAAGAAATGACAAACTTCCTTCTGGAATTATATCCAGTAACAATACCTTTCTTTTGCATTGAAATCATAAGGCTCGTGTAAACAGATCATAGTACGCAACCTCAAAGTAGATTGCTGGTTGATGGTAGAAGAGATAAAGCCACAAATGTGTCCCCAAAAATTCTTGATAAAAATGCAAAATAGCTATGTTGACAGCTACCCCTTGGAGTAGTTCATCTCCACCTTCTCCAACCGGAGCAGCTGAGCGCTAAGAGAGTACAAGCACAGGGTGTCTGTGAACATGATATGGCTGCATATTGTGCAAGCTGGGTGGTTCTGTTGGAACTTTTTCATGGAAAGCAGATGACATTTGTTCTATTACACAGTGTTTTAAGCTATCAACAAATGGAATGTTCTATACTCTTCAGAGTAAATGGAACATTAATATATCAAATGAAAAAGAAAAGAAAACTGGCTGGTATAGTAATATGTGGTGCAATTCTCTTCATTGATGTTTTCATCATATTTTGAAGATGTAGCCTTATATTAATACACATCTACAAATAACATTTTTTCATTCATTATAATCAAATACTAAGGAGGTCTGGGGATTTAGCTCAGTGGTGCTGTGCTTGCTTCATAAGTGCAAGGTCCTAAGTTTGATCTCCTGTACGAAGGGAAAATCAAAAAATTAGGAAGGTATGTTGCCTAAGAAATCAACCAAAAATTTCAACAGTGAAAAAATAAAAACTTTATTTGGGTCAGAGGGAGGGAGGGAGGATAAGTTAAAATAAAAAAATGATTTGCTACCTGATAAATGGAAAGGATCTTTGATCTTCTGGTCAGTCTTTTCTAGTGCTTCAAGGAAATAACCATACACTCCATTTTTTTTCCATTCAGCAACAACTATCAGTGATGCCATTCTTCAACCTGTCTGTTGAAGTTGCAATCCAAGCTATAAGTAAGTGAATTAAAAGTCACAATCAAATCAAATTCCTATGATCATTTCTCCTGATCGAGTTGCTAGATGAGGAACTTTGTTGTTTTATGGTTTTATTGCTATACAGCATAACAACAACTGCAGTTGTGCTTTGATTTTTGTTCTTCAGGAGTGCTAAACTTTGAAAATATATACACAAAGCTAGCCAATTCATTAAAACATTGCTCATGAAGGTAAAGTAATCAATTTTTACAGTATTATGCAATTTAAAAAATATTTTTAATAAGAGAAACCTCAGTAACAAGTATTTAGCCCTGGATTCAGACACTTTTAGCAGGTTCTAGGTAGTGGCACAGAATGGCAAGTCATCGTTGAAGATATCCATCCTTTCTACTTTCTTATAAATCTGTTTCATATCTGAGTTTTAAAATCCACAGTTTTGCTTTGGCCAAATCTTTAAATTTCATCATTCCATTGGCCACCCTGAGAAAATGAAATGGTAATCCCTTTGAGAGTTCATTGGTAATTAATTCAGGTAATAATTTGGGTTTATAATGAATTTTCTTTGAGATGCTACTCACATTCTTTGGTTGCAAATAAATTTGACTCCATCAGGGCACAATGCCAGCACTTATTATTTTAATGGTTCGATTTGTTTGTTAAAAAAGTTCACACATCTTGTTAAAATATCTTCAACATTCATTTTTTTCTGAAAAGCAATTTACAAATTAACTTCTGTAGAGGCAATCATAAATATAAACAAAATATAAATATAAAATGCTGCTATGAGCTAAGAAGCTCTCTTTCATTCTAACCTCAGGTATATCATTTGAAGTCATTAAATGCATCACAGATTGTTTAAAAAATAAGATCCTTTTTTTAAGCTATACTGCTTTTTAGGTAAAATTGGCAACTTTAGAAAAACAAATTTTCTACTATATTACATAAACTTTAATAATATAG
>NW_004624755.1:1455268-1483607 GCF_000247695.1 Heterocephalus glaber | reverse complement strand
TAGGTGATCTGGAAGTCTGGTTTTGAGACTTATTTATGTGTTTTCTCATTTCGACTGGTGGGGGGTGGGGGGGATGTGCTGTTGGCACCCACGCAGATTATCTCCTCTGAGCTGGGAGAGGTGGAACAGGGGCCGGGAGCAGCGGTAGAGATGGTGGCCCAAAAGCCCTTTCCTGTGGGCTGGGAGCAGCAGGAGGGATGGTGACCAGAAAGCCCCTTCCTCTGGACCAGGAGCAGTGGGATGGCGGCTCAGAAGGCCCTAGCTCTGAGCCGGGAGCGGCAGGACTCAGTACCGTGGTCTGGTGGTCTGGTGTCCTCTGCGTCTTTGTAGTGTGGAACCAGGTGGCTGTACAGGGGTGGGGTGTCCAGTGGATTGTTGCCGGGGCACGGGCTGATTCGGCGTGTTCCTTGAGACTTGCTACCTCGGCAGGGCGTGCGCAGACCTGCCTGCCTGAAGTGGGCTGATTCGGCCTTCCTCTTTATCTTTAAATGTGTCTTACCATAATCCTTGACCAATACATTATGGCAGGATGATCATGAGCTCAGGTAACATCTTTCTTGAGTGTACCTTGAGAGTATTATGTAAAAAAAAATGTACAGTCTAGCCTATTATAGGATGCAAAACCATATGGAATAGAGTCCATTCTTCCAGATGTCTCCTGACATTCATCCAGCAACAACTGCCAGTTAATTAAGTGAAACCAAACCATATCCCATCAGCCCTAGTGACAGGTGACTGTCACTGTATGTGGGAACAAGGTAAAACAAACAGACCAATTGTCCAGATTAGAAATTTAGTCAGCCCACATTGCTGACAGAATAGTGATCAAATTAATTTAATTTTTAAAAAATGAGTTTGAGGTGATTTATTAAGCATTCATAGATATCTAATCCAGAAATTACTACTAAAACATGTGATAGTGTCATTATATAATCCCTGAACAAATAGCAGTGGCTTCGAGACAGGGTGATTGGAATAGGCTAGAAGAAATTTTAGTGGAAAACAAATTGTTCATGAACAGTTGAAAAATCATTAAAAATGCTAATCGAGGATGAAAAATGATGGCCTGTCCTATATAGCTGTGAATAACATTGGCAAGACTATCGTTTGTAGTAAATTAGAAGATAGAACAATGAACGTGTGGATCTAAGATTTCAAAGCTGAGTGTTAAAAATATCAGTTGATTTATTTTTGTGTGTTCTATAGCTCACAAAAAGACATCTAGTTTTGAATTCGCATTGGGTAATGATAAGGAATATCAGTTATCTATTACTATGTAACAAACTAACTCCAAACTATAGAAGCTTAAAGCAGTAACATTTTTGGTCAATATTCTGATGGTCAGTGTAGTCTAGTTTAGCTAGGCAAATCTGCTGCTTTTATGTAGGATCATTCATGTGGATTTGAAGCTTTAAAGCAACTCCATAATTTAATGTGTCTTCACTCATGTATCTTCAAGTTTGCACTTGTTCTCTGGTGTTGGCTCTGGACGGCCCCATTCAGATCAACTTGTTTCTTCATGAGGCTGTTTAGTCTCCAGCAGGCAATGAAGGGGTTCTATCTGGGTGATCTCGAGGCAAGTTTCCAAGAGCAGTAGGTTTGACATCTTTTAACCACAGGGATCAGAAATTGAAAAATTCACTTTTGTTTATTGGTACATTTTAGGTATAAAATACAGTTACATTCATTGTTGGGATCTTGTGGCTTTACATGATATATCTTAGTTCTTAATTTTTCCCCATTTCCCTCCCCTCCCTTCATCCCCTCCACCCTTCCCTTTTTACAGAGACTTTGTTTCCATTTTTTCCTTTTCTCATGTCTTTTCTCTTCCCTTCTTTCTTTTCCCCTACCCTTCCACTTCCCCAACTCCTTTAGACCTAATGATAAATTTAAAAAAATATCACTTCTGTGGGCTTAATATGAATGCATCTCCTTGATAATAAAGGATATCTGTTTCATAAAAGCCTATTCTATGCTTTTCATATTAACTGCTCTTTCTGTGAAGTCATCATCTAGACTTGGGGCAGAGTATAGAGTTCACTGTAAAATTAATTTCTTTCTTTAGAGAAATCACACCATGACTATTTCTAACCTCTGTGACTGAAAGTAGCCCTGAATTTCCCTAATTCATATGATTAAGTTTATTTGGTACCTCTGTTTTCTCAAACTTTCTCTTGTTTTTTTTTTGCCTCTGATCTCAGTTGAAAATATAATTTCAGAATATTTTTTAAATTATGAGGAAAATAAATGATATAATAAAGAATGTTTTTACAATATTTATGTAAATATTGAATATCTTATTTATAAACATGAAGTTGAATTGCCAAAAGGTTTTGAGTTGATCTCTGGATAATGTGTGCAGAAACGTGAGTGTGTTCACAAGTCATGTATGGTCATGAATAAAATAACAGCTCTGGTTTTTAAAATTATAAACTCAAAATAAAGTACAGCAAACAATCCAGTGGTGCAATTCTCTTGTCTTACAGATCATTTCACTGGTGCTGGTCATAGGAAATAGTATGCACTATGAAAACAACTTCAGTAGCAAATTGATTTGGGCTCAATCAAGACTAAAGTATTAGTACCCCTGACATGTGATTCTTTGACAGGCTAAAATTATCCAATATTCCAATACTAGATCATGTTAATATCAGTATATTCATGAAAGAAGGAAAATACGAATAAGATTAGCTAAACCAGATACATGGCATTCTGTAGTTTTGTTTGTCTTATTGTAATGTATAAATAAATAAGTAGTTTTCTCTGAGATGGTTGAGTGAAACTGCTATTTAACTGAAGATTATTTGGCCTTGGTTATTCCCAATATAGCCTCTAAATACTTGTTTTCTGTACACTCTAGCTTGAGGACTACAGCTTTAGAAGATGAGCCCAGTTGTGGTCTTCATGGAAGACATGACCAAAGAGAAATTTCAGATTGGAGACTGGTTTTAGAGGATATCCTAAATCTAGGAGTGACCCGATCCCAGAGGTGGGTAAGATGCAAATGTGAATGTCCAAAGTCAAAGCAGTGTGCCAAACAGTAACAATAGCAGAAGTGACAATAGCAGCAGAGCAGTCTTCTTCTATAGCTAAATCTAGAAATTAAGCCTAAATGAAGGTTAACCTATCGGTTAAGATTCATGTGAAGTTGGCTCAGTTGCTCTATTGCTATTCTGTGGACAATCTCATACTCTTTCTAGATTACTATGTATTCTTGGACCCTCATATTATTGTGAGACTAATCCTAAACCAAACTGCAGCATGCCTTTTATACTAGTTTTCTATTGCTATTGTAAAATATCACCAACACAGTGATTTAAGAAAAAAAATATCATTTTACAGTGGTAGTGGATTTTCTCATAAGGCTGAAATCAAGCTGTGCACACATATGCATTATTTCTTAGAGGTTCTGAGGAATAGTTTCCTTGTATGTTCCTTATTTTAGAGGCATCCCACTTGGCTCCTGGCTCACTTCCTCAATCTTAGAGCAAGGAAAAGTGGGTTGAGAATCTTTACGAGTGCATCACTCACACTTTCTTTTCAACCTCCATCTTCCACTTTAAAGGATCACTGATTGGCCACAGCTAGGTGCCTGCCTTATTTGGGCATGGTGTGGTAAGATATTTGGTTTATTTAGGACTGGTCTGATAAATTAGCAGTTTGTTTTGGGATTGACTAAAGAGCAGCTGTTGTCCTGGGCTCCAATCTGGCTATTTTTATAAAAATATATATAGGCCTAAATTAAGTTTTAGTGTGTTAGGTGGGAACTCAGAGAACCTCAAGCTAATGGTCTCCTCCTTTTGTAATTGAACACAAAAAATAATTTTTCCTCTGCTCCCATATTTCTCACTGGGATCATATCTGTTAAGAACCTTATAGAAACTGCAGTAGATATCCTTCGACCACGAGATTAAATAGTCTTTTGAGGACAGCAGAGGAAGTGAGATGAGAAGAAATGGGGCCCTTGCTAATATCACTGAACCACTGGGTATAGACTGCACTTCTTTTACTACTTTAAGAACTGACTTTCTTATTAATTGAGAAAACAAATGTCTTTATCTTTCAACGTATTTTTATTAGTTATTCTGAGACTACTGTCAATCAAAGATGCTGCAAATTTTTACTTAAAATAATCAAAAAGATTTATAAAAATTAAAAACGTAAAAAAGCTGGGCATGGTGGTTCATGCCTATAATCCCAGCACTCCAGAGGCTGAGGCAGGAGGATTGCCACGAGTTGGAGGACAGCCTGGGCTGCTACATAGCGAGTTCAGAGCCAGCCTGAACTACAGAGCAAGACACTGTCTCAAAAAAAAAAAAAAAAAATGTAGAAACTCTATAAAAAGGTTAGACTGCTCCAGTTACCAATAATGGCTTAAACAGCAGTAATTTATTTCTTACTGTTCTAGAGATCTTGGGTAGGCCATGATCAAGGTGCTGAAGAGGGCTGTCCTAGCTTGCAGAGGCCCTCACATGACTTTTCTTTGGTGTATGCACTTAGAGAAAGAACAAGAATGTCTGCTATCTCTTCCTTAAAGACCAAGATCTTATCTGATCAGGGTCCTCTCCCTTGTAACCTCATTTAACTTCAATTACTTCTAAGAAGGTGTCCTCAGTAAATATAGTCACATTGAAAGTAAGGGCTTCAACATATGAATTTTGGGGGAATGCAACTATTTATTTAACAACAGAAGCTAAAAATAATAAATGCTATATAATACAATCAAATAAAGTAAGTTTAGGGTATATTAAATGGTAAACTATACCTAAAGGAGTATATAGTACTTTTATATTAAATGGTATGCTAAGATAAATACTGCCTATCTTAAATGATGTGTAAAGTGTTTAAGGTAATAGATACAAGGTTATACAGAAGAGCTTATAAGGTATATAATCTAGTAAGTAACCTACTACTAAAATAAAACATACATGTTAAGTAAAATAGAGTACACAATCATACTAATATATTTTTACCTCCTTTTAAACTTGGAAATGTGTTGGAAATCTTCCAATTAATAAACTTTCTCATTTTCATCATGAGATTTATGTATCTTCCTATTAAAATAGAGGTAGAATAAAAATTATCATACATATACTTCATTCATATCTCCAAATAATTTCTTATGGTGAATTCCTAGAAATGATGATGAACTGTGAAACATTATCAAATTTCCTTTAGGGAGGTAAAAGTATCAATTTACACAAACGTCAATGGTGTTGAAGATTAGCATTTCTGCCCCCATGACAATACTAAGAGTTTTCATTAATTTTAATCTTTAATTTTAATATCATAAAATAGCAACTCAAATGTTGCTGGCATTAACTTAAGTAACACAGTGAATTCGATTTCACAGGAAAGGATGTTATTTTTGTTTCCATTTAAAATATTTTCACTTCTGTTTAGGCTGTCAACTGGCAGTAGACCTTCTTTGTTTTAAGGTTTCGTTTTATATCTTGTTTGCAGTGCTATGGATCCATCCCAGGGTGTTGCCCAGCTGTGCTCTACCTAGAGCTTCACCTCCAGCTCCTGCAGCAGGTTTTCTAAGATGATTAAAAGTGGTCTATCACCCTGTTACTTACTGGGAAGCTTGATTTAGGAGCTGGTAGACCTGATGTTTGTAAACATTCCTTTAAACAGAAGTACACAATATTGATGAAATGTGAGTGGGACTGAAATCTCATGAGATCGGGGTGGTCCGGCCATACACTGAGTGGGAGTGAAATCTGGTACTTCTGAGTCACACTGTTAGGGGCTCATGTGATCTATCATTGCTTTTCTTCCTCTGCCTTTGGACTCACTATCAACAGAAAAAAATGTGTTCCTGTAATAAAACAATAGACATGTAAAATTTGTGAGAAATAAGCTGTGGTTGTAAAAGAGAAAATAGTAGAGCTCATTTGAGCCATATGACCTTTGATTAAAGAGATTAGTGTAAGAAATCTCTGGAAAATCATGGATATTGAAACAATTGATTAATTCAGGGAAAATGCAAATATCAATAAAACATTATTTCCTGTTTTAGAGGTATAGTATTTCATTTATGTAAATTCTCCTTATTGAATTTTTTACACATTTGTGTTATATATGTATTAAACATTAATGTGTGTATTATATGCATTATATATAATATGGATCAAAGTAGAACATTGTTAAAATACTTTATTCTAATTCTTTTGTATATTACTTCTATATACATACACAAATCACTATAATGAACATGAAAGCATTTCTTCTTTGACAATGTTTTTTATCTGTTATTCCATTTGCTTAATTTAATTTGAAATATGGCTAATAAATAAGGCCTATTAATTTTACCTTTCATATTCCCTTTAATTTCATTACTTTATTTTACATGATATTCATAGAATGGAAACAGGTACACTTCAGTTACCTTTTACACTTGTGTTCCTATCAATTTCTTTTTTATTTTTAACAATTAAAAAATACATATATACTTTGTAGAAAAATTGCCACAACCTGCATACTGTAGTGTCCGAAGCTGGGGAGACCAGTGGGTGATGAAGAAAATTGAAAAATACCAAGAAAGAAGGATACATACCAAGATTATGCTTGAAAGTTGGGACCATGTGGAATCATAGCCAGATGAGCTAATGGCTGCCTGGAGTCCAGCATGCTCTTCATTTATAGTGTAAGACAAAGAGGAAGAGAAGGTGGGGTAACTAGTGCTATGTGACCTAGGTGGCATAGCCGAGCATAGCGTGATCGTCTCATGATGGGGCCCTGCGCAGAAAAGGAACAAGGAAGAAGGATACATAATGTAACTGTCTCCTGGGGCTGTGCCATCCAGGGTCTACAACGTTAATCAAACAGACACAGTCTGTCTATGGAGGAGAAAGGGAATAGGAATTTGGTGAAGGGCCATCTTCAGGTTCGGCCCAAGGCAAAAAATGTGGTTTGTTTGTCAACTGAAACAAATCTGCATTGCAGAAAGGAGAGACTGGTTTGAAAAGACTATCACAATAAGGATGAGAAGGTGCCATTAGGACAGCTCAGCTCTCTGTAAGACCTATAAGCCTCTCAATGATTAGTCAGAAAGAGCTCTTCTTTTACAGGGAGGAGTAAACAGGGCTGGGAGGAATGGAGTAGAGGAGTGCAATGAGTAGCTCGCGTTCTGGCGGAGGATCATTGATTTTGAAGAGGGATTTTAAAGGACGAGTTTTCTTCCAGTGCTTGCTCAAAGAAAAGACAAGGTCACAGGCCTGCAGAGAGGGTTGGGAAAGCCTATCTAAAGTGAGATTTAGTCAAGATTGTGAATATTTTGTCAGGCTGATCAATTATTTGGTAGCCAAAAAATAATTTCCTAGTGAAAGAATGGGACTGTAGAAGGTCAGTCTGGCCATGTCAAAGGTAAACAACTAGTCAACATTAACTCATATGGGGAAGAAACATTTTTACACCAAACACTTTCTCAAAACTCAAAAGGTTGGGAGGGATTATTGTATCCCTGCTTACTGGATTTGTTTAAAATCACCTGGATTTTCACTTACTCATCTTTACTTTGAACTTTGGCAAAGTAAACTCTTTCTCTTTTTGGCAGTATTTAGTTATTTCAACAGGAAATATTAATTCATTTATATATATTGTAATAGATTATTTAAGCCGTCAGCACTATACTTATGAATCTTTACTCCATCCATGGTTTCCCATTATTTATATATGGGTGTTATTTTTATTTCAATAAGCTTCTTTTCCTATTTGGAAAGCATATATTAAGTTGCAGATTCTGTTTTGAGTGGAAATAACTAAATTCTGTTTTTCTAATTACCATTTGGCCTAAGTTTTCTTCTCATCTAAGCAGCTATTTATTTATTTATTTATTTATTTATTTATTTTTGTTACCAGGGATCAAACTTGGGACCTTGAGATTGTGAGTCAGGAGGCGGAACCACTGAGCTAAATCCCAAGCGCAGCAGCTTTTTAAAATAAATGTTTAGCGGGTTTAAATCATCAGAAATGGCTATGTGGTAATTAGTATACATCTTTTTTTTTTGCTTTATCATAAGTTCCTTCAATCAATTAATTTTGCATTCTAGATGAGTAAGTATAATTATCTTTTTCTCTTTGATTTAAACAAATCTTTTTCTCTTCCATTACTTGTTCAGAAAACAATAATAATTACAACTGTATTTTATATTTTTGTTGTTGTTCTGTATTTTTAAATTTTGGTTATGTAAAATTCTTAGTATTTTGTTGTGGTGTGATATGAAAATGCTACATAATATTTTGTAATAAATCTGTTCAATTTTTTTATAATGGAATTATGCTTAGAGATTTTCTAGAGAGGATACCATTAATAGTAAACTGAATTATTTTTTATTTAAATAATAATAAAATGGAAATTCTATTAACCAAACAAAAGAAACCAGCTTGATAGCCTGTTCACATCTTAAATGCAATGACAAATCAATAACAAGGCAGTTTATGCTAGTTTTTTTCAGTGACACATTAAAAGCAAGATATTTTACAACATACAGGAATACACACAGACCTACTATGTAGATACACATCTGAATAAATGAAAAATGATGAAATTGCATGCGTAAGTATTGAGAATATTCAGATACTTTGTTCTATCTTTTATTTTCTTTTAAATGTTGCCATGACTCACCAAATTTATTTCAAGATCCAGCTGTTAGTGGTAACTTGGAATTTAAACTATCCTGAATAATATTGCTTCTATTGTCTGCAGCATTCTAAGAAATTTTAATTGTGAAAATGTCTGGAGACCTGAGCTGGCTTTGCTCAGTCTTAGTGGGGGCAAAGGGAGAATGGTGCTGCGTTTAGCCTTCTGATGAATCACAGTAGGAATTTCAACACTTTTGTCTGCCATCTGAATGAGTCTTCTAAGGTTATTGAGTTCCCTGGAGCATAGTGAGCATACAAATTGAGCTGATGAGTAATCTACTCAGTCTCTCTTCTGCTTAATAACATTTTCTAGGTAAATTCCCATTAAGTACTCCCCAGGGGAATCCTCTTAAAAGCGTAAAGAAAGGGATGGGCCTTCTAAGCAGATTAGATGAGCAGTAACAATCCCTAGGAAACTTAAACAAAAAGTAACTTCAAGGATGGAATCAGCATCCATTCTTTATGAGTGCAAATTCATAGACATCTTCAACTGGGTATTTCAAAGTATGAGTCAGACCTACTTGGTGGTCAAGAAATCAGATGAATGTATCTGAGACAATATTATGTAAAGTTAATTAGAAAATAAGGAAAAATACCAGAAATAATACTACCATATTATTTCAGAATAATTGTCATTTTTACAGGTGTAGCTCTATGTATATGTGTATGTAGGATTATGCCATAAAATGATGTGTTCTTTGTAGATTAGTGGTCACCAAAGTTTGAAAGTCCTTACCTTTAAAGTTATGGTGTAGAAAATTTAAGCATAGATTGGAACAGAAAAATATGATTTTATTTTTCTCCATCCTACAGGTTGGTCAAATCCTTACATAGCTAGTACCAGAGGAATTTATATCTACATTCTTTGCATTTTCCTCATATCCTGCCCTTATGCCATTTGCATTTTTACTAAAGCAGTCTTTGTTTCTTTAACTTGGTTTCCCAAAACTGACATCTATCTTTCAATTTTGGTCTATATTTTCAGCCAATCTTTGATCTCCATTCGGAAAAAGTGTTTAACTTCATGGAAATCTCTAAGGAGATACCACAGGGAATTTCCTTCTCTAAGGTGCTATGTCCTTTTTCTTCTGTTATGTTATATCATCTTTTTATATTGATCTTTTCTCATATATTCTTCCTTTTTCTGATTACTAATCTTTGAACATAATGAGCTCTATCCAACAACTGCATTAATTACCAAATACTGTAACTGAATTTCCTTCGATTTCTTTAACTATTAACATAGATTAGGTCTTTAATAGTAGATGAAAAAAATGGAGATCTAATGGAGGAAGGTTAGTGTTAGCACCTTACGGAACTGCAGCTTGAAGAAAATAGGGATAATATTGTGGAAAAGTAATTCTTGAGGAAGAAAAGATATAAATTCATTTCATATTTTTATGTATACTTTCCATTGTTAATTTATTAAACAAAAAATTATAAGACATTGAAAAAGTAGATGATATATTCTAAATTTTTTCTCATGAATAGTTTTTATGGATTACTTATTTTCCAATTTTATATCTGCTCTTGCATTTCTTGGAGAGAGGGATTATATAATACTAAAATTTTACTCTTTTTCTGGAAATAATTATCATCTTAACTTTAACATGTATTTTCAGTAAAATGTATCATATTGTTCAGAGTGTACAGTTTCCAAGACATTTGGTTGTCTATTGTTTAATGAAAATAGCTTTTGATTTTATTTCTAGAAAGAAAAAAACCCATTAGGGTTCTGAGAGGTAGCATTAATGGTTAAATTGATTTTAAATTTCACCAGACAGACTGGTAAGGATTTTATGTACATACAACAAAAATTTCCACCTATCCTCAAAATCCTTTCCCATTCTTTGAACATATAGGTTATATTCCCAAACTTTACCTGCATTTGAGTATAGTCATGATGAAGGTCTCTTTACAAAAATGTAAATAGAAGTTATCCTTGTAAATCTTGCCCATAAAAATCTTACCAGATGCACTTTACTTATCTTCTTTCTTTCCATTTCTTCTTGTATTTCCTACCTTAGCTGTGCTCAGCCTCACTCTTTGATGATGACATGATGAAGAGGCACACACCTGACCTGAATTCTCATCCAAGAATTTTATACTAATAGAAAATAACATTAAGACACTGAAGCATAGGTCTTAACTATTTAAGTAGCAGCAAAACCTCTTATACCTATTGCACATATCCTATCTCATTTAGTTCTGACAAT
The DNA here is from genome assembly GCF_000247695.1 of Heterocephalus glaber. Next base: position 1,472,745 of record NW_004624755.1, on the reverse strand, counting down.
TTTTTTTTTGCTTAAATTATTTTATTGGTATATTTTAGGTATACAATATGTTTACATTTATCATTGAGTGCTTTTACCTGTACAAGATGTATCTTGGTTCTTATTTTTTCCCTGTTACCTGTGTGCCCTTCACCCCCTCCACCTTTCCCTATTTACAAAGACTTTGTTTCCATTTTTTCCTTTTCCTTCTTTCCTTTCCCCTTTTGCTCAAACTTGCCCTACCTCTTTGGACTTTTTCATTCTATTTCAAATTATCAATTATTCATTTTAATCATTTTAATCCTTATTTACATTTTCAGTTTCCCACACTAGAGAAACTATTCTGTATTTACATGTGTGTCCTATTTGCTCCACTTAAGAGTATGGCCTCAATATGCATCTATTTAGCTATAAATGTCCCTAGTTTCTAATTCTTTATGGCTGAGTAGAACTCCATTTTATTAAATAAAACACATCTTCTTTATCCAGTTTCCAGTTGATGGGCACTTGGGCTGTTTCTAAGCTTTAGCTATTACAAACTGTGCGGCTATAAACATGGGTTCCCATATACCATTGTGGTATGATTTTTTTAATTCATTTGGGAAGATACCTAGCAGGGGAATAGCTGAATCAAATGGGACCTCTAGTCCTAGTTCTTTGAGGTATCTCCATACTGATTTTCACAGTGGTTGCACCAGTCTGCACTACCACCAAAAATGGAGAAAGGATCCTTTCTCCCCACCCCCTGGCCAGGATTTGTTATTGGTTGATTTCTTGATAGCAGCCATTCTTTCTGAGCTGAGGAGGAATCACAATGCTGTTTTCATCAGTATCTTTCAAATGACTGGTGATGTTGAGAATTTTTTCATATGCTTATTTGCTGCTTTTACTTCTTTGTCTGAGAAATGTCTGTTTATTGCAGATGCCCATTTTGAATGGGTCTTTTAAATTCGGCAGGGAGGGAGGAGTCTGATTTTTTTTCAGTTCTTTGTATATTCTAGCTAGTAGTCCTTTGAGGTACAGCTGCTAATTTTTTTTTCCCACATTGTAGGTTGTCTTTTAGCTCTGTTGGTGGCTTCCCTTGCAGTGCAGAAGGTTTTTAATAGGATGAGATCCCACTTGTTGATTCTTTGTGCGAGTTCCCATGCTATTGAGGTTTTCTTCATAAACTCTTTTCCTATGCCAGTGTCTTCAAGAGTTCTACCTAACTTATCTTCCATCAAGTTTAGTGTTTCTGTTTTAATATTTAGATATTTAAACCACTTCAATCTTAGTTTAGTGCATAGTGATAGATATGGGTCTACTTTTAATTTTTCGGAGGTTGAAATCCAGCTTTTCCAACACCATTTATTAAATAGGCTATCTTTCTTCCAGTGAGGGTGTTTGGCTCCTTTGTCAAAGATGAGGTGGCTGAGTATGTTTATAGTTGTTTCTGCATCTTGTAATCTATTCCACTGATCCTCAGGTCTGTTTCTTTGCCAGTACTATGCTGTTTTTATCACAGTAGCTTTGTAGTATAGTTCAGATTGGGGATTGTGATACCCCCTCCCAGGTCTCTTTTGCCTAGAATTGCTTTTGCTATTCTGGGTGTCTTCTGGTTCCAAATGAATTTTTGGACTGATTTTTCTAGTTCTGTGAAGTATATTGTTGGAATTTAAATTGGCTTTGTATTAAATCTATATAGTAGTTTTGGAAATATGGCCATTTCCACTATATTGGATCTCCCTATGCAGGAGCAAGGGATGTTTTTCCACTTTCTTATACCCTCTTTGATCTCTTTTTTCAGAGTGCTCTAATTTTCAGTGTAGACTTCTTTTGCTTCCTTTGTTAGATTGGTTCCTAGATATTTCATTTTTTGGATGCTATTTTAAAAGGAACGGTTTCCCTAATTTCTCTCTCAGTGAGTCTGTTATTTGTGTATAAGAAGGCTATTGTTTTTTTGTGTTGACCTTGTATCCAGCTGCTGTACTGAATCTGTCAATTAAGTCTAGAAGTCTTTTGGCGGAGTTTTTTTGTGTCTTCTATGTAAAGTATCATATCATCAGGAAATTATGACAGTTTAACTTCTTCCTTTTCTATCTTTATTCCTTTTATTTCTTTCTCTTGTCTAATTGCTATGGCTAATGTTTCCAGAACTATATTGGAACAGGAGTGGTGATAGTAGGCATCCTTGTCTTCTTCCTGATTTTAGTGTGAAAGTTTTCAGTTTTTGACTATTTAGTATGATGTTGGTTCTTGGATTTTCATAGAAAGACTTAATCAGTTTGAGATACACTCTGTATTCCAATTTTCTGTAGGGTTTTTATCATGAATGGGTATTGGATTTTGTCAAATGCTTTTTCTGCATCTATTCAGATGATCATATAGATTTGTCCTTGACTCTGTTAATATAGTGTATTACATTTATTGATTTATGGATGTTGAACCATCCTTGCATCGCCGGGATAAATCCAACATGTCATGGTATATGACCTTCTTGATGCCCCTCTGTATTCTGTTTGACAGTATCTTGTTGAGGATTTCTAAACCTATGTTCATTTGGGAGATTGCCTGTAGGTCTCTTTTTGGGTTGGGCCTTTCGCTGGTTTTGAAATCAAAGTAATACTTACTTCCAGGAATGAATTTGGAAGTTTTGCTTTCCTTTCAATTTCCTTGATGAGTGTAAAGAGTAATGGTGATAGTTCTTTTAATATCTTTTTGAGTTCAGCAGTGAAGCCACTGGGACCTGGGCTTTTCTTTGTTGGTTAATTTTTTATTACATTTTCAATTTCACTCATTGTAATTGGGGTGTTTAGAATTTCTATATCTTCTTCATTTAACTTTGGCAATTTGTATGCATCTAGGAATCTGTCCATTTCTTCTGTGTTTTCCATTTTATTAGAGTACAGGTTCTCAAAGTAAGTATTGATGATCCTCTTGATTTCTGCTGGATCTGTTGTGACTTCCCCTTTTTCATTCTTAATTGCATGGATTTGAGCCTCTTCTTTCCTTTTTTTGATAAGGTTGTCTAAAGGTTTATCAATTTTGTTTACTCTTTCGAAAAACCAACTCTCATTTTTGATTGATTTTTTTGTATCATTGTCTTAGTCTCCATTGCATTGATTTCTGCTCTGATCTTTATAATTTCCTCTCTTGTACAAGTTTTGGGTTTGTTATGCTCTTCTTTTTCTAGGAGCTTGAGGTTCTGCATTAGGTTATTTATTTGGGTTCTCTCTCTTCTAATATGGGCATTCACTGCTATGAATGTCTCACATAGAACTGCTTTCATTGTGTCCCACAGACTCCTGTATGTTGTACTGGCATTATAATTTACTTGTAGAAATTGTCTAATTTCTTCTTTAGTTTCCTCTGTGACACATTGGTAGTTCAGGATGTGTTACTCAATTTTCATGTGTTTGTGGGGGTTTTGTGGTTTCTTATGTTATTGATCTCTAATTTTATTGCACTCTATCAGGGGCAACTTCAATTCTTTTACATTTACTTATACATGTCCTATGAGCTAGCATGTGGTTTACTTTGGAGAATGACCTGTGTACAGCCAAAAAGAATGTGTATTCCTATTTTTTGGAGTAGAACAGTCTAAATATCCGTTAAGTCCACTTGTTCAATAGCTTGGTTCAGTTTTAGAATTTCATTGTTTAGTTTTTGTCTAGACAATCTGACTATTTGTGATAGTCAGGTATTGAGTTCCTCCATGACAATTGTATTAGTGGTTATTTGGGTTTTCAAGTCCATTAATATTTGTTTTGTATAGTTGGGGGCATTCGTACTTGATGCATATATATTTAGGATTGTCATCTCTTCCTCTTGGATTCTTCCCTTAACAAGGATGTAGTGACCATCTTTGTCACTCTTAATTACTTTTGGTTTGAAATCTACTTTGTCTGCAAATAAGATTGCTACCCCTGCTTTTTTCTGGGTTTCTGTCACATGGAGAACTGTTTTCCATCCTTTTACTTTCAGTCCATGAATTTCTTTTTGAATTAGGTGTGTTTCTTGTATACAGCATATTGTTGGATTTTGGTTCTTAATCCATTCTGCCAGTCTATTTCTTTTGATTGGTGAATTGAGGCCATTAACATTGAAGGTTATCTTTGATAGATATTGACTCATACTTGTCATGATGTTTTACTATTGTTGGTTTTTTTATTTCTTATTTTTCCCCCTTTACCTTTATTTTCTGGCTTTGCCTGGTGGCTTCACTCTACTGGGCCTCATGGAGTTGTGGCCTTCATTGTCTTTTTCTAAGATATTGCTTAGAATTGTTTAGAGTGCTGGTTTTGTTGTTCATGAAATTTCTCAAGTGTTCTTTGTCATGGAAATATCTAATTTCCCCATCGATTCTGAAAGATAATTTTGCCGGATACAACAGTATAGGTTGGAAGTTAGTTTCTTTTAGGGTTTGAAATACTTTACTCCAGGCTCTCCTTGACTTGAGGGTTTGTGTTGAGAAGTCTGCTGTGATTCTGATGGGCTCTCCTTTGTAGGTGATTTGTTTCTTTTCTCTAACTGCTTGTAGTATTTTGTTCTTCTGTTGGGTTTCTGGGATCTTGACTATTATATATCTAGGTGTAGATTTTTTTTAATCATGGGTAGTTGGAGTTCTATATGCCTCACTTATGTGTATGTCCATTTCCCTACCTCTGTCTGGGAAGTTTTCTACTCTTACTTCTGTGAACAGTTTTTTTTTTTTTTTTTATGTCAATTGTACTTTCTCCTGTTTTTTTGTGGACTCCTAACAGTCTTAAGTTATTCTTCTTTGCATCATCTAGCAGCTGCTGGATAGATTTCTCATGGTCCCTTACTATTTTTCAGAAATCACTGTTTTCATGGTCCTTAACTGCAATCCTGTCTTCTTTATTTGATATTCTATCTTCACTTTCCGTTAATCTGCTGTGCATACATTCAGTGGAGATTTTAATCTCTTGGATATCTGTTTGACTCTGTTTCATGGATTCCATTTCTTTCTTATGCTCAGTTATCATTGTTGCCATTTCTTTCTTATGCTGGTCATTCATGGCTTCCAGCATGTTTCTGAGATCATCTATTTTTTTATCTGTTCCTTTTCTAGAGCCTCTAATTATGTCTTTCACTCTCCTCACCATCTTTGTAGTTATCTGGGAGATTATTTCTGCTTTGAATTTTTCTAGAGCCTCATTCATCTGTTTGTTGCTTCCTGCGCTATCAGTTCAGGGTGTCCAGGTTTTTGGTTGTCAGGCTTTTCCACCTCCTTTCCCCCAGAATTGGCCTTTTGTGCAGTGGAAGTCTGAGTTTGTGCCTTGCTTAAATGTCTTCTCATTTTTGTTTTTGGTGTTGTCTTTGTTTTAATTCCTGTGTTGATACTTTGAAGTTGCTTATTGTAAGTATCTGTGTTACTTGTAGTTAGAATCCTTATGGAATGATTGCTTCTCAGAGGTGTCTTCCAGATATAGCTGTTCTTTATGTTTTGCATCTCTAATGGCTCTGAGGCTATCTCATTTTCATTATAGCAGGAAGGACAACTGATTAGATCAGTCACAATACCTTAACCCAATTGATATGATCAGCAACAGCATAGCATCAAGTACATCTTACAAAATGACAATTTGTGGTAGTTAGTAACCTATCACCTTTAACTGTGTGAATTAAATCAAAATCGGGGACCAACCCAACATATGTTTATAGTGAGTAAAGTCTTCAATATAGTAACTTTATCCCTCAGGATGGAGAGTTAGAAGTAGTTGGGAAGGGAAATATATGTAGGTAGCAGGATAGGGGAAGGTTAGCAGTGAGGCCAGAGGACATAGGCAAGAGAAGGAAAAAGAGAAGAAAAGAAAAATAAAGAAGAAATATGAATTAGGGCCAGACTAGGAACACAAAAGGAGATGAAGAACAATGTGGGATAGCAAGGGAGGGAGTGGGAGAGAAAGAGAAAGAAAAAGAGAAAAGAAAGAAAAAGAAAAATTTGAAAAGAGTAGAAGAAGAAAAAAATTAAAACTAAGAGCAAAGAAAATACTACTAATAATTTTGAAAATAACAAATAAAAGATTAAAAATGAGGGGCTTCCTTCAGAGTATGTTTCTTCTGTAACAATAGACAACATGGGCAGCAGTGTGCAGATACAAGTCAATGAGTCTCAGCAAGCCAGTGGCAGACCCATGAAATTCAGGCAGATTTCTGGCTGCAAGACCTAAGTTGAGCTCCCTGTCCTCCTGCAGGGTTGAACTCTGCAAGGTTCTATTGGAGGTTCTAGCTGCCCTTCCCCTGAAGATAGTACAGGCTCTAATGGGAGATGATGATCCCTCCAACTTACCAAGTATGGTGGTCTGGTGTGCCTTTATTGCAGAAATTCTCTTCACTTTTCCAGTAGGCTTCAGATTTCATCAAGGAGCCTTAGAGAGTCCCTCTCTCTATCTGTTGTTTTCTTCTGCAGCTCAGGACAATGGCCTTTATACTCCCCTGTGCCTCTGCATTGTGAAACCATGTAGCTGCATAGCAGGAGGCCTGGGGCAGGGTAGGGTGAGGGTTGTAGGCTCCTATGTGGCTAAGCTGCTCTGGTGGGCATGTTGAGGTGTCCTCACCATCTTGCTGGTCACAGGTGGACATGGTGAACCAGATGGAGTGGGGCTCCAGATGGTCAGGGACCTCTCAGCTCTCATGCCTAAGCTACTCTGGTGGGCATGTTGAGGGGTCAGTTCTCATGACAATATTAAGAAATATGTATTTTTATCCTTTTTTACCAGTGAAGAATCTGAATCATCCAACATAAATTCACACAATCTTAGAAAGGTGTTTTTCAAGCCTGGTTTGCTGACTCCAAATTCTTGTGCTCTAAACTGCCTCATTTTAAAACAGGGAAAGCTCTTTGGAACCAGTATATTGAGGAGCATCAACTTAGGGAAATATAAACATGAAATAGCTTCATTTTAATCCCAATGAACACTGATATTCAGTATCATCTGTTGAATCTTCCCCTCAAAGAAGTAGAAAGTCTATCTGACTGTCTATCTAATCTCAATTCTGTGTCTTTTCAGATACTAGTAGAAGGCAAAACAGATTCTTTTCATTTTTGAGCATTTGTTATTTTCATTTAAAAAATTCAGTTTAATCAATTCAAAGTGACACTATGTTCCCTCTTGCAGTTCAGTCCAATGACAGCTTTTAAGTGGAGAGGGATGTGCTTTGCCTGACAGAATCTGATTATATCTGAGGAAAACAGACTTTATGGGGCAGAACACACCTCTGCCTTTTACTAGCACTGTGACTATGAGTACACTATGTCCTGTAACATCTCTGCCCCTGCTTTTCCACATGTACAATATTCATGATTCTATTTTCATCACCGTACTCTCTTTCATTCTCTTTCTTCCTCTCTCTTTCTCCCTTCCTTCCTTCCTTCCTTTCTGTCTTTCTTGCCATCTTTTATTTCCTTTATCTTTTCTTTCTTTGATGGGAATATCTTAGTTTAATTACTATTGCTGTAACAAAATACCACGAACTGACAGCTAACAGCTCTCTCTGAGATGATTTCTGAAATGTTTTCCTGCATGTCTCATTCATCAACATCAGCTGGAATGTGATTGATTCTTTCCACTGGTAGAAGGGAAATGTGAATCCAGTCCCCTAGGCTTTATTATTTTCTTGAGTCTTTGACCTATGACTTTGTAAAGAGAAAGAAGCTCATTTCCTTGAAGGAAAAGGAATCTAAGAAAACAACCTCTTCCTAAGAAAGAAGCTAGCCCTCCCCCCAAATATGTCTGTGTCCAAAGATGCTTGTAGCTGAAATCAAAAGGAGTGATGTACTTCTGGGAATTGTACAAATGTGCAGTTGGTATCTGGGAAAATAAGTGCCTCATTTTTTTTTTTTAATGCCTGGTATTGAACTCAGGACCTTGCACTTGCAAAGCAGGCAGCAGAACCACTGAGCTAAATCCCCAGCTCAAGTGCCTCATTTTGTAACTGTGAAGCTGAGTAGTCAATTTCAGATTAACAGACCCAACCTGATACCAGTGACACCTACTCTCAATTTCAGTTGAAGGCTTGGTCAAATCAGAGTCTCAAAATTTGATAGTGAAATATATAGGCTTAGACTCCATTTTCCAGGGTCTTGGTGTAATATTCTGTCTAAAACATTGCGAGTGCCTCTATTATTTTTAATAGGAGGAAATAAAAATAAATATTAATAGATCTATACATATTTTGTAATCAATCAATAAATACATATTTTTCAAGATATAATTTCCCATTGAAGAAACAAAAATACCTCTACATTAAGGTCGCTATATGAAGGAAAGAAAAGATTTCTCCTTGTAGGTGGTAGCCATGAAGAAGTAAGCAATTTGGGGGAGCTGTAAAAGAAGTGTGCAAGAGAAGGCAAATGTTAAGGTGGCTTAGATGCTTGGCATTAGCTGTGGAGTACATTTTTAATCTGGTAAATTGTATGATTAGCTCATCATTCTATGCTAGACTTTAGTATGGATTTCAGCATCACAATATCCATACACTCAACATTTATTTTTGTGCACAATTTCAGAGAGTATGGTCTTTCACAGCCTCTCGGTGATCTCTGTTAAAAGTCAGTTTTGGTAAAATTGCCACCATGGCAGAGTCAAATTTCTTTCCTCTAGACATCATAATACCATAGTTTTCAATATTGCTCAGAAATGCCATTCATACATACCTGAAACGTCAATTCACAAAGGATAGTTTAAGCCATTTAAAAGCATGTTTCTAATTTACAATTTTTACAACACCACTAATGTAAAACAAAGAGCTGATGGCTTAATAGAGGCGTTTGAATTTATTTGAGAATTTGAAATCATATTTCTCATGTTTGAGAGTTTGAAATGAAAGATAGTGTCTTTATCCTTTAAAATTTGTGTAACTACGTCAAAAATTAGGTAATCACATATGTTTCTTCAGTAACTTCTTTTTACTCTAATTCCAAATCCATAATCTCTGAAAGATATTAGACCACATTAGATGGCTGTGTTGTGTTTTGTTTTGCTTTTGGGACAGGGTCTATGTAGTTCAGTCTGGTCTTGCACTTGCTGCAATCCTCCTTCCTCAGCCTCCCAAATGATGGGATTACAAGCCTGTGCCACCAGGCCAGCTGGTCTGTTTTGAACAGACAAGGATAGGCTATATGATAGTGCACTTCAATGTCTTTATCTCTTTAATTATGAATTGTTTAAGCATTGCTTTGTAAAACATTTGCTCATCTAGAGTTTGGATATCATTCAACTTTCTAATCTTCTTGCCCTTGCTTATCCTTTTTCTCAAACCACCTTACAGATGCATAAACATCCTTGACAGATTTTAAAACTATTGTCTTTTCAATGAGCTTTCTATTTCCATGGGTTTAGATAAAACTGATATTTGATCATATTAGCTGTGAAGAAAACACATGATGGGTAAAAAGCCTAAAACTTATTTTGTAGAAAATTTTATAGAAGTCATTTTACAGAAAATCAGAAAAAGTAAGTGTGAGTTGGCAATGAAGCAAAGTTGTTTTCTTCCACTGTGTACTTTGGTATTTAGAAATCACCTTGAGTAGGAAAAAACAACAGAAAAACGATAAGGAAGACACCTTCAATATATCATGTAGTGATAATAATCACTGAACCAATGAATATAAAGAAACAAAGCAAATATGGTATCCTCAATTGAAAACCATTTACTTAACTCTAAATTGTGTGATTACCATTTATGGGAGCCATAAAATGATGTTTTTCAACGATAGCTTCATAAATTTTATGTATGCATAAAGTCACATTCATTTTTAACTGAAAGAACATAGAAATATATGAATGAGCATAGCCACCTGAAGCCAAACTGTCCTTGTACCATGAATTACAATAAAGAAAAGATCTTAGGTGTGCCACATATTTTGGAACTGTTTTCACAAATTTGTGTGCTTAATTTTACTACAGTGACTTCTCATTGCTTAGAATGAAAATCCTCAACTTGGAACTGATAAAAAAGGCCAAGCACATCTTAGCCTTTTTTCCTTATAGTCATACCTTCTGTTGTTAACCTCCTAAATATTTTCATTCACCTCAGCTTTTCAGTTCCTGAAATGTACTTGTTTCTACCCCAGAGCCTTTCTCACGATTCCTCTTTCTCTACCATCAGACCTTCCCCTTCCCTATTCTTCCATCCTTCATGCCCACAATTTCTCCTTACAATCTTCAGTTGCATCCAAAGATGGCAGCTTTTCTGAGATCTGTGAATTTCACCTCAAATTTAAATTTCTTCATCCTGGAATTAATTTTTCTTAGCTCTGCATGTTTCATTATATACAGTATGTATTTATGTCTAATATGATGCCCCTAATGCATACCTGCTACTAAGAAGGTAAATTTGGAGTGCAAGAAACCTCTTTTGGTATTTAGTTATTCACCTAGTTCATACTTAGTGTGTAGTATAGAAAATAAGTCTATGCTTGCATCAATTATTAGGGTGAACCTTTAAATTATTTAAATGATAACTTAAAAACAACTTTCAATTCTGGAATTACTGGCAGACAGCACAGCAGTGGAGTGTCTGGTTGTTGTAGCATTAATATTGTGTGGCTCAGCACAATAACATACTTAGACAGGGAAGTTTCTCTAGGACTGTATGGTACACTTGTCTTTGGAAATTTCACCCATTGGTTTACTTTAAGTTGTCTTATACTCTTTTATATTTTGACACTACACAAATATTGTCTTTAGTGAACTGCAAGCTAAAATATATGAGATCCCCCAAGCAGAAGCAAATGTAGATAGTTACTTCTTCCAAAACTAGGAAATAATAGACATTCTGAGTTACCAGATTAAAATCCTTAGTTTTTAAATTTTGTGGCTTTTGGGGAAGGAGGAGATAAAAGAAGTAAAGGAGAAGACAAAACAAAAAAAACAACAAAAATTGTCAGATCCTTTCATTGCTCAGAGGGGCCAATTTCTATGCCATTTCTATCTTTTATATCTGTTTCCACTGCTTCATTTATAACTCTCTATTTCATATATATATATGTGTATATATATACATATATATACACATATATATATATACACATAGTATGTGTATCTTGTATATTTTATATGAAAACTCTGTTTCCATTGCTTTTTATCTCTTAGTTTTCTGAGCTTCTGTAAGGATAAAACTATATTTTAATCAATGATTTCATTAATTTAAATAAGTGCTCTACAAACATTTCAAAATCATGAAGTTCAAGAAAAGATAGACTTAACTCTTCAATTCAGCACTCTCCACTACATTTAACTAAAATGGTAATATTAGAAAAGTACTATCCTTACTTCACATAAGGCATGAAATCTTCTCTAATTCACTCAATGTGGCCTTCTAAAATATGTAGTTCATATGATCCAATTGAGTAATTTCATTACCCAGCAATGGCTTTTGACCAACAGTTTCAAAGACAGGGTATTAGACTATGAGCCATATGGAGGCAGAGTCATGTGTATGGATCCTCAAGGACTACACACTGCCTGGCTTATAAGATAAATGTGACAAAGTACTGACTATAACTTCAGCATTCAGACACAGTGAAAGCCATTTAATATTTGAATATTGCATGAGCCCATAGGCATGGTCTCACAGACATTGAAGGAAGGAAGAATAGGGTACTCTTGCATTTTCATTTTGTTGATGCAACATAAATAAATGTTTAGCAAAGCCAACATGTTATTGAAATGTCTACTTTAAACACATGGACACACATTAAATTTAAAATAAAATGTCAAAATTTATGTGATATATTTGTAAGATCAACACTTCAACTACAGTCAGTATGATGGTTCATTATTAGGACAAAAAATGAATTTAAAATAACTGATGGACATCTTCAGATATCTTTGCACCTGTGTAATACTGTTTGGCAAAAATATCCAAATAAATTGTGAGATCATTTCAGAGCATGGAGCACATTTTTAACACATGATTTTCTTTCCCTATAGTAGTTTGATGCTTTTAACTAGAGGGATAAAATCTTCTGATGAAAGGATTTTTCTCAAAATATCTCTGTTAAAATGTAAGCATGCAAACAAATCGAAAGAGTATAATATTAACTAATTGTAAACAAGCACCAAAAAAGGAGGAAGGGGATCAAGAGATGAATGGGTGGGCTGGGGATTTAGCTCAGTGTTGCTGCTGCCTGCCTCACAAATGCAAGGTCTAGAGCTTGATCCCTGGTACTGAAAGGAGAGAGAGAGAGAGAGAGATAAATGGGTGTGTGAATGGAAATGGGTTGGTAAAATACAATTAAGATGTATAGTGTACATACATCAAATCCCCACAAGAAATGTAAGTATTATCTACCACAAGTATCTCCAAATAAAAAAAAATGCAAAAAAAAAAAAGTAATGAAGAGTAATTGAAGCAAGTTGAGCTTCAGGAATGAATTATCTTTTATTAAGAAAGGCAGTTCTAGCTGGGACAGAATAGTCATTGCCATAAAGCACTGCTAAGTAATGAGACAGCTTAAAAGACTGGGTGTATGGGAGTATCACTGACCTTTGGAAAAATTAAGGAGTCTTGACAGACAAATATTTCTGCAACAACACTCTTTACTTCAGTTTCCCTGGTCAGGGCATTCATTCATTAAATTGCTTTCTAACCAGTTTCTCTGGCTATAGTTTAGTCTATTCTATATCATAGCTAGACTGAACTCTTAAAAACCCCAACCTAATTATGCCATTTTCTAGCTCAGAAGGGTTTAATGGAACATGCCACAGGTCCCAGTGCAGAGTAGGAGGGTTCTGGGCCAACTTACCACTGCTTCCAGCACAGAGGAGGTGAGCCATGCAGGCGTCAGCACCCATTGAAATAAGAAGACACATAAACAAGCCTCAGAACCAGACTTCCAGATTGCCTACAGTAACCCCAAAGGAAAACAAGATGGAACACTCTGATACTCATTCAACTGGACTCCCTGAACTAGCAACAAAAGAGGATCTGAAAAAAATGAAATCAGAAATAATTTCCCACATAACAGCAGAGATTGTGCCCATAGTGCAAAACATGATGAATAAATCAATAGAGGACACAGATAAAAAAATAGAGGAGGTGAGCAACATGATGGAATCCCAATATAGGAAACAAGTGGAATCCATAAAACAGATGCAAACAGATTTCCAGGAGATTAAAAACTCCATTGAAAGTCTATGCAGCAGAATGACCCAATATGAGGACAGAATTTCAGATATAGAAGATAAGATTGAAATTACTGACTAGGAAAAGAAAATTGCTTTAAAAATGTAAGGGCCACAAGAAATCAATCCAGCAGCTGCTAGATGATGCAAAGAAGAATAGCATAAGAATGATGGGAGTCAATGAAGATACAGGAGAGAGTGCAGATGACATAAAAAAACTGTTCCCAGAAGTAATGGCAGAAAACTTCCTAAGTAGGGGAAAAGAACTTGACATACAGATAAGTGAGGCATATAGGACTCCAACTAGCCTTGATCAAAACAAAAAAAATCTACACATATGCATATAATTGTTAAGATTTCAGAAACCCAACAGAAGAACAAAGTTCTACACGCAGTTAGAGAAAAGAAACAAATCACATACAAAGGAAAGCCCATCAGAATCACAGCAGACTTCTCAATGCAAACCCTCAAGACAAGAAGAGATTGGAGTGACATATTGCAAGCCCTAAAGGAAAACAGCCTCCTACCCAGATTGATGTACCCTGCAAAACTATCTTTCAAAATCAATGGAGAAATAAGCTACTTTCATGACAAAGAGCACCTTAGGAAATTCAGCAATGTCAAACCAGCACTTCAAAAAATTTTACACAAAATCCTAGGAAAAGACAATGAAGACCACAACACCAGGAAGCACAGCAAATGAATCCACTGGGGACAACAAGAAATTAAAAGCAAAGGGGGAGAATCCAACAAAAAGAAAAAGTAATGACAATGATAAGTCAATAAGTACCAGTTATAACCATCAATGTTAATGGTCTCAACTCACCAATCAAAAGAAATAGACTGGCAGAATGGGTAAAGAAGCAAGATTCCACAATATGCTGCATACAAGAAACACACTTAATTCAAAAGGAAACTCATAGACTGAAAGTCAAAGGGTGGAAGACAATACACCATGTAACAGTGACCTGAAAAAAAGCAGGAGTAGCTATCCTCTTTGCAGATCAATTGGATTTCAAACCAACATTGATTAAGAGAGATGAAGAAGGAAACTACAGTCTTGTTAAGGGGAGAATCCAAGAGGAGAAGATGACAAGCATAAATATCTATGCCCCAAACACTAGTGCACCCAACTATATAAAACATATACTAACAGACATGAAAAATCGTAGAAGCACTAGTACAATAGAAGTGTGTGGGGGGGTCAATACTCCACTGTCACAAATAGACAGATGAACTAGACAAAAAACAAGCAAAATACCAGAACTCAATCAAACTCTTGAACAAATGAACTTAACAGATGTTTACAGAGTGTTTCACCTCACAAAATAAGAATACACATTCTTTTCAGCTGCACATGGGTCATTCTCCAAAATAGACCACATATTCACTCATAGAACATATTTAGGTAAGTGCAAAGGAATTGAAGTTATCCCCTGTACATTATCAGACCATAATGCGATGAAATTGGAGAACAATAACAAAATAAACTGCAAAAATTTCATAAACACATGGAAATTGAACAGCGTACTTCTGAATAACCAATGGGTCACAGAGGAAATTAAAGAAGAAATCAGACACTTCCTTCAATTAAATGACAATGACAGTACAACATATTAGAATCTATGGGACACAATGAAAGCAGTCTTACAAAGGAAATTCATAGCAGTGAATAAACCTATTATGAAAACAGAGAGAGCCCAATTAAACAACCTGATGCTGAACCTCAAGCTTCTAGAGAAAGAAGAGCAGGACAAACCCAAGGCTCTTACAAGGGAGGAAATTATAAAGATTGGAGCAGAATGCAATGGAGACCAAAAGAACAATACAAAAAATCAATGAAGCCAAGAGTTGGTTCTTTGAAAGAATAAACAAATTTGACAAGCCCTTAGCCATCCTTATCAGAAAAAGGAAAGAAATGGACCAAATACATGCAATTAGGAATGAAAAGGGTGAAATTACAACAGACCCAGCAGAAATCCAGAGGATCATAAATACCTACTTTGAGAACCTATACACCAATAAGATGGAAAACATAGAAGAAATGGATAGATTCTGAGATACATATGAATTACCAAAGGTGAATGAAGACCTAAAAATTCTAAACAACCCAATATCAATCAATGAAATTGAAAACATAGTTAAAAACTTACCAACTAAGAAAAGCCCAGGTCCTGATGGCTTCACTGCTGAATCCTACAAGACATTTAGAGAGGAACTACTGCAACTACTGTTTAAACTCTTCAATGAAATTGAAAGGGTAGCAATACACCCATATTCATTACTGGAAGCAAGCTTCACCTTGCTTCTCAAAGCAGAGAATGACCCAACTGAACAAGAGAACCATAGGCCAATCTCACTAATGAACATAGTTGTAAAAATTCTTAATAATATACTGGCAAATAGAATGCATAAGATCATCAAGAAGATCATCCACCATGACCAAGTGGGATTTATTCCAGGGATGCAGGGATGGTTAAACATACAGAAATCAATGTAATACATTATATCAATAGAGCCAAAGACAAAAACCATATGATCATCTCAATAGATGCAGAAAAAGCATTTGACAAAATCCAACATGCATTTATGATAAAAACCCTACAAAAATTGGAATAGATGGTCTCTACCTTAATCTGAAAAAGCCATCTTTGAAAAACCAACAGCCAATATCATAATAAATGGTCAAATACTGAAATCCTTCTCACTGAAATCAGGAACAAGACAAGGATGTCCAGTATCACCACTCCTGTTTAATATAGTTTTGGAAACATTAGCCAAGGCAATTAGACAAGAGAAAGAAATAAAAGGAATAAAAATAGGAAATGAAGAAGTGAAATTGTCATTATTTGCAGATGACATGATACTCTATATAGAAGACCCCAAGAACTCCACGAAAAGTCTTCTAGTTAATAACCAAATTCAATAACTTAATAACGAAATTCTGTAAAGAAGCATAATACAAGGTCAACACAAAAAAATCAATAGCTTTCCTCTACATGAACAACAGACTCACTGAGAGAAATACGGCAAACAATTCCTTTCACAATTGCGTCCAAAAAACTGAAATACCTAGGAATCAATCTAACAAAAGAAATAAAAGATCTTTTCTCTAAAAACTATAGTGTTCTTAAAATAGAGATTGAAGATGATATCAGAAAATGGAAAGACATCTCTTGCTCCTGTGTAGGAGGGGTCAACATACTGAAAATGGCCATGGTTCCAAAACTGCTGTATAGACACAATGCAATCCCACATGAAATCTGTGGACCATACTTCATGGACCTTGAGAAAAGAATCCAAAAATTCAACTGGAACAAGAAGAGACCCAGAATAGCAAAAACAATTCTACGTAATAGACATGCCAGGGGGTATTTCAACCCCCCAACCTGAAACTATACTACAAAGCTACCATGAGCAAAACAGCATGGTACTGGCAAAGAAACAAAACTGAGGACCAGTGGAACAGATTAGAAGATGCAGAAACAAGGCCAGACAGATTCAGCCACCTCATCTTGACAAAGGAGCCAATCACCCTCACTGGAGGAATGATAACCTCTTTAATAAAGGTTGCTAGAAAAATTGGGTTTCAACTTGCCAAAGACTAAAACTAGACCTGTATCTCTCATCATACACTAAACTAAAATCAAAATGGATTAAAGATCTAAATATTAAAACAGAAACACTAAACTGGCTGGAAGGGAGTTTAGGAAGAACTCTTGAAGACATTGGTGTGGGAAAAGATTTTATGAACAAAATTTCAGTTCCCCATGAACCTATACAAATGATCAACAAGTGGGATCACTTCTTACTAAAAAGCTTCTGCACAGCAAGGGAATGCAAAAGCAGTGTGAAGAGACAACCTACAATGTGGGAAAATATTTTCACCAGCTGTCCCTCAGATAAAGGTTTACTATGTCGAATCTATAAAGAACTTTAAAAAAATCAGACCATCCAAAGTTGAAAATCCAGTCTAAAAATGGGCATCTGAAATGAACAGATATTTCTGAGGCAAAGAAGTAGAAATAACAATTAATATATGAAAAAAATGTTCAACATCACTGTTCATTTGAGAGATGCAAATGAAAGCAACACTGAGATTCAACCTCACCCCAGAAACAATGGGTGCTATCAAGAAATCAACCATTACCAAATGCTTGTGGGGCTGTGGGGAAGGAGGAACACTGCTCTACTGCTGGTGGGAGTGTAGACTGGTGCAACCACTGTGGAAATCAGTACAGAGATACCTCAAAGAACTAGGACTGAAAGTCCCATTTGACCTAGCTATTCCCCTGCTGGATATCTTCCCCAAAGAATTAAAAGAATCATACCACAGTGATATATGTGCACCCATGTTCTTAGCAA
>NW_004624755.1:1384864-1439857 GCF_000247695.1 Heterocephalus glaber | reverse complement strand
TCCCACATTGTGGGTTGTCTCTTCACACTGCTGGTGGTTTCTCTTGCTGTGCAGAAGCCTTTTAATAAGAAGAGATCCTACTTGTTGATTGTTTGTGCTAGTTCATGGGGAACTGAGGTTTTCTTCATAAAATCTTTTCCTACACCAAGGTCTTCAAGAGTTCTACCTAACCTTTGTTCCAGCTGGTTCAGTATTTCTATTTGAATATTTAGATCTTTAATCCATTTCAATTTTAGTTTAGTGCATGGTGAGAAATATAAGTCTAGTTTTAATCTTTGGCAAGTTGAAACCCAATTTTTCTAACACCATTTTTCAAGATGCTATCTTTCCTCCAGTGAGGGTGTTTGGCTCCTTTATCAAAGATGAGATGGCTGAGTGTGTCTGGAGTTGTTTCTGCATCTTTTAATCTGTTCCACTAGTCCTCAGGCCTGTTTCTTTGCCAGTGCCATGCTGTTTTTCTCACAGTAGTTTTGTAGTATAGTTTCAAGTTGGGGATTGTGATACCTGCTGTCATGTCTTTGTTACCTAGAATTGCTTTTGGTATTCTGGGTCTCTTCTTGTTCCAAATGAATTTTTGAATTATTTTCTCAAGGTCCATGAAGTATGCTGCTGGGATCTCAATTGGGACTGAATTGAATCTATATAGCAGTTTTGGAAGTATTGGCATTTTCACTATATTGATCCTTCCTATCCAGGAGCAGGGGATGACTTTCCATTTTCTGATATCATCTTCAATCTCTCTATTCAGAGTGCTATACTTTTCAGAGAAGATGACTTTGATTTCTTTCATTAGGTTGATTCCTAGGTATTTCAGTTTTTTGAATGCTATTTTTAAAGGAATTATCTGCCCTATTTCTCTCTCAGTGAGTCTGTTGTTTGTGTAGAGGAAAGCTACTGATATTTGTGCATTGACCTTGTATCCAGCTACCATACTGAATTTGTTTATTAAGTCTAGAAGACTTTTGGTGGAGTTCTATGGGTCTTCTATATAGAGTATCATGTCATATGCAAATAATGACAATTTGACTTGTTCATTTCCTATCTTTATTCCTTTTATTTCTGTCTCTTGTCTAATTGCCATAGCTAATGTTTCCAAAACTATATTGAACAGGAGTGGTGATAGTGGACATCTTTTTCTTGTTCCTGATTTTGGTGTGCAGGATTTCAGTTTTTGACCATTTTATTATTTTATTGGTTGTTGGTTTTTCATAGATGGCTTCTATCAGTTTGAGGTAGAGACCATCTATTCCATTTTTTTTGTAATATTTTTATCATAAATGCATGTTGGATTTTGTCAAATGCTTTTTCTGCATCTATGGAGATAATCGTATGGTTTTTGTCCTCAGCTCTATTGATATAGCATGTTACATTGATTGATTTACATATGTTGAACTATCCCTGCATCCTTGGGATGAATCCCACTTGATCAGGGTGTATGATCTTCTTGATGATCTTATGCATTCTATTTGCCAATATCTTATTAAGGATTTTTCCATCTATGTTCATTAGTGAGATTGGCCTATAGTTCTCTTTTTTCTTGGGTCTTTCTCTGCTTTGGGGATCAAGGTGATGCTTGCTTCCAGGAATGAATTTGGGAGTACTGCTTCCCTTTAAATTTCATTGAAGAGTTTAAACAGTAGTGGCAGTAGTTCCTCTCTAAATGTCTTGTAGAAGTCAGCAATGAAGCCATCAGGGCCTGGGCTTTTCTTAGTTGCTAAGTTTTTAATTATGTTTTCAATTTCATTGATTGATATTGGGTTGTTTAGAATTTATAGGTCTTCTTCATTCAACTTTGGAACTATGTGGTTTTTTTTTTAGTTTTTTGTACCTAGGATTGAACTCGGGACCTTTTGCTTGCAAGGCAGGCACTGGAACCACTGTGCTAAATCCCTGGCTCAACTTTGGTAATTCATATGTATATAAGAATCTGTCCATTTGTTCTGTTTTCCATCTTATTGGCCTATAGGGTCACAAAGTAGGTATTGATGATCCTCTGGATTTCTGCGTGGTCTGTTGTAATTTCACCCTTTTCATTCCTAATTGCATGGATTTCTTTCCTTTTCCTAATTGGCTAACGGTTTGTCAATTTTGACTATTCTTTTGAAGAACCAACTCTTGGCTTCATTAATTTTTGTACCATTCTCTTAGTCTCCATTGCATTGATTTCTGCTCTGATCTTTATAATTTGCTCCTTTGTATGAGCTTTGTGTTTGTCCTGTTCTTCTTTTTCTAGAAGCTTGAGGTTCAGCATCAGGATGTTTATTTGGGATTGCTCAGTTTTCCTAATATGTGCATTCACTGCTATGAGTTTCCTCGTAAGACTGCTTTCATTGTGTCCCATAGATTCTGATATATTGTATTGCCATTGTCATTTAATTGAAGGAACTGTCTGATTTCTTTAATTTCCTCTTTGACCCATTGGTTATTCAGAAGTGTGTTGGTCAATTTCCATGTGTTTATGAAATTTTTGTTGTTTCTTTTGCTATGGATCTCCAATTTCATCATACCATGGTCTGATAATATACAGGGGATAACTTCAATTCCTTTGGATTTACATAAACATGTTCTATGAGCAAGTGGGGGATCTATTTTGAAGAACAACCCATGTGCAGCTGTAAAGAATGTGTATTCTGGTTTTGTGGGGTGGAACACTCTGTAAACATCTGTTAAATTCATTTGTTCAATTGAGTTTGATTGAGTTCTAGTATTTTATTACTTATTTTTTGTCTAGTTGATCTGTCTATTTGTGACAGTGGGGTATTGATGTCCTCTACTAAATTGTGTTTGTACATAATATGACTTTTCATGTCTGTTAGTATTTGTTTTATATAGTTGGCACACTAGTGTTTGGTGCATAGATATTTATGATTGTCATCTCTTCTCATTGGACTGGTCCCTTTACAAGGATTTAGTGTCCTTCTTTGTCTCTCTTAATCTGTGTTGGTTTGAAATCTACTTGATCTGGAAAGAGGATATCTACTCCTGCTTTTTTTCGGGTTCCCGTCACATGCAGTACTGTTTTCCACCCTTTAACTTTCAGTCTATGAGTTTTATTTTGAATTAAGTGTGTTTCTTGTATGCTGCCTATTGTGGGATTTTGCTTCTTGACCCATTCTGCCAGTTTACTTCTTTTGATAGGTGAATTGAGACCATTAACATTGATGCTCATAACTGATACTTATTGACTTATCATTATCATGACTTTTTCTTTTTGTTGGATTTTCCCCCTTTACATTTAATTTCTTGTCATGACTGATGGGTTAATTCTTCTGGGTTTCCTGGGGTTGTGACCCTCATTGTCTGTTCCTAGGATATTGTCTAAATTCTTTTGGAGTGCTGGTTTGGTATTCATGAAGTTCCTAAGGTGCTCTTTATCATGAAAGTATCTTATTTCTCCATTAATTTTGAAAGATAGTTTTCCTGGGTGCATCAATCTGGGTTGCAGGATGTTTTCCTTTAGGGCTTGGAATACATCACTCCAAGCTCTTCTTGCCTTGATGGTTTGTGTTGAGAAGTCTGCTGTGATTCTGATGGGTTTTCCTTTGTATGTAATTTGTTTCTTTTCTTTAATTGCTTGTAGAACTTTGTTCTTCTGTTGGGTTACTGAATTCTTAACAATTATATGTGTATGTGTAGATTTTTTTTGTTTTGATCAAGGCTAGTTGGAGTCCTATATGCCTCACTTATCTGTATGTCAAGCTCTTTTCCCCTAGTTGGGAAGTTTCCTGCCATTACTTCTGTGAAGTTTTTTTATGTCATCTGCATTCTCTCCTCTTTCTCCATTGACTCCAATGAGTCTTAAGTTATTCTTCTTTGCATCATCTAGCAGCTGCTGGATTGATTTCTCATGGTCCCTAAAACAATTGTGAAGCAATTTTTCTTTTCCTTATCAGTAATTGCAATCTTACCTTCTATATCTGAAATTCTGTTCTCACACTGGCTCCTTCTGCTGTGTAGACTTTCAATGGAGTTTTTGTTCTCCTGAAAATCTGTTTGCTTCTGTTTTATGGATACCATTTTGTTTCCTATGTTAGGATTCCACCATGTTCCTCGGGTTCTCTGTAGATTTATTAATCATGTCTTGCACTATGAGCACAATCTCTGCTGTCATCTGAGAAATTATTTCTGATTTCATTTTCACCAGATCCTCTTTTGTTGCCAGTTCAGGGAGTTCAGGTAGTTGAGTATCGGAGTGTTCCATCTCATTTCCCTTTAGGGTGGCTGTAGGTGATCTAGAAGTTTGGTTTTGAGACTTATTTACATGTCTTCTCATTTCGATGGGGGAGGTTGTTATTGGTGCCCATACAGCTCACCTCCTCTTGGCTGGGAGCAGTGGAACTGTGACCCAGAGGCCCCTTCCTGTGGCCTGGGAGCAGTGGAATAGTGTCCTGGAAGCCCCTTCCTGTGGGTTGGTAGCAGTGGAATGGTGGCCTGGAAGCACATTCCTCTGGGCTGGGAGCAGTGGAACAGCAACCCAGAAGCCCCTACCTCTGGCCTGGGAGTGGTGGAACAGCAGTCAGGAAGCCCCTTCTTGTGGCCTGGGAGCAGTGGGATGGTGGTTCGGAATCCTGTTCCTCTGGCCTGTGAGCAGTGGAATGGTGGCCTGGAAGCTCTGCCTCCAGGATATGAGTGGTGGAATGGCATCCTGGAAGCCCCTTCCTGTGGGCTGGGAGGAGTGGAATGGTGGTCTTTCCATTTTCTTATATCCTCTTTGATCTCTTTTTTTCAGAGTGTTGTAGTTCTCAATGTAGAGATTGTTTACTTCCATTAGACTGATTCCTGGATATTTCATTTTTTTGGATGCTATTGTAAAAGGAATTGTTTCCTTGATTTTTTTTATCAATAAGTCTGTTATTTGTGTACAAGAAGGCTATTGATTTTTCAGTGTTGACCTTGTATCCAGCTACTCTAGTGAATCTGTCAATTAAGTCTAGAAGTCTTTTGGCTGAGTTTTTTGGGTCTTCTATGTAGAGAATCATATTTTCAGCAATAGTGGCTATGTTTCCAGAACTATATTGAACAGGAGTGGTGACAGTGGACATCCTTGTCTTGTTCCTGATTTTAATGTGAAAGTTTTCAGTTTTTGACCATTTAGTATGATGTTGGCTGCTGGTTTTTCATAGATAGCCTTAATCAGGTTGAGGTAAAGACCTTCTTTCCAATATTCTGTAGGGTTTTTATCATGAATGTGTGTTAGATTTTGTTGAATGCTTTTTCTGCATCTATTGAGATGATCATATGGTTTTTGTCCTTGACTCTATTAATATAGTATATTACATTTATTGATTTATGTATGTTGAACCATTCTTGCATCCCTGGGATAAATCCAACTTGGTAGGGTGTATGATATTCTTGATGACCCTCTGTATTCTGTTTGCCAGTATCTTATTGAGAATTTTTGCATCTATGTTCATTAGTGAGTTTGGCCTGTAGTTCTCTGTTTTGGTTGGGTCTTTCCCTGGTTTTGGAATCAAAGTAATACTTGCTTCCAGGAATGAATTTGGAAGAATTGCTTTCCTTTCAATTTCACTGAAGAATATAAAGAGTAATGGTGATAGTTCTTCTCTAAATGTCTTGCAGAATTCAGCAGTGAAGCCATCAGGACCTGGACTTTTCTTTGTTGGTAAATTTTTAATTATGTTTTCAATTTCACCCATTTTAATTGGGATGTTTAGAATTTTTATATCTTCTTCATTTAACTTTTGGAATTTGTATGTATCTAGGAGTATGTCCATTTCTTCTGTGTTTTCAATTTTGTTAGAGTACAGGTTCTCAAAGTAGGTACTGATGATCCTCTGGATTTCTACTGGATCTGTTTTGACTTCCCCTTTTTCATTCTTAATTGCATGGATTTGAGCTTCTTCTTTCCTTTTTTGATAAGGTTGACTAAGGGTTTATCAATTTTATTTATTCTTGCAAAGAATCAACTTTTAGCTTCATTGAGTTTTTGTATTGTTCTCTTAGTCTTCATTGCATTGGTTTCTCTCTGATCGTTATAATTTCTTCTCGTACTAGATTTGGGATTGTCATGCTCTTCTTTTTCTTGGAGCTTGAGGTTCAGGATTAGGTTGTTTATTTTAACTCTCTCTGTTTTCCTAATATGGGCATTCTCTGCTATTAATCTCCCTTGTAGGATTGCTTTCATTGTGTCCAATAGATTCCTGTATGTTGTACTGGCATTATCATTTACTTGCAGAAACTGTTTAATTTCTTCTTTAATTTCCTGTAAGACTCATTGGTTGTTCAGGAGAGTGTTATTCAATTTCCATGTGTTTGTGGGGGTTTTGTGGTTTCTTATGCCATTTATCTTCAATTTTATTGCACTTTGGTCTGATAATATACAGGGGGTAACTTTAATTCTTTTGCATTTACTTAAGCATGTCCTATGAGCTAGAATGGGGTCTATTTTGGAGAATGACCCATGTGCAGCTAAAATGAATGTATAATCTGATTTTGTAGGGTGGAACACTCTGTAGACATTTATTAAGTCCATTTGTTCAAAGGCTTGGTTCAATTCTAGAGTTTCCTTGTTGAATTTTTGTCTTGATGATCTGTCTATTTGTGACAGTGGGGTATTGAAGTCCCTCATTACAACTGTATTAGTTTTTATTTGGTTTTTCATGTCCATTAATATTTGTTTTGTATAGTTGGGGGCATTCATATTTGGTGCATATATATTTATGATTGTCATCTCTTCCCCTTGGATTGTTCCCTTAACAAGGATGTAGTGACCATCTTTGTTTTGGTTTGAAATCTACTTTGTTTTGGTTTGAAATCTACTTTGTCTGCAAATAAAATTGCTACCCCTGCTTTTTTCTGGGTTCCTATCTCATGGAGAACTGTTTTCCATCCTTTTACATTCACTCTATGAATTTCTTTTTTCAACTAGGTATGTTTTGTGTATACAGCTTATTGTTGGATTTTGGTTCTTAATCCATTCTGCTAGTCTATTTCTTTTGGTTGGTGAATTAAGGCCATTAACATTGAAGGTTATAATTGATAGATATTAACTCATCCTTATCATGATGTTTTACTCTTGTTGGCTCTTTTATTTCTATTTTCCCCTCTTTCCCTTTACTTTCTTCCCTTGCCTGCTGGCTTCACTCTTTTGGGCCTCATGGAGTTATGATCTTCATTGTCTTTTTCTAAGATATTGTTTACAAATTGTTCAGAGTGCTGGTTTGGTGCTCATGAAATTTCTCAAGTGTTCTTTTTTGTGGAAGTATCTAATTTTCCCATTGATTTTGAAAGATAATTTTGCAGGATACAGCAGTCTAGGTTGGAAGTTATTTTCTTTTAGGGCTTGAAATACTTCACTCCAGGCTTTCCTTGACTGGAGGGTGTTGATGGGTCTTCTGTGATTCTGATGGGCTCTCCTTTTCAGTTGATTTGTTTCTTTTCTCTAACTGCTTGTAGTATTTTGTTCTTCTGTTCAGTTTCTGGGATCTCAACTATTATATGTCTAGGTGTAGATTTTTTTTTATCATGGCTAGTTGGAGTTCTATATGCCTCACTTATGTGTATGTCCAATTCTCTATGTCTGTCTGAGAAGTTTTCTACTATTACTTCTGTGAACAGATTTTTAAGTCATTTGTACTTTCTCCTGCTTTTTCTTGGACTCCTCTCAGTCTTAAGTTATTCTTCTTTGCATCATCTAGCAGCTACTGGATTGATTTCTCTTGGTCCCTTACTATTTTTAAGAAATCTCTGTTTTTATGATTACTAACTGCAATCCTGTTTTCTATATCTGATATTCTATCTTCACATTCGTTCAATGTGCTGTGAATACTTTTAATGGACTTATCAGTCTCCCATATATTTATTTCCATCTGTTTCATGGGTTCCATTTCTTTCATATGCTGGGCAATCATTGTTTCCATTTCTTTCTTATGGTGGGCATTCATTGCTTCCAGCATGGTCTGAGCTCATCTACCTTTTTGTATATATTTCTTTTCTAGAGTCTGTAATCATGTCTTTCATTCTGTTTGCCATCTCTGTAGTTATCTGGGAAATTATTTCTGTTTTGAATTTTTCTAGAGACTCATTTGTCTGTTTTGTTACTTTTTGTGCTATCATTTCAGGGTGTTCAGGTGGCTGAGTATCATATTTTTCTACTTTGTTTCTCTCAGAATTTTCCTTTCTTGAGCTGGAAATCTGGGTTTGTGTCCTGCCAAGGTGTCTTCTCACTTTTACTTTTGTTGTTGGTACTGTTTTTTGCTTTAATTTCTTGGCTGATACTTCAATTTTTTTTTGTGGGTATCTTTATTTCTTGTCTTTAGAGCCCCTATGGAGTGATTGCTTCTCAGGGATATCTTCCACGTATTGCTGGACCTTTTAGGCCTTGAGTCTCTAATGCCTCTTAGGCAATCCCATTTTCAGTATACCAGGGAGGACAACTTATTAGATCAATCAGCACACCTTAGCCCAATTGACACAATCAGCATCAACAATAGCATCAAACACAGCTTAGAAAATGACACTTTGTGGTAGTGGTTATTTTGTCACCTTTAACTGTGTGAGCTAGATCAAAATCTAGGGCCAACCCAAAATATATTTGTAATAAGTAAATCCTTCAATATGGCAAATTTTCCCTTTGGGATAAGGATTTAGGAGGGTTTGGGGAGGTAGGGATAGAAAGATAGAGGGAGAGGGAAGGGTTAGAAGTGTGGCTAGAGGACACAGGAAGGTCACACAAATTGTGGGAATCTATTGAAGACAGGAGGAAAAGACAACAAAAGAACAGAGACAGTTACAGAACAAACTGACAATAGGGAAGCTAGAAACTGTATTCACCTTCCTATAATAGTGAAAGTCAAGAGGACAGAGAGAGAGATAAACAATTCAAAGTGGAACAGGAACAGGAACAAAGAGGGAGAGAAATAATAGAGCCAGGAGGGAGGGAGAGAAGAGAGAAAAGAAAAGAAAAAATATATACATATATATACAAAACAAAACAAAATAAAAGGTCTCCCTCAGGATATGTTTCTGCTGTCCTGGTAGACAATGTGGGCAGCAGTGTGTGGATCCAAGGCGATTAGTCTCACCAAGCCAGCTGTAGTCTACTGAGATTCATTCAGGCTGATTTCTGGCTGCAAGGACCAAGTTTAGGTCCCTGACCTCCTGCAGGATTAAACTCTGCAAGTTTCTACCGCAGGTTCCAGCGGCCCTCCCCTCTAAGTGAATCCGTGTTTCTTTGGGAGGTGCTGATCCCACCAACTTACCAACCATGATGGTATAGTGTGCTTTTATTGAAGAGATTTTCTTCACTTTCCCAGTGGGCTTTAATTTTAATTGAGGAGGCTCAGAGAGGCCCTCTCTGCTGTTCACTTCTGCTCTATCTTCTGGGACTCATAACCATGGCCTATATGTTCCCCCTAGCGGCCTCTGCTGTGCAGATTCAGATATTGTGCAGCCAGCTGTGGTGGGGTCCAGCGCGGGTGGCTGCTGGCTTCCAGGGTGGTGGTGTTTCTGTGTTGAGCCTGGGGGAGGGCTGGTACATCGTGCAGGGCTTCAGAAACCTCTTTAAAGCCAGACTCTTGGAGACCTAACACCTCTCTTAAGGCCCTACCTCATACAGTTACCACAGACTTCCAATAGTACCGTTCTGGGAACCAAGATTTATGGGCATTTAGGGACTTTCAAAATCCACAGGATAGCAACAACGAATGCAAATAGTAAAATTTCTGGAATCTTCTAGAAATATCATGTACCTGGGAAAAAAGTAATGAAGATAGAAAACAGGGATTTTCCAGGGCTGCTTATTAGCAAATAGCTGAGGGATTCTATACTGTAGTGAAAGCATTCTTTAAACGGCTTCCCTTGTGTATAACCAAGAGGCAGAAGGAGGCAGAATACTGGTCATGGCCAGAAATGGCCTCGGGCTTTGATTCTCACATTTCATAGGAGGTAGGAATCTAAACTGTGATGCTTGTCAAAATTTACAGCACCACCCTAGATAGGAATTTATTAGGAATAAGGTGAACCCAGGTTTCTGTTGAAATGAACCCCCCCAGGTGATTCTGACACAAGTGCTCTGAATAGTGCTCTGATCACAAGTTGAGGAATGCTGGCCTAGAAGAAGAGGGATTAAGTTAAGGGGCTGCAGGTCAAAATGATACTGAACAGGTTGGGCTGTAATTAGAGAGTAGCTAGAATAAAAAGAGCAATTGTAAAAAAGAGGTTCATTTCAAAGACTGAGCATTGGAGATGGAGCTCTTTAAAAAAGTTCATTATATTTTAGAGGAGAGGAAAAGCTTTCTTCTTCTGCCTGCCCCTAAGTCTTGCTTTCTACAATCCAAGAACGATCCATTTTTTGTAGAATTTCAGGACAGTAAATTAACCACTTTTATTAGTAGCTCCAGCTATATTGCATTAAACATTCAAGGACATGGACATACTGTTACTCTTCTGGTTTTTCCTGTCATGGCTGACAACTTAAGAGAACTGAGGTCTAATATAAGATTTGCAAACAAGACCTGCATGTGGAAAGGAGCACTACTCCAGTTAATAACAAAGTTGTACTTGTATTTTTTATTTCTTATTGCCATATCTGTGTGTTGTTTTCCCTCCAGGATACTGCAGGAAAAAAAAATAAAAGAAAATTATGAACTTGCAGTTTCCTTGATCTTCTAATAAAGTTTCATTTATTACAGTCCCAAACTGTACCAGATGCCTCTGTCAGAGGTCAAAGACTTGTAATTCAAATATCAGATTGCCTTCCTCTCATTATCATTTTTATCATTTTCTCAGAAAACAGCATTAGAAGAAATAAAATGAGACAAATTACTACATATATGGACAAATACATAGTTAGTCCTCAATAAATGGTCTGCTTATGGGGTAAGGTAATAGGAAGGTGTGTGTGTGTGTGTGTATGTGTGTGTGTGTGTGTGTCCCCACTCATGCACATGTGTACATTCCTATAAGAATCTCTAAAACTGCAGTTTTTGCAGCCCAGATTTTAATATCTGTCCTATGTGAGAGTCAAGGATGGCTGAACAATCTCCTTCATCTTCAGGATATTGATTTCACTCTCCACATGATAATAAAAGTACTCCACCAGATGAGTTACAGTCTATATGCAGCAGGAGTGGAAGGAGAGTGAGCTTCCCATCTTGTGGATTATAATTATGATTGATCAAATATTTTCCCAAATAGATCTGAGCGTGAAATCACCTGTGTTAGAGCTGACCACAGGTTCACTTCACAAAAGGCAGTGATCAATTTTTTTGTTTCTTCTTATTTTCTAAAATGTATTCCTCCATTGACATCCTTTTTATGGGGATAAAATAAGTTAACAAGTCAATAGACACAAATGTCAAAATAGTATCCAGCATATAGTAAGTACTTTGTATTCATGACAATAGTAATAATTGTAGTTGTTTTTACTTGTAGTATTATCCTTGTTATACAACCACTTGGCAAAGAATATAGTCAATCCTGCTATTAATTTTTGTTTTGCAAATACAACTTTGTCTGGTGTGATTTACATATTGAGAAATATAGAATAATGGAAATCTCATATTTGGGAGCACAGTTTAATCCAAAAATGTCACTAGACTAATGCAGAAAAGTGCACTCAGTTGAACTTAGCTCTGAAGGACCACACAAAATACACGCGTTTCATGAGGACCTCAAGAACAGCTACCAACATCTTATTTTAAAGTATTCCTACCAAAATCTTTTAAATTTTTTAAAATTATAAATATTAATTCTTAGTATTTGTAAAAATTTCACTGTGACATTTCCATACATGGATATATTGTGCTTTGATCATATCCACCATCCTTACTATCCTCATTTTTCCTTTCCTTTCTCTCTCCCTCTTCCAGTCCTTTTCTTCTCTAATCACCCCTCTTCTACTTCCAAGTAACATTTTTATTTTTCCATATATGTGAGAAAACATGGCACCCTTGTCTTTTTATATCTGGATGATTTCCCTTAATGTGATTGCATCTAGTTTCATCCATTATCTTGAAAAGGACATAATTTAATTCTTCTGTATGGCTGAAAAATACCCATTGTGTATATCCATCTTGTTTTCTTTATTCAGGTTGGTAGGAATCTAGGTTGATTAAATAACTTGGCTATTGTGAATAATGCTGCAATTATGATGAATTTATTTTCTTCATCTATATACTCAGGAGTGGTATAGCTAGATCATATGGTGGTTAAATTTTAAGTTTTTTTGAAGAACGATTTTCCACAGTGGCTGTACTAGTTTACTTCCC
The DNA here is from genome assembly GCF_000247695.1 of Heterocephalus glaber. Next base: position 1,427,627 of record NW_004624755.1, on the reverse strand, counting down.
AGTAACAGTTCATAAGGGCTTCCTTTTTCTACATGTCTTCACCAACATTTGTTCAGGTTTTTTATTTTTAATAATAAACATTGTGATGGGAGTGAGATAAAATTTCAAAGTAGTTTTGATGTGCATTTCCCTGGTGGCTAAAGATGTTTAATATTGCTTCACTTATTTCATTGACCACTGTTCTTGTTCTTTTGAGGAGTGTCAAGATCATTTTCCCATTTATTGATTGGAGTATTTCTTCTTTTCTTGAAAACATTTTTATACTTTATATATTATGGATATTAGTTATATGTCAGACATATAGCTGGTAAATGTTGTCTTTTCATTCTGTTGTTTGTTTCATTTGCTGTGAAGAAGTTTTCTGATTCAATGTAACTTCATTTTTCAATTTCTGCTTTTATTTTCTGAACCACTGAAGTTCTGTTCAGGAAATTGTTGCCTGGGCCAGCATCTTGAAGTACATTCCCTATGCTTTCCACTAGAAGTTTTAAAGTTTTGAGTATTATATTAAGATCTTTGATCCATTTTGAGTTGATTTTTACATTAGGTGAGCTGAAGGGATCTAATTTCCATCTTCCACATTTGGATATTCTGTTTTCTCAGCATCATTTTTTATAGAAACTGTCTTTCTCCAATGCATGTTTTTGGCACCGTTGTCAAGGATCAAGTGGCTGCAAATGCATGAGTTTATTTCTGGGATGTCTATTGTAGTTCTTTTTTAATAGTTTAGATTTTAAAAGAACTCTAAAGACATATATTTAAAAGTGATTGAATTATAGGAGTAGATGGTACAGCTGAATAGCTGTTAAGTGGGATTTGTAAGGTCAGAAGAGGCAGGCCATTAAGGGTGTGTCCTTGGAAGGGTACATATTTTTGCTTGAGTCCTCCCTTTGTGCTCTTATTACTTGCTGCCATGACATGAGCAGCATCTCTTCTGCTATTTCCCTCCACCATGCCATCCATCATGGCAGCGAGTTAACTATAGCCTGTACATGTGTCCCAAAATAAATCTCTTCTCCTTTAAATTGTGGGTTTCAAGTATTGCATCCTAGTGATGAGAAAGTGACCAAGACAGATTTTGATACCAGGAAAGTGAGATCATTGCTGAGATTGTAACTATGTGATGCATTAGTCTTGGGAACATATTTATTTTAGGAGTTTGGAAAGGTTTGGAGCTATTATTAAAGAAGCCCTAACATGCTGTAAACTGACCTTGATGGACATTTCTCCTTGGAGCTCAGAAGACCAGAATGCTCATGGAAATGCTGATAGTAAAGACAAGGTTCAGGTGTTTTCAGTTGGAAACATGGACTCTATTGACAGTTGAACTTAAGACTAGGGGTGTTATGCTCTGGTAAAAAATTCATCTATATTTTGTTCATGTTCTGAGGCTTTGAAGAAGGCTATGGATAAGAGATAGGTTAATATGGGTGAGGAAATTCCAAGGCATTTCAACATTCAGGTTGTGGCATGGGTACTGTTGGGAGTTTTTAGTCAGTTCTTCACAGAGAATCAAGAACACTGGGTACAGCTGAATACTTTTAAATGTTTACAGTTTTGTCAGAAAGAAAGCACCTATAAAGATGGAGCAAAGGAGAGTTTAGTTGCCAAAAAGGTCACTATTAAAAAGCAGCCAAGTACGTTGGAGCAGACCAATATGAAAAGTGGATGAAAGCATGTAAAGAATCAGTAAGACACGGACGGGCCAGGGATTTAGCTCAGTGGGTCAGTGCCTGCCTCTCAAGCAAAAGGTCCTGAGTTTGCTCCCCAGTACCAAAAAAAAAAAGTCAGTAAGACTCCTCTGTTCATAGACTCAAGAGCACAGGGCTTTAAAACTTTGTTTTGATAAGAGATTCTCAGGGGATCCTGCTCAAGAATGGCATTTTTCTCTGGGATTTAGTACTTAAGTATTGTTAAATCTAGCTTATATAATTTATGTTATGGAATGGTAGAAAAATAATAAGTTTAATTCTAAGAAAAAATTTTCTTTCTAGCCTGGGGAGGGAATTAGTAGATTTCCATGTATATTCACTGTATCAATGTTAGACATAATTATGAACTTGTTATGGCATTTGGAGATTAAATATGGTTTAAGATGGATCCTGTTGCCATGTTGCCAAGGGTTGGATTTAGATCTTTAATTGTGATATTTCAATTTGACTTTCATAAAAGCTGTGTAACAGATTAGTAAAGCTCTGAGCTTATCAGTAGATTACTGACAAACTGACCTCAAACTGAGGAAAGAAGATCCACCCTGAATGAATGTGAGTAACATCAACAAATAGGCTTGTGGCCTATATTGAATAAAAAGGGAAAGAAGGAAGTCTTATATTTTCTTTTTCAGAGGAGCTGTGGTCTTTGGCACTGGCTTTGGATCTTTGTCTCCAGTTCTTTCAGGCTTCCAGTGTAGACTTCAGCTTTCTAATGCAGACCCTTCCACTGCTGACATGGACTTGCATACAATGCAGCTCCACTCATTTCATGCCTTCCACTTTCAACTGGATCCTCTAGCTCTGTAGATGCAGATGGCCATTTTGCATTCTTACACCACTGATTCTATGGGCAGCCATTGTAAGCCTACCTAGTAAATCCATCTGTTTCTAGGTATACACAATATACGGTTTTCTTACTCTGGTTCCATAATATATTTTGAAATAAAGTATTGAAATGCCAATGTTGTATTTTAGTTTACAATTGGTTTGGTCATTCTTTGGGGGAGGGTTGTGATTCTGTATGAATTTTGGGTTTATTCTTTCTTCAAAGAACTTCATTGATATTTTGATGTGGATTTTATTGAATATGTTGATCACTTTCAGTTATATGTCTATTTTAACAATATTAATTTACTCAATACATGAACATTGGTAGTCTTTCAATCTGTGTATCATCTTTAATTATTTCCTCAATGGGCTATAATTTTCAATTTAGAGGTCTTTTTTATCCTTAATCAGGTTTATTCCTAGGTACTGCATTATACTGTACTGCACTATACCTTTTGAGGCTACTGTGAATGGAATTATTTTTCAAATTTCTTTATCTGTGAGTTTATTATTGGTAAATAGAAAAGTTACTGAGATTTTGTGTGATAATTTTGTACTGTGGTACTTTTCTTAATTGTTGATCAATTCTAAAAATGTTTCAGTGGTCTTTGGGAATCTTCTTAGTATAAACTCAGATCATCTATCAACAGGGGTAATTTGACAACTTTCTTTTGTATTTATGTCCTTTTTATTTCTTTCTCTTTCCTGATTGCTCTGGCTAAAATTCAAAATACTATATTTAATGAATGACAAGGATGCACACTCTTCCCTTTTTTATTTTAGGGGAAATGTAAATGTTTTCAGTTTTTTTCCCATTCAGAATGATGTTATTATGTCATATATAGCCTTTATTATATTGAAATATAATAATTCTATAACTTATTACTGTAAGAATTTTACTATAATGACATGTTGAATTTTATGTATTTTCTTACATCTATTGAAACATCTATGTCCTTTTAATCTTTGACTTTATTGATGTGGTTATTACATTTATCATTTTGTGTATATTTATTCATATTTGAAACACTGAAAAGAACTTGACTTGATCATAGTGTATGGTTTTGTTAACACATTATCAAATCCTATTTGCAAGAATTTTATTGAATAATTTTTAATCTATATTCACTAAGGTTTTTTTTCTGCAGTTTTTTCTTTCTTTCTTTCTTTCTTTCTTTTTAGTTTTTTCTTTCTTTATTATTTGTTAAGTCTTTACCTGGTTTTGGTATCAGGGTGATACTTACTGGAAGCTTTTCTTCCTTTTGTATTTGTAAACTAGTCTGAGAAGTATTAGTATTAATTTAAAGGACTGGTAAAATTCAGCAGAAAATCTGTCCAGTCCTGGGCTTTTCTTTGCTGGGAGATTTTTCATTACAACTTCACTCTTACTGATTGTATTGATTTGTTTGGATTAATGTCTTCTTGATTCAATTTTTGTAGGTTGACTGTATCTAGAAATTTATCCATTTCTTCTAGATTTTTTTTCTTCTAGATTTTTAAATTTATTGTAATATAAGTTTTCAATGTTGAGCTTAATGATCCTCTATATTTCACTGACATCATCCCTAATTTTATTAATTTGATAAATTTATTAATTTTATGTTTCCTTTAGATAGTTTAGCTAATGACTTTGCAAGCTTGTTTACCTTTTATCAATCTTGTTATTTTATTCCCTTGATCGTTTGTATTGTTCTTTTTGTCTACATTATATTAATTTGAGCTCTGACTTTTTCTTTTCATTTGTTTGGAATTTGGTTTGTCCTTATTCTAAAAATCAAGATGTATCAATAGATTATTTAATTGAGATCATTCTGATTTTCTAATGTAGGCATTTATAGCTATAAGTTTCTACTCTTTGAACTGTCTTCCTTGTGTTCCATAAATTCTGGTATGTTGTGTGCAGATTTTCATTTGGTTCTAGGCATATCTTAGTTATTTTCTCATTGCTGGGACAAAATACCTGACATCTACTTGCTAAAGGAAGAGAGATTTATTCTGGCTCACAATTTATAGAGATTTCAGTCCATAGTCATCTGGTTCTAGGCAGAGGGGAAAGGCAGTAGAGAAACAGCCCATGGTGTGGGAAGCAGGAGACAGTGAACCTTCCTTTTTGTTTCCATTTTTATTCTATCCAGGCTACTAGCCTAGGGATTGGTGCCACCCAGACCCAAAGTGGGTCTTCTCTCTTCAGTAAGTTCACCATCTACACTCAAAACTACCCTAAACCAATCAGTGGACTAAACCACTCTCATACTCATGATCTGGTCACTTCCCAAAAGCCCCAACTATGAGCACATGAGGCTTTTGAGATACATCTAGATACAAACTATAAGAAGGTAAATTTTTTTCCCTGATATTTTCAACGACCCACTGTATCTTCTAAAACAGTTTTGTTCTAACTCCATGGATTTATGTAATTTCTGTCATTTATCTTGCTATTGATTTCTAGTTTTATTTTATTTTCTAATGAAGTACAGAAAGTTATTTTAATTTTTGGTATTCACTAATATTGCTTTTGGCCAAAAATATGATCTATTTTGGAAAATGTTCCATGAACTGATGAAACTCAGGCTCATTCTACCACTCTTGGATGGCATATGCTGTAGATGTCTGTTATGTACATTTGATTTATAGTGGAGTTTAACACGTTTCTTTGTGGATTTATTTTTTCTGGATAACCTATCTACATTTAAGAGTTGTACTGAATTAACAAATTGTTGTATTAGGACCTATCTTTATATATAAATATGTTTAAAATTGTGTTCTCTGGTATTTGGTGTTTTGCGTTACTTTTCTCTCATTGCTGAAACAAAGTATCGGGAAAGGTTCATTTGGTTTACAATTCATAGAAGTTTCAGTCCATAATCAGCTGGCTCCAAGGCAGGTTGGGAGAGGATCAACAGTTCATGGCAGAGGAAGCAGCAAAAGGAACAAGAGATCTTAACAGCATCTTTCTGCCCCTTTTATCTCATTCAGATTTAGAGGATTAGGGTGGTGCCAAATCAATCACTCAAGTGTAGTGTTTTAGTAATCACAAGCCCTTAATCCCAGTGTCACACATTCCAGATTTAGCCACCTCTGGAAAACTAAGCCCCACCTCATCTGCATGAGGCTTTGGGGGGACATCTAAATATAAGCCATAACATGCATATATATTTATGTTATAACTTCTTGATGGGTTGTCCACTTTGTCAATGTAGTTGACCTTCTTTGTCATCTTAGACTGATTCTGGCTTTAAGTCTACTTTTGTCAGAAGTGAGTATATACTTCTGCTTGCTTTTGGATTCCATTTGCTTGGAACATTATTTTCCATTTTTTCATTTTTTGAGTGTGTTTGTTCACCAGTGAGGTGAGTTTCTTGCAGGAAGAAAAATGTTGAATCTTATTTTTAAATCAAATCAACCATTCTTCACCTTTTAGTTGGAGAATTAACATCACTTACATTCAGATTTAGTATTGAAAAGTATATAGTATCTCCTGTGGTTTTGTTTTATCTGGTTATTTCAAATAATCTGCTTTTCAATAATCTAGGTTCATTTCTTTTTCTCTTATTTATCTCATAGGATTTAGTTAACTGAGGTAATATTTGATTTTCCCCAATTCTCATTTCTTTATCTCTTTATCTAGTGGATACTATTTGGCTATGATCTTATGATTATGCTAATTTTGTTCTCTCTTCTATGTTTGTGAGATTCCTTTAAATAATGTTCTGTATTTCAAGTTTAATGGCCATTAACTTGTTTAGCTTGCAAGGTCTTTATTTCTCCTTCAGTTATGAAGGATAATTTTTCTGGGTATAGTAATTCTAGGTTGGCAGTTATTTATTTTCAGTGCTTGAGATGCAACATTCCATGCTCTCCTGGCCTTTAGAGTTTCTGCTGAGAAATCTGTTGTAATAAGACTTGCCTTTATAAGGGACATGGTTTTCTCTCTCTCCACTTTCAGTATTCATTCTTCAGTATATTTTGCAGTTTAACAAAAATATGACATGAAAAGATTCTTTTCCATTCATGTCTTCTTTGTATTCTAAATGTCTCCTACACCTGTATTTCCATATTTGACACTATTATTTCATCAAATATCAAATTATTTTATCAAATATATTTTTATACCTTTACCCTGTAGCTCTGTAACTCTTTGCCTATTTTGATTATTTATAAGTTTGATCTTTTAATGGTAGTCCATAGGTTATTTTATATTCTGTTCATTCTTCCATTCTTTTCTTTATTATGGTCTAAATATGACAATTCTTCAAACTTGCCTTCAAGGCATGCTATTTGTTCTTATGTTTCATCTAGTGAATATTGGTGAAGTATTCAACTGAGCTTTCTAAATTTGATAGATCTATGTATTCATTATTAAGATTTATGTTAGTTATTTTAGAATTTCTGTTTCTTTATTGAATTGTTCTTTCATGTATTTCATTTTCTTCCTTAATTCAATCATTTATTTATTTGTACCATCTTCAGACTCAATAATCATTTTTAACATTATTCTTTTGAATTCTTTGGCATTTCATTCACTGTAATATCTTTGGAATAAATTACTGGGGAGTTATGGACTTCTACAAATATCATGTTTCCCCATTTTTTTATGTTTCTTTTCTTTGATAATTCATTGAACAATATAATTTACTAGTTCGTGCTGTGCTACATGGTAGTTACATTCATTTTTGGGGAATTGGGTCATGTATACAACATATCTTGATCATTATTTACTTCTTTTCCCTCTCTCCATATCTCTTCTTTTAACCCTCTCCTGACCTCCTTCCCCATTTCCAACAAGCCTCTCTTTTGTTTCATACAATCTCTCATTTATTTCACTGTTCTATTTACTTATATTTTACATTTCTCATGTAAAAGAAACCATGCAATATTTATCTTTCAGTGTCTGACTTATTTCACTTAACATTTTGGATTCCATTCCATCCATTTTTCTGTAAATGACATTTTTGTTCTTCTCTATGGCTGGATAATATTCCATTCTGTATATCTACCATATATTTTTATCCCTTCATCTGTTAATGGTTATCTATGCTGCTTTTGGAGATTAGCTATTGAGGATTATGACACTGTTTACATATTTACATGTGTAAACATGTGTTTACAGCATATATCACTGTAGCATGATGTCTTTAATTCTTTTGGGAAGATATCTAAGGGATGAATAGCTAGGATAAATGGAATTTCTATTTTTAGTTTCTTGAGGGATGTTTGGATGGCTATTTCCTCCACTTTTACATTGGGGTCATCTTATGGAATAGCCTTTTCTTGATAACTTTTCATTATCCATTGGTTTGTCATATACTATGGAATTTAATTCTAAATGTATTTTGTAGTGTGGCTTCCTTATGGATTCTTTGGGTATGATTAGTGAATTTTCACAGTATGTACTGTGTTAGGGCTTAAGAGACTTGCTTCTTTTGTAGTTCTTGCAAAATTGAGATCTTTCTGGAGTTTAGGTAAGCATATTATTGACCATGAGGTGTATGGGGTGCACCCTCTAGGTTACTCTGCCAGTCTTGTCAACAACGTGTCTGTAAGAGTACAGGAGTGCCATATTTTGATGTCCTTCATATCTTCAGGGACCACATTAGATATTTCTCTCTGCTAATACAATAAGAGTGAATGTCCTAGAATAGGACTTCAGGCCACTGGGTTGGCTTTTCCGTGGAGGGCTTTATTTTCTCTGTTCTTTAAGTCAAATTATCTGCCCAAGTTCAGGTGGGACTAGTAAAGTGCAATTTCTCTCAACTGTACTCTGCTTTAGTGTAGGCGAAAAATATCCAGTCAGTGGGCTCAAAATGCCAGGCTTGATTACCAATTCCATTAAGAAGGAAGAAAACAGGGCTAGAAATTTAGCTCAGTGGTTCCACAGCCTGCCTTCAAGTGCAAAGTCCTGAGTTTGATCTCAAGTATCAAAAAAAAAAAAAAAAAAGAAGGAAGAAAACAATCAGTAATAACAACATATCAGATCAGAGCAAAGATTACTTAAAAACTCAATAATCACAACATCTTTAAATATGGAAGAGGAAAGGGAAAGAAAATACAACATAATTTAAGTTAAAATTAATAAAAATAAAATTAATTTTAAAAAGAAAAATGAGGTAGTAGATGAGAAGAGAAATGCTCCTATTAAAATAAAATAAAAATAAAAAGCAGAGAGATGAAAAATAAAAATAATGAATGAACAGATGGAGGGGAACAAAAAAGAGTAAAAAATTCCTCCTAAATGAGGTGCAAGGACACTTACTTTTGCCCTTATACCCATTCACTTCAAAAGGGCTCTCTCTGTCTGTCTGCCCAGGGGTGCGTGGTCAATGTCTGGGATGCAGAAAGTTTTCTCACCAGCTGAGCTTTGGCTTTGGCATTGCATAGGTTATTCAGAGGTGGGAGATACAGCAGCCAGCAGCCAGACTGCAGTCTAAGAGCCTGTGAGTGTGTCAAATTTCCAAGCCAGGACATATACACAAGATACTTCAAAGTTTTTGTGTAGGGGGGGGCAAACAAATCATTGAATTCTGTGCTGGAGAATGGGCCATCTAACTTGATAAAATGTCCACTTGGTTCTGAACTGTTATTTCAGACATCAATGTACACATGAGTCTCATTCTCTCTTTTTTTTTTTTTTTTTTTTTTTTTTAGCATAAATTTTCTTTTTTTTTTTTTTTATTTTAGGATTTTGTTTTGAGGTTTTCCTTATCAAGTGAGTATAAAGTTTTCAAGTCTAATTTTAAGATGAAAATGGACATGTGGAAATTAACTTAAAATTAATTTTCTTCTTCTGTAAAGTCTACTTCTTCATCTTCATCATCTTCTGCATGTTGATACTTTCTTAATAGACAGGTAGATACCTGTCCTGTTCCAGATACACCCTTAGCTGACAGTGATCTCTGAAGAGGTGATTTTGAATTTGCTTTTACAATATCTAAACGAGATGGATAATCTAATGGATACAGATAATTTTGGAAAACCTCTAAATCTTGATCCTCATCAATCTTTTTTATATTTTGCTAGGCAGCAGTGTAGACCTCTAAAGCTTTGCCATGAAATAACATTTCGATTGTGATAAATTCTGAAAATATATTCTTGATATCCTTTATTTTCTGCTTTTCGAAATTGTCAATAGTTTCCTCCAGATGACAAGTTGTTCGGGTAACTTCTGTTGAAGCTATGTGTAATTCGGATTCTGCCTGTGAAATTACATGTCGATCAGATGGGTTTCGTTGCTTGGTTCTTTCTGAGTTAACTGCTTAGCTTCTCTATTCCTTGCTGTGAACGTGGCTTTGAGATCATCCGGTTTCAGTTTTACAATTGCTCCATAAGCTTTCAAAGGTTCAACCACTTTGGCTTCAAGTCTTTCAACCTCTGCTTGTCGATAATCCTGAAGTTTGGCAAACTCATCAGCGAAATTTTTCAGGCCTTGCTTTAAATTTGGGGCCTCTGTAGAGGCATACACGTTAATTTCATTCACCAGGAGGTCTGCTTTGTCTCGCAGTCTGGCAGTTTTCCACACATAAGCAGTAAAGATTTGGCACAGCTCCCCAAAATGCTTCTCCACATTTTTGACAGCATCTTGCAGTTGTCTGGTTTGAGAGTCCTGGCTTTCTAGGGTGCGCCTTAACATCTTGCCTAGCAAACGGCCAGGAGCCAGGGGCTGGAGCTTAACGACTGGGGCTCCCAGGCGTCCGACGCGAGCCACACCGAGTCTCATTCTCTTTAATATCCAACCTCCTATTCAACAGAATCACTTTAATCTTTTCAAAAGATGAATATTTATTTTCCTCTAAATTTGATTGTCCTGTATACCCCCCCAAATGTCAATAACACCACTCTTAACTCAGTTGTTCAAACCAATATTCAAATCTTTACTTTTCCACTTTTCTTTACCTCTATATCAAATCCTTCACCTACTTCTGTTTGATAAACTTTCATAATATATCCATAATGCCACTAATTCTTACCATTTTACTTCTACAGTAGTCATAATCACCATCGTTTCCTACATAGACAACTGAATACAATTGTCTTCGTTGATTATATTTCTTCCATTCTGGCCAAATTACCTCTAAATCCCTCTTCATTATAATATTTTAGACATAGTAATGGAGTTAATATTTTGTAAATATATTGTCCAAGCCCCTTTAAAATGACTTCTAACTCATGTCAAATAAAATCTATCCAATTCCCTCAAATAGTTTGGGTATCTTACTTAATCTGGGTACATTTATAAAATTATTTTTTATTCTTCTTTTCTATGTTAATTATGATTTAGGAACACAGGCCTCCTGCTTTTCGGGAGAAGTACAAATAATTTTGTGTGACAGGAAAGAATGAGGCAAAGAAAGAGAGCAAGTTTTGTCACTGGTATGAAAACAACAAGCACAGTCGCCTTCTCTTTTCCACAGCAGCTGTGTTCAGAGACCCTCAGTGGATGCCTGAAACTGTGGCTATAAAACCATATATATTTTTTTGTTTATGTTATACTTTTATCAATTAATATATGCTCATCATAAAGTTAATTTATAAATAAAACAATGAGATTAAAAATAACAATAATAGAACAATTATCACAACACATTTCAATGAATGTTACATAAATATCAAAATATCTTATTGTACTTTTCTCACTATTCTTCTTATAATGACCTGAGATGATACAATGCCTGTATGACGAGCTGAACTAATGTGCTTGATGCAGGTATGTGATAGAGATTTAGGCTAATATTGACTTTCTCCATCAACCCCTGGGAAGTCATTCTGAGTGACTTGATGAACTCTCTCACACTGTTCTGCTCTATCCCATCCAGGATGTGAATCATTTTTTTGTTTAGTATCCATGCTATATATGCTATCCACCCAGTGGTTACTTGGATACATCAGGTGGTCAGATAGACTGTCACAGTACCGATGTTCTTTTGTTCAGATAACCCTCAGAATTGTATGCAATTTAAACTTATGAACAATTTAAATTTATGAACAGTTTATTTCTGGAAATTTCCATATAATATTTTCAGAATGTGCTTGACTATGGTAATTAAACCAATGCAAGTGAAATTATGAATAAGGTGAAACTATAGTAATCAGAAGGAAAGAATGCTGCTTTTGTGATAACATTTTTGTGATAACATTGTTATTGTACTGTTTGTACTTTTTAAAATGTTATGTGTTGTTAGGGTTATCTTTGCTTGTCAGAAACATTGTTTATATCCTTTTAGGAATACTGTGATTGAATGAACACTAGAGCCTGCTTGTTTGTTTGGGGGCATGTCCCAGATTAGAATGTCCTACTCAGCCACCTTCAGTCACTCTTGATCCTTTTTGCCTTATTTTCTTCATAATACTAACAGAAATAGTTTTGTTTATTTTGTCATTTGACTCATTTCTATCCCTTTCCGCAATATGTGAGCCCTGTGATAGCAGCAATTATCTCTTCATACTTTTTTAATTCCACCATCAAAAACAGTACCTGGCATTTGGAAGGCTTTTAATATTCAATGAAGTAATAACAGTCTCTTTTGTATAAAGTGGATCAGTACTAAAATGCATGGCTTCTTTACATTACAGCTTCATTACATTTGAACATCCTCTGTCTCCTAAGGCTTGAAGGTACTTTGTTCTTGAAATCCAGAAACGGTCAGATGAGTGAGTGTGAGTTACCGCTTCTCAGTTTCTGTACCTGATGGAGGATGTTTAACTCCTCCTTCTCCTCCCATCTGGTTTTATTTTGTTTCTCTATCACTACTGCTTCAAGAATAAAAAGTAAAGATCTGAACAAGCCCTGGAATAATCACACATGAGTGAATTCTTGGTGCAGCAGATTTCAAAGGCTAACTCATTCTGTGTTGTGGTTCTTAAACAGTCCAAGGGATTCATATGAAAAGTCACAATGATGCACAAATATATCCCAGTAGCTCACTCATGGCTTTCCCCTCAGCCTAGCAGATTCTAGTGGGCATTTTCGGTATTATGCTCATGTCACAATTGACCCCTTGACCTTGTGGGTTAGAAATCTCATAGGATCATTCCACCGGAAAATATATATGTGACTGTCCCACCAAACACTGGAAGCACAAGCCACAATCAAAGCTTCTTTTCATTTTACTTGGATAAGAATGAAAAGTAAGGAGATATTACAGCCAGAGTTTCTAGCTTTTAGCTTTCTTTAGGTAGGTGGAAATCAGAAACACATGTCCTTCTCTGACTTCAGGGGGTTATGTTAAACTCTCCGAATGCCTTTTTTTTTCCTTTGGTCTTTATCAGTTAGACTGAAATGAGCCACAAGTACCCTCTCTCTATCTTATGGACAGAGTATGCTAAGAAGTACTTTCTTACTTCTGGCCTTTTCCAGCCACAAAGGATGTTTTTCTCATTTCCTATACTTTCAAGATAAGGGGAAAGAATCAAACAATGAAGGAATCACACTATATCTTTGGAATTCTATTTGAAGATATAGGACTTAAAACATTAGCCTCTACCTCTGAGCTCTACAAAGATCTGTGAAAAAATGTAAACATTTTCAGATTTCTGTGACATACACAACTCAAAAGTGTTCTTGGTGAATTTTAAGTGAAACTTATGGATTCATGTAATTGTCAAGTAGATGGAAAATTGTGACTATAGTCCATTTGGATCTAGAACCTCAAATGATGTCAACAATTAGTCTGTATCTGTCTCTTTTTATGTATACCATATTCATTATGTTTTTCCTTTTTTTCTTTCTCAGTAAATTCATTTTTTAAATTCCTATGAATGTTACCTTCATATAATGAAAGCTTTTTTCTATATGACATAAAAAAAGTTTGCCAACATGTTTGTGTTTATTTTAGTGGCCCTTTTTAATCTAAACTTTTTCAAAAATACATTAAAAGTGTTTCTCCTGATATTTAACTCTCCAGATGGTTTTGTTGGATCATAATCTAACAACCACACCTTCTGAAACAATATCAGTAAAACTGGCCTATCTTGAAAGACCAAAAGATATTCCACTACTATAAAATATTTTGGGAAAATATTTTCAAAAGAATTACAAGAAGAATAAAGTTTATAAGGATTATTGATGGCACAATTACAATACCACCAGATGTGTATATTTTCATAATACAGTTGGTTCATGCTTTTATAGTGATTTACTTCTCCTTTCCAAAAAATAACTGAAGGAAAATGATAATATTCTCTTTTAAATGATTGAACATTTCCTAGGCTAAGTGAATACAGTCATCCTTCGATTGTTAGAAGACTGTCTTCAGAAGCCCATTGGACATCAAAATTCCCAGTTACTCAAGTCATGTATATAAAATGCCTAGTATTCCCATATAACCTACACATGTGTTCCCACAGGCCTAAATAATTCCTAGGTAGTTTTAGTACCTAATACAATGTAAGTGCTAGATAGTTGTAATACCTACTACAATGTAAATGCTAAGTGATTGTTCATATTGATAGTTCATGATGACAATAAGAGTTTCTGCATATATCCAGCACTGATGCAGATTTTTTTTCAAATATTTATGATACCCATTTGATTGAATCCACACGTGAAATCCATGGGTATGGATGGATGGATGTACATAAAGGAAATGAACCAATGAATGAATTACCTAGATTTTTTTCACAGATAGGAAAGAAAATATAAAAGATTACTATAACCCTCTTTTCTTTCTTTATCAAATATATTATCCATCTTACATAGTCTTGTCAAGGCTCATATTTCTCTTAAAAATAAGTTTAAGGGAAAGTTTACTGAGTAATCAACAGAGAAAAAAGTAGCATACATATATTTTATATATAATAAAATAAGAATATGGTTTAGCCAAAAGAAATTATAAGTTTTAATAGTATATAACCATAAGTCAGAAAACACCATTTGGGAACTGATGATTGTTATTGGTTTAATCTACTATTAAGTGGGGAAAAATAAGTTCCTATTAATATTTTCTTCCATCAAAAAGATACATTCTCACCAACTTTACACTTTAAAAAGAGAGTGTTATAGGAATATTTATTCATGTGAAGTATACCGGTACACGTTCTATTACTGGCAAATGACAGACAAAAAATTGCCCTGCTGCTTCTTATGTAACTATTTCCATTGAAATTCTCATAATATTGTACATATATTTGCTAACCCTGTAGCAAAAAAAATGTATTATGTAACACACTAAGTATATTACAACCCAGAAGCATAATGTTTTCTCCACTAAGGCATCATTTAAATAACTTTGTTGTCACCATGGGAAGCTTTTTCTTACAACACAGCCTGTGGTGCAGAGGTTGGTGACCACAGTCTCTAAAGAGAAATGAACTATGCTAGAGAAGAAACGAACACCTGCTGGAGTTATTTTTGTTTTGACTAAAGAGGTACTTTGATATTCAGCTAGGGGAAGGAATATGCAAGTGAAAATATAGACAGTGATTAAAACCATGTTTGTTTTCCAGTGGGTGTTCTTTACAAGCTCTATCACTGTTTCTGGAGGTAAAACAAGAAGGTGTGTAACCTTTGCACCCCACTGTCATACCATTAATCTCACCCAGAATGGAGACAGAAGGTCCCAGTATGTGGTGCCCATAGGACAGATATATTTAATAGACCAGAACTTGATTCTATCACAAACAGTGGTATTTGCCAAGCTTAACTGGAAATAAAATCTAATCTTTCAAGTAACTGAAATAGGAAAAATGCATAAAACATCTGTTTTAATGTTTATAAGTTGAATGAGCTCCTTCCTAACTCAATCAACTTGTCTTTGTAAATTAATTTTTGTAGATGAAAATTCATTTTAAGGTGGTTCTTATAGATCTTAAATAAGTGAAACTTCTCCAGAAAAAACAAGAGTTGATCTTCTAGATATTCTGTGGTATCTGCTTGCTTAGAAACCTTGCACATGGTGTGGCAAGTACACATAACTTGCATGTTTGATGAATTTTCTGTCGGATATATTAATAGATTGTCATGTAGGGCATAGCTAACAATGAGGATTGGGCAGAAGGGAGTAACTTCTTGAAAGACTACCTCTTGGTGTCCAAGTACTTTGTTTCCAAAATCTCATTCATTCATTCTTAGTATTATTATTTTATTATTATCATTTACTCTTTTTTTTCCAGGAACAGAACTAGTAGTTAGTGAAAAATTTTAAGTAACTTAAAATAGCTTATCAAATTAAATAAAAATCCAAGTTTTCTAAGGTCAGAGATATAGCCCCCAAATTGTGGTGAGGTTAAAATCCACTAGTTTAGAAAGTAAAGGCCATCAAGATGCATTCTCTCTCCAATATTATACAAGTCAAATATTTCTTTTTTAAAATTCTTAGGACCACTAGTGTTTTGGATATGGAATTTTGGGGGACTTTGGAATAGTTGTGTACGAATACTGAGAAATCTTGGATTTGGGGCCCAAGTCTAAACACATTTGTTTCAGTTTTATATATACCACAGACACATAGCCAGTGGGCAATTTTACACATTTTAGTGTGCCTGGGTTTTATAAAGTGTGGAACGTTCCACTTTGGCATCATGTTGGTGCTCCAAGCTTCAGATTTTGGAGAATTTCAGATTTCAGAGTTTGGATTAGGAATGCTCAGCTTGTAGCCTCTCTTGTTTTATTTACTGTTGCATTGCTGACTGCTCTGGAGGTGGAGTTCAGAACACGCTTTTCCAAAATATATTACTTTGGCATGTTAATTGTTTTGAGTTAAAGACACCTTAAAATGAGCAAATGGAGGAAGGGAAGTGTGATCATAAAAGCAGGAGATAAAACTCCCATGTGGAAAGTGTTCTCCCTGCACCTGGAAGAAGAAAATAATTCTTATTAGCAGAGATGGAGAGATGAAACTGAGAGAAATCTGTGCAAGTCTACTTTATTAACCTAACCTTTATCTTTTTAGTCACTTCTGCGTGATTAGTTATCTTAGCTCAAGGCCACTTGTTTTATCATATTTCATAATGTACTGGTCTTAGTTCAACTCTGTAAATGTTCAACTCCAACTACTTTTGAGGGGGAATCTTTGTTTCTTTATAAGATCTCCCATTTTATATAGTACTTACATTAAATATATCAGTGTGGCTTTCAGCTTTTACTCTGTCACATATCAGTGTTATTCTCAAGCCCAGCTGAAAAACTCAGAGGACAGAGATCAAATTTTACTTTTCCTACTGTTTCTAACAGTATTCTTTTGGGCGCATACTCTAAGGGTTTCTGTGGTCATGATGGTTTCAGCTTAGGGTCTGACACAAAGAGAGCAATTAAAGTTAACTATATTATTTCTGAGTATTATCAAAAGTGTCTCAATGACCCTGTCTGCATTAGCAGGATTGATTAGGCACTGCTACAGTTACATATGGGGCCACCGGCTTTCTCAGAGAGACACTTCATCTGGTGATTTAGATATGCAGACTGTTATTATCTTGTATTTTGTTCATCACAAATCATGCCCTCCATGGTCACCATGGCAGAGGAAGAACGTTTTGGAGTGTGACTTCTCCACTCAGATCACTGTCTAGAACTATTACATTGTCAGAAGTAACTGCAAACAGATTGCAAATGAGGCCAGGTGTATATTCAGTAAGTGGAAAATATTTTGGCTGAAGTAGCCAGATGGCAAGGAAATGTTTGCTTGATTAGTCTTGGCTCAGTAATGTTTGTTTAAGATAACTTTCTATTCTTTTTTTTTTTCTTTTTTTTGGTACCAGGGATCAAACTCAGGACCTTCAGCTTGCAAGGCAAGCGGCATAACCACTGAGCTAAATCCCTGGCCCAACTTTCTATTCTTTGAATAACAAAATTTTGAATCAATAAAATTGGCTAACACCACTGTATAAAGGATGATATGTTATGGAAATGAATACACAAAAATTTAAATTATAACTCTCTCACATACTTTTATATTCTAGAAGGATGATATTTTAAAGTAGAAGCTATGCTGTGCACTAATTTCCAGAATGTCTTGCTCTATATACTGAATGACTCAAATATTTAAGCACACTGTAGATTTTCAAATTGTGTTGAATAATTTCTTCTTTAATTAGAATATTGGTAATGTATTTTACTTTGAGTTATATAATTGATTTTCAGTGAATATTGACTAAGCATTAATATGACAAATTAAATACTAAAATAAAGGATATTAACATTTTGATTTAAATTTCCATATATGAGCCTTTGAGTATTTCAAAGTTTGTGTATATTTATCTTTTTCTAAATAATATGAATAGTTATAGCTGCAGATCAAGGAGTACTCTAAGATCAGGAATCCCCTTTCAGTGTGTTTTTCATATGTACTTTGATGATTATATAATAGAGATACTTTTTCTAATTCTTGATTACCCTAACTGTAGCTACTTGGTTGCATATAGTGAGAAAAAAACTGAGAGAAAGAAGAAAATAAATCTTTGCCTTAAACATTGCCTTAGTGCATGAAAATAGTGCACACAGACAAAACTACAAGGAGATAATCAAATCTTTAATCAATCTACTTTAAACAAACCCCAAATTAATGTAAAACTGAAAAAGGCATTATTTTCATACTCAGAAGGGAAACTTATTCTATCAATTCATAAGATTTTGTGCATTCTGAATGATTGTGGTATAGTTGATTTTTATATATAGATTTGTAGTAAAATTTCACTATATGCATAATGATTGCAGAGATGAGATGACATTTTTGATAGCTTACTACATTCCAGGTGTTTGTAAAACACTTTTCTCAAATTTCTTTGATTAATAAATTAAAACCACCTACCAGAGCATTTTTATTATCCTCTTCTGCTTTTACGGAAATGTGAACATTATTAACACTGTATGGCGATATTTGAAAAGATTAAAATAATCAGCTTTCTAAAAAGTTTCCTTGCAGTTTTCTGCTATTAAAGGTAAACCCTGAGGCTTATCATGGCTCAGACAGAGAAGGTAATGTCATTGAGTGTAAATTTTCTACATCAACTCTGAAACGTAAACTGATTTTTTTGAAGACTAAATTAAGTCAATATATTAGAACACTGGATGGTTTGCAATGAAACATGTCTTTTATCTTATTTTGTAAGTATAATTACCTTCCTTTCTTTGTATTTTGATGTAGTATTCAACTCATAGAGATTGTGTGTAAGCAACAGGTAGAGAGAACTCGTGTTACAGCCATACATATATATTCATTCAAATGAGAATGTGAAAAGAAGCCTATTCAGATAGTAAGAGAAGGGATGGAGGAGGATACAGTTGGGCTCCTGCAAATCATGACTTGTTACCATGTCTAATATATTAGGGTCAATCAGGCAGTGATGTCCTTGAAGAGTCTAGAATTAACAACTTTCCTGTATTGTTCATTTTATCATCCCTAAAACTTTAGCTAGGAAGAAGAAAGGAGGAAAGGGAAAAAAGGAAAGAAAGAAGAGCAAGAACAAGGGAAGGAAGGAAAAAAAGAAAGTGAAATGATGGATAGAGGGAAATATTAAAAACTGAGATCAATTTACATTTAAATATTTTATTTGCAGTATTAATTTCCAGATAAGTCATGATTTTCAACCTTATCTAGACTTTAGAATTACCTGAAGAGACTTACAAATACTGTCTGGGGATCACTTGCAGAGTCATAATCCTAGTCCACCAAAAGTAATTTGGCTATTTGAGTTTAAAGCTTAGTTTCTTTTGGATGTTCAATCAAAGACAACATTTAAATAAATTGATTCAAGTTTAAACTTAATATCAAGACCTATGCTCCCATTTGAGCTTCATTTTCCTCTTTCTTCCATTATTCATACTCTCCAGTAAGTCACTGAAATGGAATAAAATTAATATTACTTCAAGAATACAAGAAGAAAGAAAGAGTCTGATCTGTATTTAGTTACCTCCTCCTGGATGGTTTCTACAGTGAGTGATTTGTCACTATACAGTTACCTTTACATCCTGTTCACCTGTTTCTAATGAAATACCTCTCTTACTGTATTGGCTACAAATGACTCTGCAGAGCCTGACCTCTGAGCATAGGACCCATTTACTTTAAATTATACTTACTCTGAACTGAATTATACACAAGCTTATCTATTGCAGTAGGCCATTGCTGAAATTGAAAAGTCCAGAATCAAGGGGAGCTGGCTAACTGGCGATAGTGTCTGAGGTTGATCTTTCTGATAAGTCTGTGTTTGAACTATGCCTACTCTCCTTTCCACATGGAAAGCATGCACTCCCATTGGGCTGGAAACTTGACCATGCTATTTCTACTCATGACCCTCATGCTTTTGCACTGAGGTATCAGTGAGAGGAGGAATGAATCTTGCAGGCATAGCCAATAGCTCAGTCTCTCACAGCTAGAGTCCAGGTGAAACTGAAGCACAATTTCTTTAAATACATTTTAGAGATTGTGTCATGCCACATAGTTTATTCTGGCTCAGTTTACTAAAGTGTTATGGGAACATAAGTACATGCACAGACTCGATATATTCACTAGTCTTTTTAGTATAAAGTCTCTGCCTACAAAATGGTTTCCATCATGTATTTTGAACAGATAATAACCTCTACCTGGGTGCAATGATTTGGTAAGTATTTTAAAGTTTAAAATTAAAATTGGGGTAGGAGGTATATACTCCTACGTAGATCGTGATCTCCAGAGGCTATGGACAGATTGCAGTTGAGTCACTTTAATCATAGAAGATTATAGAAGATCTTGCCTTCTCTGAAATTTGCACATCTACCTGGAATTGTGTATACATCCCTGAAGAAGACCTTAGGAGACCAGAAAGAAAGGCTCAAGCAGATGCAATGGCTGGATCTTCTTCCTTTTATTCTTCAGTTTTCACCCCTTTTGAATTCTCTTTCATTAGGTCAGAAAAAATATCTTATTTCTTTCTTGTTAGATAGGAAGCGCTCTTTTTCTGTGTCTTGCATTCTCTAATTTATCATTTTCAGTTAAAAACTCTAAGCCATCTCTCTAATTTGGCTGTTCATCTCCCAGACGCAAATTAATTCACAGAGCTTCAGGTACCACATTCTCACAAACTGAAAAGTGCTTTTAACTCTTAGGTATTTTTGTTGTCATGAGTTGAAAATATATTACTTAGAATTTCATTTAACTTATTTTATGATATATTTACTCTCTATATGATGCACTGTATGATAACAATCTAATAAATAAGAGTTATAGGACAACTATATGAAAAGCAATCTAGTGGTCTACTATTTCCAAATATGATACCACTGTACGTTACATATGCAAAGCAACTTGTAAATATTTGCAAAATAGCTAAAGTTCAATAATGTTTTATGTACTATGTCTGCTAAGTTGTTTTTCTTGTTTTTGGTACCGGGGATCAAACTTGGGACCTTGCGCTTGCAAGGCAGGCACCGGAACCACTGAGCTATATCCCCGGCCCCTGTCTAATAAATTTTGATATTCCTTTGTTTAATCTAATACTGATTATTCTATTTGGTGCCTATCATCTATGTGCAAGGTTCACTTGACTCTGGATTATTAATTCTCTGAGATTTGGAACTTCATTAATGACCTATTATAATCAATAAAATTCTGCGATATTTGGTTTCTAAAATCTAGAGCTTTATGTTATCTGAGCCACTTTTTGATTGCAAATCAATATATTAGAGGGGGTTTGTTTGAAGAAACATGGGTTTGCAAATATCAGGTACAAAATAGATAAATGAATTTAAAATTTTCATGGATTCAAGACATTTATTTCCATATTTCCATTTCACTTTCATTAAATATTTATTGAGGAACTACTATGCATAACATAGTCATAAATTCTGGGATATTGTTGAGAATAAGACAGAAAAAGTCTTTTCCCTCATGCTTTCATTGTTGTGAGACAGACAGCTTCAAAACATTTTAAAAGAATAATAAAAAACAGTGACAATCAAGAATGAATCAAGATTTTTGTTAGTTACAACTCTGAGAATGTGTTCATTAGTATCATGTGGACATGTGTAAATAGTGCATTGTCTCTCTGGTGTGAGAAACTGAAAGTGTAATAAAGGGCCAGTATATATATAATAGATAATGTGAAATAGGAGAAAAAGTTCAATTGGGAAGGGACACTAAGGAGGTGGGAGGAAGAAAGAAAAAGAAAGGGAAAAGGGAAAATGATAAAAGAAAGATAAAATAGTATCAAATTGTTTGTAAATAAAGAGGAAAAAAGAGTTAAAGGGAAGGGAAGGGAATGGGAAAAATAAGAATTAAGATATATCATGTATCAGTACAAAATCCATATGATGAATGTGATCATTATGTATATCTAAATTATACTAATAAACTTAATAAAAAGAGTAACATGGACATTAAATTCTGGGTATTGACAGTGAACATTATTAGGCGATTTAAATTTCTACTAAAGACATGGAAGGAAGAGGGAAGGAGGAGAGAGAAAGAGGATGGGAAAAAAAGAAAAAAAAAAACTGAAAATAGAGCTTTTGCATATGGCAATGGGACCAAGAGCTGGGAAGAGCAGGGAGGGGAGTATAGAGGAAGAAAAGATGAACTATGTATTATGCACGTGTCCAACTCTCCATGATAAATATAATCATTACATACTGCAAACATGTACTAATAAAAGAGGATGAATCTGAGGAGTCATTGTTTTAGAAGAATATTTTCATAGATTTTATTTAATAATATTTTTACGGTGTGTTTTTTCAGAAAACTAACATGGCCATATGAATTTCTTGTTTAAAAAATTACAAATCTGCCTAAAATTAGAAAATTATGATTCAACCAAATCTTGGAGGATTATTTTTCCCTTATTTTCCTTGGGAATTGTATTAGTCTTCTCAGGCTACCATGAAAAATACAACAGATTGTGCTGCTTAAACAATAGAAATTTATTTTCTTTCTGTCCTGGAAACTGGAAATCTAACATTAGAGTTTCAGCACCACTGGCTTCTTGTATGGTCTTGATCCTCCGTTTCCAGGTGGTGCCTTCTTGCTGGATGTTCAGGTGGTCTTTCTCTGCGCATGTTTCCAAAGGAGTTGGGGTCTGATACTTCTTCCTCTTACACGAATAACAGTGCTATTGGATTAGTGTTCTATCCTTGTTTACTCAGTTAAAACTACTGCTTAACATCTCTTTTTCCAAATACAATCATAATGGAGGTTGGGCTTCACCATTTATTTCAAAGGGGACACAATTCAGTTCATGACAACATCATCATATGCTCTCTTAAAGGAATTCCTTGAAGCCCTCCAAGACTAATAAAATGGTGAATATTTTTCCATATAGGTCTATGATCAGTTAAACGATGGTCATTCTATTAAAATCTAAATTATTATATTATTTTAAATGAGTTATTAAAATTTCTTTGTAACTTTAAGATAAATTCTGATATTTCCCAAAAAAATGAACAATGTATTAGTTTCCTATTGCTGCTATAAAAAAACTACCACAGACTTAGTGGCTAAAAGCTACAAAAATGACTATCTTAAACAAATCAGAATACTAAAATGGGTCTTGTGATAAATCAAGATGCTAATACCTGTGTTCCTTTGGATACTCCAGAGAAGAATCTATTTCCATACCATTTACATCTAATAGCAGTTTCATTCATTGGCTTGTAACTCCTTCCTCGATGCCATTTTAGCACCTCCCACTTCCATCTGACATCATATTCTCTATTCTGATTCTGATTCTCCTTCTCTTTTCTCCTTAGGAAAGTGCATATAATGTAGATCAATCAGAGTAATATCTTCACCTCAAAATCCTTAACTTCATCCCATTGTATGTTCACTTTTTTCTAGTAAAGTCACAAGTTATGGGGATAGGGTTGTGGACAGCATTGGGAGGTTATTATGTCCTTTACCACACCATTCATCTTACCTCCTATGATGTGCTGTTACTTTAGGAAGTTGTATTAGTCAGGTTACCTGGTTATGGAACATTATACTTACGCTCGCTGATTAAAAGATGACAGGTTTATTTGACTTATAGTTCAAGAGGATTAAATTTATGGTTAGCCACTCCAAGGCAGGAATATCATGGCAGAAGGGCATGAATAGCAAGCTGCTTAGTTCATGACAACTGAGAAGCAGAGCAGGGGAAGAGCACCAGCAAGGATGTGAAACATCAGATATGGTACCCAAGGCCAAACCTCCATGACTCACATAGACACATATAGAAGTGTGTTTTACTAAATCCTTAGGTGGTTTCTAAACAAATCAATTTGACACAACTAATTTTAGCTGTCATATCTCACCTTTTGTCACTTTGACACCCAAACACATTGTGCTAAATCTGCAAGTATATACAACAACAAATTAAGAATTCCACTAAAGTGTCATGACTACCCTACATATAACCAAGAATGCAATAAGCCTGTCAACAAAATCTGAACAGTTCTAATATTTCTCAAAAATTGAAGTCAAATTTCTCTTCTGAGACTCAAGGCAAACTGGTAGTAGTAATCTTCTGCTGTGTATGTGACACTTGGAGCACATAGTGGTAAGATGTGAGTTCCAGCAGACTTGGGCCATCCCAACTGTATGGCCTTGGTGTCTGCAGCCCTCATGTCGACTATCTTGGGCTGGCTCCACTCAAAGACTGTAGCTTTCTGTATAGATGTTCCCTATTCCTAGCATCTGTAACTTTCTGTGGTCTCCAATACACTTTTTTGCTTCATTTCCACAGTTTCATGCACTGCCCTCTCAGATCCTTTTTGCCTGGGCAATCTGGCCTTCTTTTAAATTCTGTGTGGAAGCCTTGATGAGCCCATCAATTTGGTATTCTCTATGCTGATAAAATCAACACCATATAGTTACTGCTAAGATCTTCCACCAGAATAGACTGTGCCCAAGCCCCCTTGTATCATGGCAGTAGTAGACTCTGAGTGCCTGTTTAGCTGAGCATGGTGGAATGAATCCTGGAAAAACAATTCCATAAGTAGTTCTTCTCAAGCAGAGGACATAGGGGATGTCTTCAAATGAAATGTTCACAATTTTGTCCCTTTCAACTTGTGATATATGGGGTCTTTTTGATTTCTAGCATTCCCCCCAAATATTTTTCTTCTTGTCCCTGTTTAAAGTACTTGGTTTTGTTTTAACAGTGATAATCTCTTCATCCACACATGATCTGTGTCCAAATTTACAAAAGGTTCCTTTTGATCAAAATTTAATTCTTTCAATATTTTTTCTGCTTTACCTTTTGCTCCTATTCTCTTTATAAAGCTGGCTAAAATCAGCGAGCAGTACCCCTGCCACAACCTCAATTTTGAGCTGGTTTGTAATTTTCTCACCCTATCAATGAATCACAACTTTTAGTCTTGGTCTCCTGCAAAGTCTCATGACACAAATCAAATATACACAGTTTTTTTCTTGGCCAGTATGTAACCTCAAGTCCAGATGTCAACAGAGTCTTTGTTCCAAAATAAAACCTCCCAAGGCTGGCCTTTACTGTCTGCATTCCTATCAGCATTCTTGTTCCGAGGTCTGACCCAAATCATCCACCAGACTCTACTTTCAGCATTCTAGGGCATGTTTCTCTAGCCCACATCTCCTAATCTTTACCAACTCTTCCTGCAAACCAGTTGCAAATGCTTCTACACCACATGGTCAGGTGCAGTCAGTCACAGCAAAAACCCCTCTTCTTTGGTACTAATTTTTTGTACTATCTCTTGCATTGCTGGGACACAATACCCATCAGCCACAACTTAAAATAAGAGAGGTTTATTTGGCTCATAGATTCAGAGGCTTCAATGTCTGCTGCCTCCAAGGCAGGAAAATCATAGCAGGAGGGCATAGTAGAGCAAAGCTGCTTATTTCATCAGAGCAGGGAATAGTGCCAGAGAGGAAGGGGCAAGGGATCAAATGTTATGCCCTAGATCATGCCTCCATTATCAATCCAGCCATGCTCAGAAATATGTTTTACTAATTGCCTCAGCAGCTCCCAAGTCAATCAAGTTGATACAATTAAGCTTATACATCACAGAAACATATAAATTTTCTTTGCCCTTAAAAGTCCATGAATTTTTGCTGAATTAATGAATCTACTAAAATATCTGACTTATTATGGGCATTTTCTCCTTCAAAATTTTAGAGTTAAAAATAGATCATTGTACTTATGATATTAATTGAGATAAAGGTTGAATCATTTATTACACACAACCAGAAACTCCATTAAAATCATGTTCTTTTACAAGTTAGACTAGGACAGATTCAGCAGACCTTCTAACAGAGTAACCCTTCAATTCACTTTTCCAATACAAAATGGTATTTCTGTTATGCAAGGAAGCCAAAGATGGTATCTGTATGTAGCCTCCTAGATTGTTTATATCTTCACTAAGTTTAAAGTCCATTAGCTCAAGCAAGAAACTCAAATTTCTAGACATTGATGTGTTTTAAAAATAACCCAAATGAGATTTTAACCATTTAGAAAGTTATTGCTTTGCATATCTTCTAAAACTAAACAGGATGGCTATTATCTATGGATAACCTAGGGCCTTCTAGTTGTAAAGGCCTGAACTGCCATTGCTCTTCAGAGTTCTCTTACCTGAACTCTCCCTGCTGTGTGTTGAGCAACATCACTTCTATCTACAGAAGTCTTCTCTCTGATCTCCTCCTGTGGAAATTCCTTTGTTCTCTATCTTTATGGCTGGGTGGCCCTTGCCTTATCCTTTGGCAGTATGTTCTCCTGTCATCCCACTCTATAGAAATGCCCCGTTACATGTATTGTGTGTTACTCCTCTTATGGTTGTGTATTTTCTTGATTGCTTCTAAATCACTCAAACCTACAATTTTCCATCGCAGCTATGAAAAATTCTTGGACTTCAGATTTTGTAACACTATCTTTCTCAGCAGTTAGTTGCTAAGCATCTCCTTTCATAAATGTTTATACCATTGAGGATTGTTATCAAAATACAGGTGTTAAATGTTGTTATCTATCATTAACTGAACACTATAGGGAAATTGCAAATATCATATTTAATTTAATGATGTTAAAATATGGTACATACTATTATTTTTGTTTTACTTATAAGGAAAATAAAATTTTGAAAAGCTATATAAATGACCCAAAACAACACAAATTTGCATGAGTGAATTGGGCCATGATTAAACCAATATGGTCTGAAGATAAAACCTGTTTGACATTTCTCCCCTTCTACTATTCTATGCTGCTCCTCTGTTGACTTTAATATTCTTAACCTTCTTTTTGTTTGTCCTGATTCACTATCTTAAGAGATGTATCGCATGTTTTCTTTGTCTGTAACAATGTATAATATTCTTCCTTCCGTTATGAAACAAAAATAAAAGAAAAAATATTCCTTGAGAATATTGCATTAACCCTGAGAATAAATATACATTGTATTTTAGTCCTCATATTTTATTTAATACATTCTCAGAAGATCTTGTCACTTCTATTAATTTTTACTTTAACAAAATTCTCAGTGACTATAAATGGAAATGATCTATATATTTGGAATAAACAATAAACATATATGACATAGCAAAGGAAATATACAAATATCCTAAGAATGTATACCTCA
This sequence comes from Heterocephalus glaber, assembly GCF_000247695.1. The sequence continues at coordinate 1,400,618 of NW_004624755.1, read as the reverse complement.
CAGATATTACACTGTGAAAAAATGAAAGGGATTCCTTTGTTTAATATTTCCATCAATATAATTAGATCATATTTACAGGTTCCACAACAATGACTTTAACTATGAGTCCAAATAGTAAAGAAAAATCTTTCTTCTTTTTCTCTTTCTTTCTTTTCCTTTCTTTCTTTCTTTCTTTCTTTCTTTCTTTCTTTCTTTCTTTCTTTCTTTCTTTCTTTCTTTCTTTCTTTCTGTCCTTCCTTCCCTTCCTCCCTCTCTTCCTTCCTTCCTTCCTTTTCTCTTTTGGCATAGTTCTGTTGGCAGCGGGGATTAAACCCAGATCTTTGAATATGCTAGGCAGGCACACTGCTACTGAGCTTTTTAAGCCTCAGATATTTTAATTCTTATCATTTTCCCTAACCAATACAGTATAACAACTATTTATATAGCATTTACATATTATAAATAAGCTACAGATAATTTAAAATACACAGGAAGTTGTGTGAAGGTTATATGCTAATGAATGCCATTTTACACAGGGGCAGCAGCATCTAATGATTTTGCTGTCCACAGAGATTCCTGGAATCAGTCCACATCTGTATACCAAGAGATGACTGTATATGTTTTGGGGGAGTGTCTGTTTCCATGAAAAATTTTATTGCAACTTCCTGATGTTTGTAAGAGTTTACAAAAGAGTTACAAAGTAAGTGAAATGAAATACAAACAGATTGCAATCCATATACTTTCCTTCGTAGAGAGTTATCTTTGTGATTATTAAGGGTAACAGCATTGAAATTTTGGGAATCAAGAAGGGGACACTGATGTAGCATAAAAACATTTTGATTATGTTAACCATCAAGAGGTTTTCAGAGTGAAAAGTATGATAAATGACTGCTATATAGTTTTATCCACAGTTGACCTTTTATATGTGATCCAGGAAGATTTGGAAGAAGCTGTCTTCCAAAAAGTACAGCTCACTGCTGGAAAATTTGAATTTCATTTCCTGAAATGCCTGTGGAATAAGGCATACATATCTTCATTGTTAAAGAATTTCTTATTGTAGTTGGACAAATGTGCTAGTATGAGACATGAAGCACAAAAAACCTCTGAGGTCTCAGATTTGATTTCAGAAACCTTTACACCTGACAATGGTAAAAGGGGAATCGGATCACCACATCTTCTGTGAGTTGCAATACCTCAGAATCTTGTTCCATGGGGAATCATGTCATTGAAGCTAAGTACCATGGCCACAGAAAATTTAATAAAAGACTCAGCGACAGCAAGAGATTCTCAAGGTGAGGTGGTGCTGTAGTTTTATTACCTTAACCGTGCCTGCATAATAAAACCATTATGGAGCCCCAGTAAATATTGTAAATCACACATTCTCACCCATAAAAGATCATAATGAACTGAGTGTAAATATCCGTAAAATATATGAATAACAAAACTACTCAAATACATACTGCATATTAATGAAGACAAAAGTTTATTCTTGACTTCTCCAGGGTGCAACTTAAAATGTTGTTGCCAGTAGGAAAAAATGTAGTACTGGAAAGTAACAGGGAAATCTCATCCTGGTGTGCTGTCAATAGCTTAGAACAAATTCTTATGTCATTTAAAAAAGAATATGACATTCATTGACTCTCTTTTTGTTGTTTTGTTTACTTATTTGACTCACTGGAGCAGATATATCATGCTGCTTATGAAGCAGCCATTTTCCTATTATTTCTTTTATGTAGAACCCTGAGAATCTACCCCAATATTCACTCATAGCTCTCTTTCAGGTATAAATCAATCCCAATGAACCAATTCTAATCATATAAACTTGTTATTTTGCCACTAATTTGTTCATGTGTGGGACCAGGTGCAGTTGGTTCCTTGCTGAAGTAAGTTGGAACTCATTTAAGAATAAAGCCAACATTCACTGTTGGTATAAAAAATGAAAACAAAAACAAACAAACAAACAAACAAACAAAACCCCTGAGTCCTGGAGAGTAAACTGCTAAAAGAATACCCTCTAAATTTCTTTTCATGGGAGATAAATTTTCTCAATGTTTGAATTAAAAGTCAGAGTTTGCTGCTACTTGTAGTTGAAATGAGGTTCACAGACAACAAAACATTTAGGGAGAAAACACAATTTATAGGAAATACAAATTTCTATGAAAATTATTTAAAAATTGTCAGTGGAATTTGTGATATATCATCATAAAATAGAAGACAGTAATATGGAAGACAGACAGTAATGACTAAACATACTCAAGTTATATGGGAGACAGATTTATAGTGCATAGATACAACATTAGTTTTTGTAAGGTGTCATTATACCATACATTTAAATTTTTTCATTAACTTTAATAGGTTTTTTAACTTGTAGAAAATTAGAAAAGGCATAGAATCTCAAGGTAATAAATTCTAGTATAATTTAAATAGAATTTTGAGAACATACAATTTTTTGTTTACTTTTCTAAGTGCCTTTATTGACATTCTCTAAATTCTAAATTTAAATGGGGTACATGAAAGATGACTTTGAGGTTCATGAAAGTTTTATCTAAATTATGGTTTTATAATGATATGCCTATTTCCCCTTACATACATTTTGGGGACAAGAAATTGGCATCACTTTAATTAGTAAATTGGTCATTACTGTACCATACTTACTTTTCTATTTGGGTATAAGAATTTTGATAACAACAATTCCAAACAGCAGACATTGCCTATATATGAAAATTAATAACATAAAATTGCCCTTTGACGTCACAGTTTATATAACTAGACAATTCCATGAACATGACCTGAAATAGATTCATTTTATTAAGTCTATGATTTCTTAAATTATTTTCAATTAAAATATCAAAATTGACAAATACGTCAAACACAAAAAAATGCTAGATGCAATAGTTTATAACATTAATTCAGAAATTGATTTTAAAATTCTGATTATATATTTTCTACTGATATTATTAGATAAAAATGATTCCCAATCCATATCTATAAAGGAATGCATTTAGTATTTACAAAAATAGTATACACAGTAGCCTTGATTTAACATTTTCAGTTTCTGAAACTTTACAACAGTAAAAGAACACTAGACAATTTATACTCTCAGTAATTGAGTGTATTTTATATATGGTTGTGTTTGAATCTGAAATGAGCTGCAAAAGAGTTTCCTTATCACAATCAGATAAACAGTATTGCCAAGTTCTTAAAATAATAAGAGAAATTGTTAATATGCTGGCTTTGAAAATCATCTTGTCTGAATTTCAATTCTGCTTCAGTCGCTCACAAATCAGGTGCAAAATATTAGACATCTGTCTGTGTTTTATTCATCTTTAATTAATGATAATAATGTCAACTTTTCAGGGAAGTTATAAACACAATGATCAGTTCTGAGGTTATTATAAGAAGGAACACTCAATATAGTGTATCAGTTACTTATATGACTCTATATCTATTTAATTTTTAGACTTACTATTCCTTTAGTTTTTTTCAAATTCTAGAATCTGCTCTTTTTCATAAATGGAATGTATTTCAACAATCAAGTACATGCTCAAAAGTATACATTGTCTTTAATGTAATATTTAGAATTAATTGAAATATTAAACAAATTCTTGATTTTTTATAGGGAAGAATAAACTACTAGAGTAATTTATTCTTAAACAAATTAGCATTTAATTCAATCAACCATTTAACAACATCAACTCAGTGCCTGCTAAGCAAATAGAAAACTGTGTTATTGTATGGAATTATTATAAAAACAGTTATTTCAGATGGAATCATTACAGAGTACTGTTGAATTTTTTATAGCATGAAAATATACTCATTCTTTGACTCAGAAATATAATTGACTACCAATTCTGAACCTGATGTCGAGTACATTCTCATGGGGAAAAATGCCTTTTTTGATCAGTCATTTTTCTCTCCATTTTCCCCTTGGTTGTAGCAAATTTTTTGGAACAGTTCTATAGGATAGAAAGTTGATTATTTAGTGGGTTATAGAATAAGTAAAATTATTAAGGATAAAGGCTGTAAAGTGAATTATGGGGTAAGTAAAATTATTGAGGACATGGGGAGAAGTTTTTCACTGTAAAATAATGTAGTTACACATTATTGGAAGAAGTGGAATGAAAAATTAAATCCTCGGTGTTGAATTTGAAATGGAAGCATCCGATTGAACTAATGATTTTAGATCATTTGAGCAATTTCTATATTTATATATATGCACATTCATGTACGTTTGCTGTGTGTGTATTAATGTGTATGCCTCTATGGGTATACATGTGAGAGAGGTATTTTCTTGTTTTGTGAGCTGAGAGAGCTTAGAAACAATGACACCTCTTTGGCAAATACAGGTCTTGTTTACTGGACGCTGCTCTTTACCAAAGTATCTTTGAAAAAAGCTAGTTCTAGAATTAGAAAAAGGGAATACCAGAATCTAAGCAATTCACAAAATATCTACCTTGAAAGGGCAACAAATATATTGAAGAGAGATCACAGACATATTGGGATAGTTTCAGCATTAAAGTAAAGCAAAAAAAAAAAAAGAAAAAGAAAAAATGTTGAATTCAGAAGCCATAAGATTATACTAATGTACATTTAAAAATAAATTAATATTTAAATTAAAGGAAGAGAAATCTTTATGGTAGAATTTTACCTAAAAATCTTCAAAACAGTACAATTCTAATGAAAAAAATATAGAAAATGGACAATGGAATTTAAAAATCACTGTTTGGAAATTATTAATATATATTAATATATATGTTACAATATATAGTACCTGAATATTCAAATGAGAGGGTTAAAGGTTTTGTGAAGAAAAGTATCCTTGCAAAAATAGTTATCAGTTACTTAAAGTACAAAATGATTAAGTTTATGGTGGAGGAATTTTGCAGATCCCTTCTTAATGTAGACACAGAATTTTACACCACCAGCAACACAAATTAACACGAAGTGTTTCTAATATGATACACTGAGAAGAACTCAGTAGTCCTTTACTGTTATTTCTGACAAAAATTTCTCATTGGAACTTTGGTCTGAGGGAATATCACACTAACCTGGACTCAGGGACACTACAAAGTTTTTGGTTTCAACTTTTTGTTTATATGAAACTGCCAAATTGTATCCTAATAGGATTGTTTCTTTCCATTTTTAATACATTTTATTTTATTTGTAAATAAAATATTAAAAACAGCAAAAAAAAGAGAGAGATAAATGGACCAATAAAATCCTTACAATATAAAACATAGTATGATGTAGGCACACAGGGTCTCACATGGCAGGAGGAATCTATTAGAGATAGATGGCTGGGAAAAGAGGAAGAAACAGTGAATGCTTTGTTCTAGATTTTAAGAGATACAGAGATTAGCAGTGCAAAGAGGAGGAAAGACCTCTTCTCCCCTCTTATGGGAGGGGTTTATCTGAGGAAGTGAATGATTTAGTGAAAGTGGAGCCAGAATAAATTGCTAAGTCTTGTATCTGACTGAAACTGAGACTTCAGGAATAATGACACCTTTTGTTGGTTTCTTTTCATTCCTCCTTTCGCGTTTTCTATATGCTTACTCTTTTTACCTGGGAATGTTTCTTTAAAACATAATTTATACCTGACTCTTTGGCACACAGTCAGCTTTTGGGGGACTAACAAATCAATCCCCAAGTTCTCCTTTTAAAAATATAGAAATAATTAGGAATCCAGTACTGTTTTCAAGTTATTATTGTGTCAGAAAACATTACATGATTAATGAATCATGGACTCCTTAATATGAAATCCATATGAGCTGGCTAAAAGTCATAGAGCCATGCCATGTGATTTTACAGCTGAGAAAGGCACCTCTGAAATTATCTAATGCAAGCTTCTCATTTTACCAATAAACTGAGGCTCATTTAATTTGGGAATTTCTATCAAGAGCTTGTCAGAAAGGTCATATTTTATGACCCCGTAATCTTCTCTTTATGGAATATAGCCTAGGTAAGTAGTCATAAACTCAAAGATTTATATAGAGAAATTTTCACTTGACTATTATATAGAATAGTAAAAAAATGGAAGCCATCTAAATGTCCAAAATATGAGAATGGGTAAACCTGTTATAGAATATGTATTGGCATATTTATTCATATAATAAAAAGGGCACTTTAGAAGAATATTTAAGAGGTATGAAAAGGCTCATGAATTGAAGTAAAAAAAGTGTAAACAGGCACAGGCACATTCATTAGGAGAAAGGAATGGAAGATATATATCAAAATATTAATAGTGGTTATCTCTGGATGGGTGATTTATATTTTCTTTTTATACCATTATTCATTTTCAAAGCCTTCCGGAGTAAGCATATATTACTTTTATCTGCATTTATTTTTTAAATGTAATATAAATTGAGTCCTACAGAATTAAAATGAAGGTCAAATAGACACATCAGTCAAGGCTAAAACTAAAATTTTAAGAATCCTGTTTCTTTATTTTGCTCTCTGCTCTCACACAATACCAGAGGAAAAATTAAGTTTTAGTTGAACCTCTGTTCAAAAGTGAGTTGGTTGTTTCAACATTATCTCATTTTACTTTGAGTAGCTATCAGAATATCATAAACTGAATAATTTATAAAAAAATAAGTTATGGTAAAAAAGGATTCACACAGGATAGACTGCTTTTGTTACCAACCACTCCCATGACAAGAGCAATGACATTAATCCATTTGTAACACTCATACTCTGGGCTTCAATCTCTCAGTGCTGTTTCAATGACGATTAGATTTCAACATGAGTTTCAGAGGGGAGGTTCACATCACAGCAAATGCCACTTAACTACGTCATAGGCCAGGATAGTGATAGAATCTAACATTTTATGCTCCCTCTTTTATATTTCTTCCATCTCTCCCTTTCCTTTTGATTCCACTCATCTCTTGCCTTAGCTCCTTGTACAAGTACTCTAAGCTGCACTGTGCTGTAGATATATATTTTTAAAGCGAGATAGTCACCAGAAATTTTCCTACTGAAGTGGTTATTTGCAATCATTTTTGAAAAAGAATGTAACATTTTTGTCTAAATTAAAATTTTTCTGATGAATTATCAATTATGATTATCTCACCCAAATTTTCATTATCATTTGTGGGTCTCAAAGTAAAATCATGAATGGAGGTCCGTTAACATATGTTTCAATACTTACACATTATAAATGATGCCAACAAATTTCACACCTTGGAAAATTTGATGGTGACTTGGAAAGACAGTTGTAAATATAGAATTTTTGTGCCCTTGTGGAGAGCGACCACAGGGTCTCCTCTTCTTTATTCCAGTGCCCATGGGAATGATCTCCCGCACACACAGTGGACACCAGCCCGTGTGCTTAAAACCTATCCACACCGTTTAAATGCCATCCCCGTGGACCTTTGGTGATCTTTTCAGAAGATGAAACCACAGCAGAGAATCATGAGACTTCAAAAGTTGGAGCTGTTTGGAAGAATTTCTGGGGTCCTAAGTATCCATATTGTGGCCCTGTTTTGTGTTTTGTTGACCCTCTGAACTTCTTGCTTCACGGTCGGGGGTGGGGGTGGGGGGGTTGTGATCAAAGGAGTCAGAAGGGGCAGCTCTAAAGTAGAGAGCGCAGGTCGGAGAAATTTTACACGAATGTTAGAATTTGGCATATGGGAAAAATTATAATGAGCTGTGTCTAGTGGACCCCATCCTACATAGTTTGTTTTTGTTTTCTTTTTCCTCCAGTGTTAATATTTTTAAAATAATATATACAAATATTCCTTGTTTAACAACTGAGCTTTTTTTCCCATAGCTAGGTCCTTAAAATGAACTGGTTGTGAATAAGGAACTATTTCTTCTCTTTTCCCCAAACCTCTCCCTTCCTGTCAACCCCCCTTACATGATATATCTTGATTCTTCTTTTCTCTGAGAATGAAGAATTGTATACACAGTAGTATGGACATTATAATATTCAGAACAAATGGTCAAGTTCTCCAACTTAATGACTTTGTTTTTATTTCCATAACTGTTACTTGCAGTACTGTAAAACAGAACATAAAAGTACAATACTGTACAGTACACTTCAAGTACAGTGCTGTACAGTAGAAGATGCTAACATATAGCCACACCAGCACTCATATTCCTGTGGTAGTAAATCTGAATGCCACTTATAAGTTCGAATGACAGATCATAAGTCTGAACAGCTGCACCTTGGTCTTAGATCCAAACAGTTGTTAACAGGTAAATCATTAATCAAGGAATATCTATAATATCATGACCAGCATACATTGATTTTATGTAGATTTTCTGTTTTATGTGTACTGTTGCCCTTTGTGTATGAATTTATGTCAATTAATTTTATCCCATGTATGTTAGTCTGCTAGCTCTGCTACAGCAAAATATCACTGACTGAATAGCTTACATAATAGGAAAAAAATACTTTCTTCATAGTTCCAAAGGCCAGCAGTACAAAATCATGGTGCCTGGCTTGTAGACAACTCCCTTCTTACAGGGTTCTCAGTTGGCTTTTTTTTTCGTGTGTGTGTGTGTGTGTGTGTGTGTGTGTGTCTGTGTGTGTGTGTCTGTGCATGTGTGCATGCACATGTGTTTGAGAGAGAGAGAGACTGAGACAGAGAGACAGAGACTGAGAAGGGGAACACAAGCGAACTGGCTCCGGTGTCTCCTCTTCTTGTAAGGACACCAATCCTTTAAGATCAAAACCCTACCCTTATAATCTCATTTAAGCTTAAATATCTGCTCACAGTCCTTATTGTCAAAGAAAGTTACATTGAGGGTTAACTCTTGGATGTAGGAATTTTGGGAGATAAAATTTAACATACAGAAATGCAACTGTTATTCATGACCTTGAAAAAAATCTTATAAATATTGATTCTCTATTTCAAGCACACTCTAATGAGTGCTAAGTTATCATTTCTTCTACTTGCTTTCCTTAACCTTATATCATCAAAACAAAGTAGTTGACAGATATTTTGAAACCTTTGACAGCTTCTAATTTTGTGGCAGAGAACACACTATCATCTTTACTTCATAGTTGCCAAACATCCGAATTCATTCATTTATAAATGTTATTTGGAGTGATTTGACCAATTAATTATTTCATTTTGACATTAACTATTTCCTACCTCACCAAATACTCACCTGCCTGCAGCATTTGCCTTCTTATAATGTGCATTAATCTGAAAGAACATTTTCCTATTTTTATTAGCAAACTGGATGCTATAGATTTTTTTAAAATCACAAAAAATGTTGAAATTTTCCTTGTTGACTGTCAATCAGAAATAGAACATCAAAATTTCCTTTTGTCCATAAAAATATGTAATTCACACATGAAACATTAATTTTGATAAAAAGGCATTCACAAAATCATTTAAAAACACATAGTTGAAATTTCACTAATGGCCCAGGGATTTAGCTCAGAGGTTCCATCACCTGCCTCGCAAATGTGAGGGTCCCAAGTTCAATTCCTGGTACAAAAAAAAAAAAAAAAAGCAAAAAAGAAATTTCACTAATATGATAAATTTCAACATGCTTAGGGCCTAGATTCAGTACCACTGTCTCCTTTTCAATTTACCTAATGGCCCATCTATGTATAGTAAAATATTTGATAATTTTATTTTCTTTGCTTTTAGGACCATAAAATAATAAATTATGAATTTTAACCATGTTCAATGACAGAAAGCAGATCACAAATGAGGTGCTTCTGGTCTTTTTAAAAAAATACTTCTTTGAAAGTTGACGCTGTACTTTCCAGTGAAAGATTTTGCACTTCTGACAGTTGAATTTAGTATGCCATTCTTCTAAAGGAATATGTCATTTTTGGTTTTTTATTGCTTTAGTCTGTTTTGTACAGTTGGGAATAATTTATGAGTAATGATTAAATAGCAAGAGTAATGATTAATAGTAGTGATTAACAGCTTAAGTAGCAAATAAGATAATAAAAGAGAAAAATGTATCAAAATACAGAAAACATGTTGCTACCATCCTATAATGTGTCTTAGATTTATATAAGGTACAGTGAATCCTGATGGTAATTTCAAGCTTCAATTAATTAATTTCTTTCTAGTATGAGAAATCTTACCATGAGGGAGGAGATCTACAAATGATGCTCAGAATTTGTCTAGTTTAGATTAATAAACTTCAAATATTTTTGAAAACTTGCCAAAACTATGTTACCTCCCTGAGCACTTTGAAATTCATATCTATATATCTATATATCTATATAGATATATAGATATATATATATCTTAATACTTTCAAATGATGTAATCAATTAATTTTTGGAAACCAATATACATTGATAGTTTAAAAATTATTGTATCATTGTTAGATTCCAATATGGATATTTTCAAATGAAACTCTGAACAAAATTTTCAGCTTTATCTAGTGGAATATAAGTGGCCTAGTGATTTGATTTGAAATATGGACAACTTTTCCTTCAAAATTTGTTAGTATTACACATTTTTATACATCTATTTTCCTTCAAAATGTAGTCTTTAGGTTATGCTTAAATACCTTTTATTTTCTTCTATATTTCTTGCAATTATGTATGTGTAATTAAATTTATATTAATAATAGTTACCATTTTCTCTATGTTTTTACTTTCTTCATGACTGAGTCAACTTAAAGAATTAATACTAATAATCATTTGAAGAAAATAAAAAATATATTGTATATTTTTACAACTATAAAAATAAAATGAAAATTTTGTTATGGCGATATTCTTAAAATACACATGAATTTCAGATTTACATAATTTCTCTCTTGTTTTTGGTACTGGGGATCAAACTTGGGACCTTGTGCTTGTGAGGCAGGTGGCAGAATCACTGAGCTAAATCCCCGGCCCTAAATTTATATCATCTTAATTGAAGTTTTCATGAAGTACTTCTTGGTCAGGCAGAAGAGTTTGAATTCATGCACTTTCCAAACTATGATTTGGTAATAGTAAGCACTTCCATTTATTTGGAACATAAAAACTCAGAGATCGTTTGTAAGCAGATCTGTGATGTAATCAGACTTATGCATTTTAAAGTGAATTTAATAAACAGAAAAGTATCTTATATTGTGTTGTCTTAGGTACTTTGTTCATTGGGGAGAAAAAATATTCAACACTCACAAATTAAAGGAGGAAAGTTTATTTCAGCGCATAGTTTGCAGAGGTTTCAGTTCATAGTCAGATGGCTCCAAAGCAGTGTGGCATGGCAGAGGGACATACAGAGGAGAAATAATCCATGACAAAGCAGGCAGGAGAAGTGAAGTAGAAAGCAGCAGGAGCAAGCTTACCTTCCCTCTCTCCTTTTATATTTTTGTCAAGGCTGTAAACATATTGATTGATGCCACCCACACCCATGGTGAGCTTCCCCATTACCCACATCTAGAACTATTCTAACTGCAATCAGTGCACTAACTTAGTACCATACACTCTTAACTTCAGTATCACATGCCCTAGAACCAGCCAGGTCCAAAACTAATGAGCGCAAGAGGCTTTGGCGGGGACATCTAGATAGAAGACATAACATACATTTATATTTTCAATATAAATCATCATACATAGAGAAACTGAGGTCTACTCGTAGTTTAATTTATACTTTTTTCATGAGCACTATATTTTTGTCATAATCCTAAATTATGTCATGAATATTACATAGGAGATAGCTGAAGAAATTTATAGATTTATCTTAAATTAACACTACTATTATATTAACAGACCAAAAAATATTACCTGAAAAATGAGGAACAGGGTATTAATTTCTGCTATAGTCCTATTTGCACTGTATAGTTCTATTATTATTTTTGCTTCCAATAGAGCATCATACTTTAAAAAACAACTGTTTATCTAATATTACTAATCCTCTTTAAAATTTACATAAAAATCAGTTATTTTGATAAAAAATACAGACTTTAAAAAGCTGATCAACATGACAGTCCTTGTGATTTGCTGCAAACAGATAAACCAAAAAATATCAGCAGTCAGCTATGTCAAAATGATTTATAGTACCAATATATATTAATTTTTAGTGTACTAAGTTTGCTAGGTATTCAGTCTGTTTTATTAGAACTTACTTTCTGCAATCTAAGGTAATGCATTTTCATTTAAAATGAAATTTGTTGCCATATTGAACTTTATTTTTCTAAATAGAAACCTAAGGTTATGCCTAATTTTTTCTTTATTTCCTGAGTGTGTGTGTGTGTGTGTGTGTGTGTGTGTATATATATATATATATATATATATATATATATATATATATACATATATATATACATATATATACATATATATATACATATATATACATATATATACATATATATATACATATATATATACATATATACATATATATACATATATATATACATATATATACATATATATATACATATATATATACATATATATATATATATACACATATATGTGCGTGTGTGTGTGTTCAAATTTCAGAATTATTTTTATTATACGCATTTATTTTTTTTTGTACTGGGGATCGAACTTGGGTCCTTGTGCTTGTGCAGCAGGAAGTGAAACCACTGAGCTAAATCCCAGGCCCTATTTTATGCATTTTTAACAGGAGACCATGATGTCCTGTGGTAGCCAGAGTAAAGCTTCTAAGCTCTGAAACATCTGCATGTTGTGAGTGGTAAAATTGACTTTGTAGTTATGATTAAGGTTACAGACTCTCAAGAGTCAGAAGTTTCTTGGATTTTCCAGGTAAATCTAGTCTAATCATATTAATCCTTGAAAACAGAGAATATTTCCAAGTGTGATTAAAGAGGTACATGAAAACAGAAAATGGGTCAGGGAGATGAGATAGGAGAACAACTTGATTTGCACCATTATTAACTTTGGAGATGGAGGAAGACGTTGCATGCTAAAGAGTGTAAGCAGCTTTTAGAAGCTGGGGGGAAAAAACCCAAAAACAAAACAAGGAAATGGATCTCTGCCTAAAGCTACAGAAAGAAACACACTTTACCAAAACCTTGATTTTAGCTTCATGAGGCTCCTGTTAGTTTCCTGACCTTAAGAAATATAAAGTAATGCATTTATTTTGTTTTAAACCACTGAATGTGTGGTAATTCAATAGAATGATGATAGAAAACTAATACCTTCATTACAGAGATTTGATTGAATCATAAAAGAAATATTTATTTCATCTGTTATCCTGTTAAACCTCACAAATTTTGGGGAAAGCTCAAAGAGCAGTGTATAATAGACAAACATATTAGTCTTTCACTGAACAGTGCCCCGTTTCTTTGTACTCCATAGTTTCTTCATGAAATTATGTAATCTTATTAGCATCATTATAGGTTTTCTTCACTGAATAAAGCATTTATATCATAATAGCATATATTTAAAATAACACAGTTCCAGGAAAAATGACGACAACAAAAACTAACTAAACTTTTCAGTCTCTGAGAGAAATAGAATGGAGTTATGCATAGAAAATATAGTATACTTCCAGGTTATTTTAAATACTTTGAATTCATGTTTTCCAAATTTGTTTCTAAAGGAAATCTAGAAAAAAACACTTATGAAATCACAAATTAAAACTTTGTTAACATTTTAGAGACTTAGTCCTCTCTGTGACACCATTCTTTTTACCCACAGCATTATCATCACTTTTATTTTCCCTTACATCACAAAACCTATATTATGACCTAAATATGATGTCATCATCCAGAGAGAGAAGAGAGAGAAGGTTATTAGTAATTATTGTTGGGTTTAAGTTATTTTTATATCTCTGTGTAACAAATTATGTCAAAAAGTAGAAGGCGACAACCATGTACTACTCAATATAATTTGTGATGAACAAATTTGGGTGGTACTTTGCTGGGGGCTTTTGTTTTAAATTCTCTCAAGGTAACTGCAAGGTGTTACCCAGGACTTGAGCAGAGTTGAACTATCTACTTCCAGGCACATGCTGTTGGCTGGATTCAGTTTCCTGTGGACAGCTAGACTAAGGCTAAGTTTTTAACTCTTTTTATCGGTCTCTCCCAAAGTGTTTGTAACATGACAAATTCCTTCCCCCAGTATGAGCATTCCAAAGACAGACAACAGGAAAGCACAGAAATGGAAATTGCAGTATAGTATAATCTAAACTTTGATGTGACTCCTCATTTCTCCTGCCATCTCCTAATTTTTTGAAGCAAGTCTCTCAACTCAAGCCACACTGAAAAGGAAAAGGTTATATAAAAGATGATTATGAGGTAGGAATCTCTGTCAGCCATCTTAGAAGCTGTCTACCATAAGAGTTCTTCAGATTCACTGTTTTATTCAGTAATTATTTTCAACCCCCCAAAAAGATTGCTATTCACATGGTATGTATTACTGCTTCCTTTATTGCATTATGAGGATTGGGAAAGTTTCAGAAGCAAATGTAGAAAGTTGATGTACATGACAAATGGAGAAGTGCAGTCTTATCAAAACCACACACACTGAAGGAAAATAAAGTGACTCTAAAAATAAATCGTTCCTGAAATGAAGTTCTTATGTCTTAAAATGAATTAAACATAGCTCTTGTGTTAGTTTCCTGAGGCTGTGATAAAAAGTACCACAAATGATAGAGAATGAAAATTTATTGGGGGCGGGGATTTAGCTCAGTGGTTCCACCGCCTGCCTCACAAGTGCAAGGTCCCAAGTTTGATCCTCAGTGCAAAAAACAAAAGCAACAACAAAAAAAGATTTCTAAGAATGAAAATGTATTAACTAGCAGAGTTGGCTCTTTCCGAGGGCTGCAAGGGAGACTGTTCCATGTCCTTCTTCCAGCTTCTGGTAAGCCTCAGGTGTTCCTTTGCTCACAGATGCCATTCCTGTGTGATTTCACGTATTCCTCTACCATTTTGTCATTCCAGATTTCCCCTTTTTAATTAGACACCAGTTATCTTCAATGGTGGCCCACTCTCTTGACTCCATTTTAATTTGTATACATCTATAAAGATTTCATCTCTAAATAACATCACATTCTGAGGTTATTGAGTGTTTCAATTCCAACATAGTTTTTGCTTTTTTTTTAGAGAGAGACTCAGCTCAACCCACAACAGTTTTTATTACTATCATAATTTCTAACTAGGAGATAAATCTGTCTGAAGCAGACATGTCATGCCTCTTACTGTTCTATGTATGGACCACAGATGGTGAAAATCTGTATTGTGTGAATACTGCAGACAAACAAGAGCTGAAAAAAATGTCGATGGATGAAAATTTCTTCCAGAAATGCCAAAAAACCCCAAATTCATTGTTTAAGAATTGGCACACAAACCTTCTCATTACCTCTGACTCAAGAAACAGTGTGTGGTCACAGCAGCTTTTTGCCAAAGTTCTGTAGCCCTGGGTTGAAATGCGGTAAAGAATGAAGATGGTTGACTTTTAATCAAGAGAAGAAAAAATTGTGGCAATTTTTTTAAAAAAAAGTAATGGCCCAATAACAGATTCTCCTAACAGAAACATTCTCAAGTTTTTATTATTTAATTTTATTTTGACAATACAAAAATGAGAGAATTTGTTTATCATGGAAATAACTATTCACATTTTCATTGTGAAATTAAAATATGGAATGCTAATAGCAATAATTTCATGGAAGCCAGGATTGGTGGCACATACCTGCAATCCCATCACTCATGAGGCTGAGGCAGGAGGATTGCCACTAATTTGAGGCCAGCCTGGGGTATATGGTGAGTCCTTGTCTCAAAAACCCCTCTCCCCCAATTTTTTTTTTATTAAATTCTTTTATTGGTACATTGTAGGTATACAACACAATTACATTTCTCATTGGGAATTGTACCTTTACATAATGCATCTTGG
>NW_004624755.1:1346552-1363688 GCF_000247695.1 Heterocephalus glaber | reverse complement strand
GAGTAGTACTCCATTTCATTAAAAAAAAAAAAACCCAAATTTTCATTATCTAGTCTTCAGTTGATGGGCAATTGGGCTGTTTCCAACTTTTAGCTATTACATACTGTGCCACTATAAACATGGGTGCACATATATTGCTGTCATGATTCTTTTTTTTTTTTCGGTACCGGGGATCACACTCAGGTCCTTGTGCTTGCATGTCAGGCAGAAAAACCACTGAGCTAAATCCCTGGCCCTGTGTTATGATTCTTTTAATTCTTTTGGAAAGTTACCCAGCAGGGGAATAGCTGGGTCAAATGGTACCTAGGTTTTGAAGTATCTCTATATGACTTCCACAGTGGTTGCACCAGTCTGCATGCCCACCAACAACAGAAAAGGGTTCCTTTCTCCCCACAACTCTGCCAGCATTTGTTATTGGTTGATTTCTTGATAGCAGCCATTCTTTCTGGGGTGAGGTAGAATCTCAGTGTTGTTTTCATCTGCATCTCTTGAATGACCAGTGATGTTGAATGTTTTTTCATATGTTTAGTTGCTGCTTTTACTTTTTTGTCTGAGAAATGTCTGTTCATTTCAGATGCCTATTTTTGAACTGGGTCTTTATATTCGGGGGGAGTCTGATTTTTTGAGTTCTTTATATATTCTGGATAGTAGACCTTTGTCTGAGGAACAGCTGGTAAAAATTTTCCCCACATTATAGGTTGTCTCTAAGTTCTGTTGGTTGTTTCTCTTGTAGTGGAGAAGCTTTTTAATAAGATGAGATCCCAGTTGTTAACTCTCTTTCCTTTTTAAAGGGTTTCCTAGAAATATTTTTCATAAGATACAGAGTAGGATTTGAAATTCGAGAGTAAAGTCAAGGTGTTCAATAAAGATTTGTCAAGTAACTATGATGACATATTCAACATAAATTACATGTTCTGAGGAGCTAGAATGGAGTTCCTGGGAGGCATGAGATCTCAGGTGGGCTGAAGAGCAGCAGTGGAAAGGTAGTGGGCAGCAATGTAATTGCTCTTCTCATGTTTTCTTGCTTCTGACAAAAGTTCAGGTCCAAGATCCTGAGTCCTTCCTTTATGTTCTGAGGAGAAGAAAGACTGGAAGTTCTAGGAGACACCATACATTTGAAGAGGACAGACAATTCCAGGCATAGATGTACAGAAAGAGGAAGAAGAAATAATGGAAAGATAGGTCCTTTTCAGGGAAACAGTGTTTCCAGTTTCCACAGGTCATTATTGGTCTATTAATTCTGTGTTATGGACAGCTGAGGTCCCTAAGCTAAGTGTCACCTGAATACATCCTAAGGCAGGAATGACTTTCTTCATTACATGCAACACAATGCTCTTGGACTACTGTGTCAAAACAGAAAAGTAATTCCTAGTCTTATTACCTTAAGGTACATATGCCATAAACTGAAAGTCAGTATTTAACAAGAAATGTTTCCGTAAAAGAGTGAGTAGAATTTCCTGAAAAATTAACACTTGTCAAATGAGTAAGTTAGCAGAGTAGAAACAAACACTGTTCATTTTTAAACCTTATATTTGTTAAAAAAGACAAAGTAAATTATATTTATTTTCTTCACCTGGATTTGCCTATGTTGAATTAAGCTGCTTAGTTTGTTCAGAATCTTTTCCTCTTAGCAAAAACTTTACAGGGACAATGAATGTCTTAAAATGTAAGGGATCAAACTATCTAAAAATAATTCAGAATTATCTATAATTTTCTCAATTAAAAGAACATTTATTGCATTTAAAATATACTAATTACCACTAGACCTTGACGAAAGTCATGTATCATACTTGAAATAAAGAGAAATAAGAACAGAGTTTCTGTTTATAGGCAGCTTCAATATTTTTCTGCAAGCATGATGCTCTCAGTAACAAGCAAAATCATTTTTGAAACTATATTATTTCTTATTTTGAATAACAATGTCTCTTTCCTAAACTACCATATTACCTATAAAATAATTTATGTAGGAAAAACCATTTTCATAAACATACAGAAAGAATTTATGCTATGAAATATTAATGTTTGTGTTATATTACTAATAAATTGAAATAACACCCTTAGATTTTTAACATCCTTGTAGAACTGGTAGGTTAGCCACTAGCCATTGTTTGCCAAATATGTGGAAGTGCATTGTAACAACATATATCAGAAGAGGTTGCAAATTTATAAATCAAAGGATTTTCACTTCTTCAGTAAGGTTAAAAGATACAAGAACACACATCAGACAGTTTACTATTATAGATTTTAACTATGTCTTGACAATAAGTCTAATTGAAGTTGCCATTGTTAGACCTGATTAAACAGAGAACAACAGTACTGCTACTTTTTATCTACCTTAGGATGGTAAGCAGGTGATTATACATAATATCTTTTGACAGCCCCGTTAATTATAACTTAGCTGAATGTATTTCTTTAGAGTAGAATTTTTCAAAAACAAGAGAAAGGGAAATTGTGGTGAATGCTGTCAGAATATTACTAAATATTGCTAATGAATGCATCTAGTAAGTAAAAATGTTATTTTCTTGAGATTTCCACCCTCATTTTTGCAATATGCTTAACATAGTTTTCACTGTTCCACTGGAATATTTCCATGAAAACATCTGAATTATCTAAGGAAGTCAAAGTAATGGTCAATATTTTACCCAATAGAAATTCAGGTTTATTTGCTTCTTCTTTATTTGAAAAAATGAAAACAACTGCAATTTCTCTACAAGTTAAAAAATTTAGAATTCTTCCATTCTGGTTTTGTCACAATAGCAACAGAGCAATAGCTTAGTATATTTTGTATGCTAAAACATTATCACCATAATTGTAGTACACAGTTTGATTTTCATTGTATTGTCAAATTATTTAATGACATTGTAATGCTGCTTAAAGAATTTTGAGAATACACTCCAAGTGCCCAATGCCAACACACCTACTAAATATTATGAATCATGTCTAAAATGATATTGTTCAGAATATAGGAATTTTTGAAATATTTTTCATTACTGAGTATACTTCAGGCAATTACATAGATGCCTAATTTTATCATGACTTCTTTCCAGTCAATATTTTAGAACTGGAGACAATACAAACGAATCTGTGAAAATATTTCCATGTTTTTATTCTGAGTTGAGTCTAAGCCTTCTAGCCTACATGACTGTTAAGTATCCTGTTTTTCAATTATAAAAATTTTCTCTATAGTTGCAGGGGGTTTGAATAAAGCTTTAATACTTTTTATTCTCTAATTGTTTTTTCATTAATCAATAGATTAAAGAGTGAATTTCAATATGTAATATTTCCGGTGCTTTTGCATATGTTTGTTTTGACCTGGTATCACCTGATGAAATCAAAATGGAAATCAATGAATCACTTATTTATTATCTGCTATGTGTATATTCTAAGCTTGGAAATGTGAGGAGCAAAGGAATTTACCTCTGATCTCCATTATTGTATTAAAGAAAAGTATTTACATAATCATTTAGAAAATTCTAAATTTCTAAACTAATATTACAATGTTAGCCTTTTATAATCAAATAATAACATTAGAGTAATAATAATGGACATCAAAAAGCAAATGTAGCTTATGGACTGTAAAGAGAATCTTGGACTTAAAATTAATATATTTATTTATAAACTCTCCATTCCCATTATCACTACAATTATTTGACCAACATTCTTGTAATATACATAATTATTTTGCTTAAATTCTTTTATTGGTACATTTTAGGTATACAATATATTTACATTTATCATTGGGTGCTTGTACCTGTACATGATGTATCTTGGTTCTTATTTTTTTCCCATTACCTGTATGCCCTCCACCCCCTCCATCCTTCCACATAATTTTAATATGCTCTCCATGATTTCCCATTCCTAAGATACTGGGTCTCAATAATCACCAGGTGTATAAATATGATTATTTTCCCCTGTGATTAGATTATGTGACCTGGCAAGCTCAATTTAAGAAAGGAAGATTAACCAGGTAAGTTTAATCGAATAACGAGTCCTTTAAAAAAGTTTTCTCCCACAAGTGTTAGGAAGAAAAGATACAGAGTTGCTGCTTTTATTCAGATGATCAGTGCTCTGTGCTAGCTTAAGGAAGGAGGGGACCATCTATCAAGGAAACAGAGCATTCATCTATCAAGGAAACAGTCCTACAACCACAAGGAACTGAATTCAGACCTCAACAAGAATGACCTTGGAATCGAATTTTTCTCCAACATCTCAGTTGGGACTCAGTCCGGTCTGCATTTTTATTGCAATCTTGTAACATAGAGAACTCAGCCATACTATGCTCTACTCTGCTTTATACAACTGTGACATAATAAATAGACATTGGTTTAAGAGTTTATGGTAGTTTGTGATATTGCAATAGAGAACGAATATAACTCTTACAAAATAAAAGCTGGGGATATTTGTGACTATTAAAATTAAGTGTCAACTTGATTGGTTTGAGAGCTACCTAAGGGACTAGTAAAACACAATTCTGAGTACAGCAGGGTAGGTCATGGACTGGTGACCTCCCTCTATTCTCCTTCTCAGCCACCATGAACTAAATCTATTTTTTTGTCAAGCCTTTCTTATTGTTACCCTTGAATTGGTATATTTTCTAAAAACTCTGCCTCCAGTGTGTGAGTCAATAAATTTATGTTCATTATAAATTATCCATTTCATGGTATTTTGTTGTAGCCATACACTTACATAATATACATCTATTCCAGTCAAAACAAATTGCTGACCTTCTAGATAGAGAAGACTCCATGGATCCAACTTCCATGCAGTCCATGATTGGTCCTACTGCAGGTTAGGACCATCCTGGAGACTCAGAATTTTTCTCTGTTGATGACAGAATGAATATTCAGTGCTCAAAATAGCAAGATCACAGCCCCTATCAGTGCTACTATGGCTACTACTGTAACTGCTGTTCTAAACTAGGATATCTGAGGACTGATGGATAACGGAAACAGTAAATTTATTTTATACATGAAGGTGTTGCTATCTGATGCACAATAACATAGAATGCAAAGACTACCCACTTTGAAAATTTATACCTCCTTCTGATTGTTTTATTTCTATTCTGACTCCACCAAAATTGATCAGACTTTTATCCACATACATCAAAAGCAGCCATTTTCAAGGGTACAATATCCTTGATGCCAAAATTTCTTTGGTTTTCAGGACTCCTGTTAAGTAATCAGCAATATTATGTACAGTTTATCATTCTTCCATGGCCCAAACCCTTTTTCTTCCACTTGTCTCCAAGGGATTACTATTTCTTTATTCTTTTTCTTCCTCACTATCACTTTGTCAGTTGCTTCCCAGTCAGTGTTTTGATTTCCTTTGATCTTCCTGAAGTATAAATCTTGGAGAACCTCAGAGATTAGTTTTTTATATATTTTCTTCCCAATATACCCCAAATTCTACAAACATTTTCTTAAGAGCATTGTTACAAATACTGGTCTTGTAGCTCTCAAATGTGTACTTATTTCTGAATCCCAAGGTTGTATATCCAAATAATTTATGTGGTATTTTTACTTGAGGTATAGTATGGATCACAACCTAACATGTCCAAAATAATTGCTGATCCTCTCCCAAATCTGTCTGTCTGCTTTTTCCTCATCCTAGTACAGTTTAAGATAAATAATTTGGGGCCATTATCTTTGACACTCGTTATTTCTTCATATACATGTTAGATGTATTAAAAACCTCTATCCCCAATTAAAAAAAATTCAATCTATAGCAGAGTGACACTGTCTACAATCATTCCTGTTGAAGACACCAAGATTGCTCCCCATTTATTGGTACCTAACTAGTCTCATATTTTTCCATTGTACACTGATCTATATGAAGCACAAAGAAAAAATCATTTGAAAATATGTCATACTATGAAATTTCTCTTTTAAAACTTTCTGATGGCTTCCAATTTCATTAAGAGTAAAAGCCAATGTTCATAAAATGACCTTAAACCCAAAGAGAAAAGTAAAGACAACCTGAACCTAAAGCTAGCAGAAAAAAGAAATAATAAAAATACAGCATAAATAAAACAGATGATTAAAACATTAAAAAACAATGAAACTTAAGTGGTTCCTTAAAGACATAAAAATTGACAAACCTTTAGCTTAATTGTCCAAGAAAAAATAGGGAAGATGCAAATGATTCAAAGCAGATGAAAGTGGGGGCATTATTACCAATTACACAATTATAAAAAGATTAGGAGTTTTATATATGATTACCATGAATGGCTGCAAACTGAGTTACCTAAATGAAGTTGACAAATATATGGAAAATTAAACCATAACAAAATAGAAAGTCTAAGTAGAACTTTAACTCATAAGCAAGTTGGACTAAAAATAAAAACAGTCTACAATGAGAAGTCTTGAAGTAGATGGATTCATTGGTAAATTTAATCAAAATTTTAACACATATTACATATTTTCATACTCTTCCAAAAACTTGAACTCATAAATTTTTTTCTAAGTAATTTTATGAGGCCAGCATCACTCTGATGCTGAAATCAGATAAAACCACTACAAAAAAAACCCAAAGTGAGCTCTTGAGAGGGTGAGGGGGGACAATTTGAGGCCAACTTGGGTTTCACGTAAATTCGAGGCCAGACTAAGCTGCATAATGATACCTTTTCTCAAAAAATAGAAAAATTTCAGGTTAATTTCCCTTATCAATATTAATGCAAAAAACTTCAATGAAATGCTAGTAAAACAAGCTCATCAGGTATTAAAAGCAGCTTAAATTTATGATCAAGTGTAATACACTCCTAGAATACAAGGATGGTTCAATATATGCAAATCAATAAATATACAGTACACTGACAGAATGAAGGGAAAATAACAGGATAATTCCAAAAGATATAGAGAAAACATTTGATAAAATTCAACTATTTCATAACAAATCTCCATATTGAACTAGAAATAGAATAAAAAGCTATCTTCACATAATAAAATCTAGAAATGAAAAACTTACAGAGAACATCATATTCAATAGTTAAAGAATAAACCTTATCAAGTTGGTGATACATGTATGTAACTCAGCACTTTGGGAGGCTGAGACAGGAAGACTACAGTTTAAGCCCACCCAAGGAACTTGGAGACCTAGCAAGAATTTGTTTCAAAATAAAAATAAAAGTGGGGGTGGCATGCAGCATGGCATGGAGATGGAGAAGACCCTAGCTTCAGTCCCTAGTACCACAAATGCACAAAAAAGAAATAAGTATGCTTTCCAAATTCAGAAACAAAGATGCACAGTTTTATGACTTTCTTTCAATATAGAATTATAGCTGGTAGCAGGAATAATTAGCCAAGAAAAAAAATAAGGCAATAAATGAGGAAGGAAAAAGAAAAAGTGTCACTATAGATGACCACATGTGTTCCACAAAAAAAAAAAAACCCAAAACTGTTAGAACTAATACATTCCGCAATGTAAGATAAATGCTAATGCACAATGTTCAGCTGTGTTTCCATACATTAACAATGAACAATCTAAAACTTAAATTAAGAAAATAATTCCATTTTTAATAGCATCCAAAGGAAAGAAAGTCCATGATAAGCTTAATTAAGGAGGTGAAAAACTTGTATTGAAAAACCATCAAACAATGCTGAATAGGCAGCTCATGCACACTGACTGGAAGACAATATAATTAAGATGTCTGTAATAGATTTCCCCAGAGAAAATCAATATAGATAAATGACTAGATAGATAGATAGATTAATAGATAGAACTGGATTAATTGGAAGGAACTGGCTAATATAATTGTGGAGACAAGTCATATTCTCTGCAGTCCTGTCATCAGTCTTGAGACCGAGGAAGGAT
Organism: Heterocephalus glaber; assembly: GCF_000247695.1. Next base: position 1,355,879 of record NW_004624755.1, on the reverse strand, counting down.
TTATGGTTTGACTTATGGCCTGATAGAAGGAAGAAAACCAATGTCTCAGTTAAACGCAGTCTGACAGAAAGAGTTCCCTTTTAACTCAGCCTTGTCTCTCTTCAGGCCTTCAACTGATTAGATGAGGCTGGCCCACATGAGGAAAAATGATCTGCTGACTCAAGTGTTAATTCATCCAGAAACAGTCTCAGAAGCATAACCCAAATAGTGTTTGGCTAAATATCTGGGTGCACCATGGAAGGATCAAGTTAACACAGAACATCAACCATTCCATGGCAGTAACACTTGAAGTAATCTGCAGATTCACCATAATCTTTATCAAAACCCTAATAACATTTTTTTTCTGAAATAGAAAAATGCACTTTAAATTTATATGGAGCAAAAAAAAAAAATTATAAGGAGCATCAGGTGTGGAAGCACAGGCCTGTAATCCCAGCACTGGGGAGGCTGAGGCAGGAGGACTGCTGAGAGTTTGAGGCTAGCTTGGGCAATATAGTTAGTTTAGGGACTACCTTGTCTCAAAAAACTAATACATATATATATTTATTTATATATATACATACAGAATCTCAAGTGATCCAAAATAAATAAAACATTCTTAAGAAGAACAAAATTACAGATCTCATATTTTCTGATTGGGGGAAAAATAAGAACTAAGATACATCATGTTTAGGTACTAACATCCAATGATAAATGTAAATTATTGTATACCTAAAATGTACCAATTAATATATAAATAAAAAAAGAAAAAAATTAAATACAAAGATAGAGTAATTAAAACATCAAGACACTGGCATAGTGAAAGACATAAGGACTAATTAAATAGAATAAATAACTCATAAGTAAAATATAACAAATATAACCAAATAATTTATTGAAGGTTTCAGTACCATGTAATGTACAAAGGGCACATTAATAAATGGTTGTTGAGAAATTTGGCTATCTACAGCAAAAGAATGAAACTAGAGCCTTTATAAAATATATTCTATGTATAATGGTCTGTATAAAATATAAAAATTAATTCAAGATAAACTAAAAACAAAAACAGAAGAGCTTAGCTTATAATATTCATAGAAAAAATAATGGAAGAACTTCAGAATTACATTTGGCAAAGATTTCTTGTATATGACACCAAAAGCATTAGGAAAAATAGCAAAAATGAACAGACTGAACTTCATCAAAATTTAGAAATTTTATCCTTCAGAGGATGCCATCAGCAAAGCAGAAAAGCAACTATATCTTTTTAAACATAAGCAGAGGACTTATATAGGTACTTCAAAAGAAAATGTGCACATGAACAATAACACATAAAAGTATCTCAAAACCATTTATTGTTAGAGAGCCAAATCAAACCACAATGAAATACAATTTCATGCTCATTAATGTAGCTATTAGCAAAAAAAAAAAAAAAGGAAAACATCAAAAGACAGAATTAGGTGTTAAATTTTGTCAAATGATTTTTTTTGTGCAAATCAGAATTACCAAGTTGTTATTTTTCCCCTTTCGTTCTATTAATACAGTGTATAAAAATGATTAATTATCATATGTTGAACCATCCTTGCATTACAGGAATAAATTATGCTTGGCCATAGTTTTTGCTTTTCTGCTTTCTGGGAATGATAAAGTAGTAATGTAAAATAGAGCAGTTACCATGGGAAACAGTGCAACAGTTCCACAAATAATGAAGTGTAGCAATATCATATGATCCATTAGCCCTACTTGTGAGTATGTACACAGAAGAATAAAAATCAGGAACCTGAGCAGATACGCATGCACCCATGTTCTTTATAGCTTTATTCACACCAACCAAAAGATGCAAACAAATATCTATAAGATTAGAAAAATGTACTATATAAATGTAGTGAAATATTTTCAGCCTCATAAATGAATGAAATTGTAACGTATGTTCCACCATGGATGAACTTTGAAGATATTACACTGCGTAAAAGAAGCCACTCATAAAAGGACAACCATTATATGATTCTACTTTTATGCAGTTCCTAGAAAGGTCAAAGGAGACAAAACATAGAAGAATGCTTAACCGGCAATGTGGGAATAGAAAAATAAGGGTGAATTATATAATGAGTATAAAGTTTCTGTTTAGGATGACAAAAAGTTATGGAGATGAACATGGCAAGTGTTGCACAAAATGTAAATGCATTTAATGTCATTGAGCAATGCACTTAAAATATTTTAAATTCTAAATGTTACCTTATATTCTTCCACAAAAAACCCTGAACAAGACACACCTGTCTAATTTTATGCAGAAAAGCTCTAACTTCCTACCATTATGTTTTATGTTTTTCCTTCCACAGAGTAGGCATCTTTTGATCTTAAAATGTATTTGCTGTTCCCTCTGCTTAGAATCTGCCCATTATATTTCCTACTCCACTTACCTACATTTCTGTTCTTTAATATTTCATTTCTAAAATGTTTCAATATTTTATTATAATTTTCCATTATTTAATAAATTTTAAGATAACATTTTATATTTTAATGCATAATTTTATTTTACTCTATTTATTTGTTAATGTATCTACTTCTATTTTTGTACACTGGGATATAAACTTAGCATGAGGAATAATTTAACTGTTTTATTCACTAATTTATATTTTAATTCTTAGAAAAGTACCTGGTGCAAACTAATATGAGTTGAATGGACAATTGAGAAATTAAAGGATGAAAAATTTTAACTAACATATTTTGTAGTCTTAATATACTTTTTAACCTATGTCATTGTGGACATTTTTCTGACTTAATTTCTGAAGATTAACTGAACTTCATTGTTTCATACAATAAGCAATCCAATTACATGTAGAAAATAGTAAATTATGTTGCCCCTCCCATTCTTTTTGTTGTTGTTGTTGTACTGTTGTACTAACCTCAATAATTGATTTTATAGTCATGGATAATGTGGACCCATAAATTTAATTGAGCAAGCTTGTACCATTTTTCTTTGAAAAAAATAATCAATATTTCGTATTAGCACAGAAAAAAAACACAAAACAGAGATGCTGCATAATAGTTTGTTATATAATTCTTTTTTCTGGGGCAGTAGGTGAATTTTTGCCAGGAAATCAATATTTGGAATCTGTTTTGATCATTTTATTTGAGTGACTCCTACCTGCAAACGCACAGAACAATAGGCCTGCCAAAAGCACTCAAAAAAAGAAAGGTATCATCCCGCAATAAAATTTAGCACATGACACATCAGTAGGTAGGATGAACATTTCAACAAGTCTTAACACATGTCCCAAGCAACAGACAAATACATCCATCCCAAATAAAGCAATTACAGCTGAGGAAATATTTCTAATATGTCTTTGCTTTATTTTCTACATTGTCAATGAATCAGAGACCTCTGGCCTTAGATTAATGGAATTAGGCAGCATTGTTTTGTGTATTTACAATTTTTACTCCTGGCAAAATGGAATGATTGGTTAATGAACATCTAAATTTCTAGCAGCTTTTAATAAAATATTCTGTAGGTGCTGGATAAAAACCAAAATAAATCCTGAAATAGAAAATGAATAAATCCTAGCAATTTTCCAAAAGAATTGCCCTTAGTAAGAACTGAGAAAGACACAGGCAAAAAATATAACTTGTAGTCATATCATGTCATTACCTTATAGTGTGATCTTCAATAAATATTTTTATAAAGAAGAAATGGTGAGACTCTGAGTTGGGAGATAGGTCATTTCATCTTAAAAGCTATCAAACATTTGGATAGAAACAGAATAACCATGTTGACAAAAACTTCAAGATGTGATATCAGGCAGAGAATATTATTCCCATCCATTTCTCTTTGCTTCATGTGTCTGATTCTGATCTAATAACTGAAGTGAAGAGATTTTTTTTAAGCAGTAGTATATTAAGAACCATTCATTTCCACAAAGCTTTTACTGAAAACATAATATATACCAGGTTCTGTGCCGGGAACCACACACTCAGGACAAACAGAAAGTGACAAATCAAAGTGAAACCTTTGATCCCCTGGATATAATGTAGGAGAGACTTAACATACAAAAGAAAATTACTGCTGAGCCCCAAGTACTGACTTAATCATGAGATATGGTATTATTGTCTTTATATTATGCATAATCCATTTATATGAAACATTAAAGGACATCTGAATAATGTTTATATAAAAAACAATGCTTTTATCTCATGTATATACAAGTAAGGAGAACTTTTTGAATCTGAGACACTCATTCTGAACCAAGTGTGGGGTGGGCTGGCCCACAGCTGTAGTCCTAGGACTCTGGAAGCCTGTGACAAGCAGATCACTAGTTCAAGCCCAGCCTAGGCAGTTTAGCAATTCAGTGAGACCTGTTTTCCAAAAAAAAAAAAAAAAAATGGCTGGGGATGTAGCTAGGTGTGAAGGCCCTTGGTTCAATACTCAGTACTGAAAAAAAGAGTTTTTTGGTTTTTTTCTTAATTAGTTTTATATGTACATTTAGGTATACAATATAATGACATTCATTATTGGAAATTTGCACCTTTACATAATCTCCCTTGGTTCTTATTTTTCCCCCTTCCCCTGCCCTCCCTTCAACCCCTCCATCCCTCTCTATTTACAAAGACTTTGCTTCCATTTTTTCATTTTTGCACATTAATTCTATTCCCTTCTTTCCTTTCCCCTACCCCTCCCACTTCTCCTTCCCCTTTGCCCCTTTTCTTCCTATTTTGCATTATCTATTATACCTTTTAGTACTTATTTACGCTTTCAGTTTCTCACACTAGAGAAACTATTTGGCCTTTACACATGTGTGTCCTATTTATTTCACTTAAGATTATCTCCTCAATGTGCATTCATTTAGCGATAAATGTCTCTAATTTTTCATTTTTTATGGCTGAGTAGTACTCCATTTTATAATGAAAACAATGCTGACATTGCACCTCACCCCAGAAAGAATGGCTGCTGGCATGAAATCAACCAATAACAAATGCTGAGGGAGCTGTGGGGAAAGAGGAACCCTGCTCCACTTTTGGTGAGAGTGTAGACTGGTGCAACTACTGTGGAAATTAGTATGGAGATACTGCAAAGAACTAGGACTGAAAGTGTCATTTGACCCAGCTATTCCCCTGCTGGGGATCTTCCCCTAAAGAATTGAAAGAATCATACCACAATGATATACGTGCGCCCATGTTTATAGCAGCAAAATTTGTAATAGCTAAAACTTGGAAGCAGCCCAAATGCCCATCAACTAAAGACTGGATAAAAAAATGTGTTTTTTTTATAATAAGAAGTTTTTATGCTTTACTACTGCATGCTGATGGCTTGGGTAGCTGTTCAATGAAGATGTTTCCAGAGGAATCACAATTGATTCTTTACTGTATTTAAAATAGAAAGATATATAGGGTAATGAGAGTTTCCCTTGGTGTAATTTCACAAAAATCTCAAGTAGAAAACCATTAGAAAATATAATTTGTTATTTTTAGAGTACACATTTATTATATGTAGTACAGTAATATGCTCTATTGTGGGTTTAAATTTTTCAGTCCTGCTAGAAAAATCTTGTGAAGGAATTTGATTGAACTGTTTGGGTTACATTTCTTTATTTCAAAATGAGCATTAAAAAAACCGAGCATAACAGTAGGTCTATAGGTTTCCTAGACTTTTCAGATGAGACAATACATTTGAAGCTCTCTGGAAATTGACAAGAGTAAAATCTTGTCCTTGACTCAGGAGTGATCCCTTTGTGTCACAGTTGACTCATCTTGAGTAAGTTACTTAATCTCCAAAGACCTATGAAATCAAGAAGGTAGTCCATGATTACCAAGGTCCCTTTCAAGATCTGTCATTTAATATAAAAATGCAAGTTATTATGACAATAAAGAACTGCCTTATCTGTATTGTACTTGTTTTATTTGCAAAATAAGCATTTTAGAGTGTGGTCTTCTCCTAGAAAGTGTAACGCATGGTTCTTCTGGTGCTTGTTAAATGACTGCTTCCAATTTGTATTTGCATTGTGCCTCTTCGACAGTTCAAAACATCATGCCTTTAGTTTTAAAAACAAGTATTACAGAGTTTTTCAAATAATCACACAAGAGCTTTTCCCTTCTGTATATTAATCTGTGAGTTTTAAAAATATACAAAATATGGGAGGAATGGAACAAAATGAAATTTGGTGTTTTTTCTTGAAAGTCTCATCTCCAGAAGGCAGTGCTTCCAGGAATGGCTGCACACTGTCAGCTCATTTGTGTTGCCAGTGAAACCACCTCGTTCCCAGAAGAGCATCTGTGGATTTGGGGAGAGGAGACGATACTTCTGGGAATGGTGCCCAGAATATGCAAGCTTCTGTGTCATTTCAGAAAGTCAAGAAGAGGACAATAAAATCTTCATTTGCTGCAATCTTTTGTACAGTCATCAGTTCTGGGGTTGACAGCTGCAATATCCATATATTCCTATTTGCGTGTTTTTAAAAAGAGTTTTCCAATAATGTTAAGTGTGGGAATTTCTGTGCTTTGTTCTCTTCCAATCGCAGTCTTTGCTTTCATCCTCTTTTCATCCTGAAATGGATAACTCAGGCATTAACACAGACCCAAGCCACTGTGATTGGTAATTTATATAAATCAAGTGAATTTATTATAACTCCTTGGCTTAAGTGCATCCAAAGTGCATCAGAAGCACTTCACAGGTAACACATATTTTATGAAGGTTTAAACATGGCAGATATTCAGTAATTATTTACATATTTCATTATTTATTTTTAAAGTATGTTAGAAAAACATAACCAACATATCTAGTATATTTCAGAGTTTTTATGCTGTAGAACGCTTCCAAAGTAAGTAGTGGCATGGCACAGTAACTTGCTGAATGATGACCAGGTGAATTCCAGACATGCTACTCAGAAAACTTGGGGAAAGGTTTGAACCTTCAAAAGAGAACCTTATTCCCTTATGAGGGTTGATAGAATGAGGTAGGATTGAGCCTTGATTTTCATATCCTACACTAGTATGTATGGTGTTTCTTTCTCTTTACCAGGGCACTGGAACTCCAGGTCAGAAAGTTAAACTTGAACCTGTCAAATGTGTATAAATAAAACAAGTATGCACTCTGGTTTTTGAGATTCATACATGCACACCCACACATACACGCATCTAGTTTGTTTAAGTTGCTATAAGGAAATTCCATAAACTAGACTGCTTATAAATAATAAATGTTCATTTCTCATAATTAGGCTATAAAGCCCAAAGTCAAGGTGACAGCAGATTTAGTTTCTGGTGATGGTGGGCCTCTGGTCCACAGGTGGCATCTTCTCACTGCATCCTCACGTAGTGCAAGGGGCTTACAAGTTCCCTCTGGGCCTCTCCTGGAGGGGCACTACTCCCACTTATGAATGCTCAGCCATCCACAATGTAATTACCTGCAAAAGATCTCACCGCTTAATACTATCATGTTGGGGATTCTGTCTCAATATGTAAAATTTAAAGGGACATAAACATTCAGATCATAGCAATACAGAGCTATACACACATTTATATATACACACACCAAAACATAACAGAAAAAAAGTATATATTTATTTTATATGTTATATCATTTTTCTCCATTGAAATTGTTTTTGGATTAGTAGCTTAGAAAATAAATGTCAGTGCACAAAAGTGAAAATTGTTTAAATATGATAGGAGGATTCAGAAATTCAAAAATGATTAGTGTTTAGAATAATATGCACATAGTGTACATGTTAAATTTTTGTCACTACTGCTTCTTTGACTGTTGATTGGTTTGAATAGGATAATATCTGTCTATTTCTTCTGAAAGACATAATTAATAATCATAAGCTTCTGTTAATATAAAAATAGCTGCCTCAAAGCAAATATTTAAAATATCATGAAAAAATTTGAAATTCCAAAAATCTTTAAAAATTTTCATGAAGGTACAAACAAGAAAAAAACAATTTGATTTGTTTTTGGTTTAGAGATGCCTCCAAATTATAATAGCACACACACACAAATTTTGGTGTAAAGCTATCTGACATCAATTATTTTTGTGGAACTTTCAAGGAATAAAAAGTGAAAATATGTGTATAAACATTAGCAAATTGTTAGCACTCTCATTGGATAAAAATCTTAAAGTTCTAGAATACTTGTTCATCATGTTTTATTCACTTTCAAAGATTATAGCATCTGGAATAATTAAAAATAAACCCTGTAAATCTGCTGCTAAAAAGTTTTAAGTAATAATCAGGGACAATAACAGCAAAGGAATTGGTAGCATGCTTCTCTGAGATGAAATGGTTTATTGTGCAATTACAGTTTTAGGCCAAAAAGTAAAGCACCAAAGAGCACTAAAGTCACAGTTGGTGCAAAATATGAACTTGTTCCACACAATCAAACTGCATCACAGGAAGTCATGTTCCATATCCTGCACCCACTCACCCCTACCCCATAATACACAGACATGCAGGGAAATGTCAGAGCATACAGAAATCTGTGAAAATATATCAATCATAGTAAAAAGAAGCCACTGAACTCTTGAAATGTTTTCTGATTTTTGTTCAGAAATAGGAAATTACTACAAATACTGTTTTATACTGATCTCATTTTATGTTGAAAGCATTCCATTTTCTATTTGAGACAAACTAATAACTTCAGTTTCATGGTTAAAACCCTGAAGACACTATGTGCTATGCATCACCAGGGACCACTTCTGCACATTAGAATATTTTACGAAGCTACTGCTACAATTGAACCCCCTTAATTACCCTTACCAAATCCATTTGTGTCAGTTTTCTACATGTGAACCACAGTAAACTTGTTAATGGCAAAATTGTAGCATCAGCCAACAAGACTTCATAATGATGTGTTTCATCAGTTTATGTCTCAGAATGAGTTGGTTATTAATTAATTTGAATTACCTGTTGAAAAAATTTTGAAGCATTATAAAGATATTGTTGAAGAATAACAAAAGTAAAGGGTGATCACACATAATATACTAACCCAGGCACCACTTTTGTAATGCTAACAAGTGCTTTTGTCTCTTGTTATTGCAAACATGAACTGATTACCTGTTACATTCAGAATTACAGAGTTCAGAGAATAGCTTGGCTTCTTGAAACAAAAGTTTGCTATTGAAAGTAGTTTATACCAGTTTAGTAATGAGTTTTTAATATTAAATTTAACACAAAAGGCAAGTAACTAATTTTTCTAAATTTTGAATACAGTTGTCCTTCAATAGCTACAGAAGATCACTTACAGTATCCAGAGGATATAAAAATCTATGGGCACATTTTGGTCCTCATTTACACTTTCAGTTTCTCACACCAGAGAAACTATTTGGTATTTACACATGTGTGTCCTATTTATTTCACTTAAGAATAT
>NW_004624755.1:1330195-1345677 GCF_000247695.1 Heterocephalus glaber | reverse complement strand
TATATCCTCCTATACTTTAAATAATATCAAAATTACTAATAAGTAGTATAATGTAAATCCTGTGTAAATAGTTTAGTTATTATAGTATATTTTTTAGGGAATAGTAACATGAAAAAAAAAACCTCCCTATTCAGTACAGACAAAAAGTGTTTTTCAAATATTGGGTAAGTTGAGTGGAATCCTTAGCTACAATATCCTTAGAGGATCTTTGGATGATCCTTGGATCATGTTTCAGTTGAGGTTCTGGGAGTTGGTTAATATAAAAAGCAATGAAGTTATTCTATCATATTAACATTCATATTAATGTTGAATTAATTTTCAAGGATCTAATTGATTATTGGTGATAATAAACATTGTTCTTCTAGAATTAATTTTAAGCATAATCAGTATATTGATTAAATTAATGAATGGTTTTTGTTGATTGTTACTTTTCTAAATATTTATTACTCTGTTGGTATAATGGTATTAATTACTATAATGATGATAAAACATTTCTTAATGCATTATTAGGAAAAGGAAGAGAAAAAACATAAAATACTAATTAATTGCATAACTAAAGAACAAATATGGGAAAAATCTAGAGGTACTATGTAAATCATCTAATATGGAAAACTGCTACCTTAACTTAAAAAACCTTAATAAGTGCTAGAATAAAATCTTAAATTTTAATCTATTTGATTTTATAGTTTATGGTAATGATAAAAAAAGGGTGGTATACTGACATTTGACATATACTGGAATTACACGCCAAAAACCCATTAGAAGTTGAAAATATTGTGAACTGAAAATGCATTTAATTCACTTCACCCAGGAAGCATCATTGTGTACTAACAAAGTGCACCAAAGAATGTCATTCATTTCTCCACTCTGTGGTGTAACTCATTGGGAGCTGCACTTGCTGCCACTGTGGACAGCATTGTGGAGAGACTATTGCACCACAAATCACTGAACTTGCAAAAGAACAAAATTCAAAGTAAATTGTACTGGATGCATATAACATTCATATTATTGTAGAGTTGAAAACATTAAATAGTGCCATGGCAGGCTAGGAACCATACTTGATAATATCTATGAAGTAGACAAGATGTCTGGATAACTCAATTTAAACACGTTCTCTCAAGCATGTGTCATTGGATAAAAAAGATCCTTTGTAAGAAAAATGCATTTTCAGAGTCAAATTGTAAATCATGAGTTTTTGATTCTTATTTATTAATTAGAATTAACATTTTTACAATGAAAATCTCTAATAAAAATGCACTACTTTAATTAGTGCTATATATCTGTTGCTACTGGTAATAAAAATATTTAATAGTTTATTTCAAAACCAAAAGTTTTTGTGGTCCTGATACCATTTGGGGGATATAGTTGTTTCTTCTCTGGAAAGAAAAAACTTGATTAAAAAAGTTGACAAAATTTCCTTAGAAATTTAGAAATACTTCTCATTCTTAGAAACAATTGTTCCAAGGATCTGAGACTAAAACAGGTGACTGCTGTCACATTTGGTTACTGGACATATTTTATTAGTGAACCTACACGGCCCAACCTACAGATTGTACTTGGCATTCAATGTCTGGACAGGCTGTGACAATAAAAGTGACACTGCAGAGCATAGCCACTTCCTGGCACTGCAAGACATGATTTGGTCCTTCAACAACAATACAACAGCTGAATAAATCAACTGCTTCTCTTGGGAAGACAGCCCTCTCCAGAGAAACACTTTGAAATGAAAAATGCATATGAAGAAATGTATTAGCAGTGTTTGAAAGAAAAGAATTTATCTGCAGAACCAGCTGGTCAATCTCTACTTGAAATAGTATAGAGGATTATCTGATTTTGTCAATTATGGAAAGATAGGGACCCTGGTCAGTTAAAATTATTGTACCACTATTCCCTCAAATAAACTTCTCAGGCAATGACTCATATCTCAAGTGTTTGTCTGAGACAGATTGTTGGCCACGTGCACTCGACTTGAGTGCTCTGAGACTAACCTTATAAGGACAAAAAGAGAGAGATTTGTCTCATTCCTGGTTTAGGACATTCAGTTACCCAAGCACTTACATGCCCAAAGTTTTGCTCACACATTTGTTGTTTTAACTGATACTATAGCTCAAAAATAGTCATATCACTAGGTTCTTTGCCTGCATATGTGTAATTCAGCAGTATCGTCTATATTCTTTTTGGTGAGATTTTCTTGTATATTACTCAGAGTGTAAAAATCTACAATTTTGAAATATTTAAGCCAAAAAGGCATTTGTGAGTCATTTAATTCAAATTGTCCACTTTTTACTGGTAAATTACAGCTCAAAAAAATTAACTGTTTAAAAAATACTGAAATATTGTTATAGCTGAGATAGGAGGTTAGGGCGTGGCAAAAACTGGTGGGGGAGGAAGGCTTGACCTATTAATTACAAGAACCCGGACACATGCACAAAGCAGTTCCCCAACCCTGCACCTGCACTTCTTGTGAGAACTGGAGCAGATTTTCAATAGGATGGCCTAGTGTCAGCCTGAGGCGTGGGATCTCAGCACTGCCTCGCAGGACCTGTATGTAGAAGCTGTTGCAAGTTTCCTACACATTTTGACAGCATAAAAGACACATAGATACTGTGAAGGCTTTGCTATCAAAGTTTTCTATGAGAGCCCATGCTGTGTTTCTCAGATGCAGCATGTACTTTTATCTTCACTCTCACCCTCTTTTGCTATTTACTCGGTGCAAGGTCACTCTGTAGAGCGTTTCTCTCCCACTCTTCATTTTTGCTTTCTTGAATAAACTGTGCCACTGCTTTCTGATCATTTTGTGAAATTCTTTGAGGTGAGAAGAAGCTGGAATTCAACTCCAGGAGAAGGGACGAGAAGTCCAGAACCCAGTAACAGTTGGTGTGCCACTTTTTAGAAACAAGCTACCTGGTATCATAGCTAGTTCTAAAACCGAATGTTTCCATAACCAAAGCAGTGTTTTTATACTCTCAAAATATTTTTTATAATCGTAAATTTTGTTTATACTTATGCCAGAAACCTCGCGTTAAAAAAAGGAAAGGAAAAATAAGAAAAGGAAGGAAGGAAGGAAGAAAAGAAAGAAAGAAAGAAAGAAAGAAAGAAAGAAAGAGGAAGAACTTAAAATAATTCTGCTCATGTATTTTGTTATGTAATTGATTACAAGTAATAATATTAAAGTCACATTACAAAGCATACTGAACTTCAGCAAAAGGGTATTCCAAATTCTTAGTGGTTGGTCGGAAACAAAGATTTATGTGCTCATTTTTAAATGTAACTATTAATACCAAGGTCTTTATGATCTATCAGACACAGTAATAAATGCTTGACAGGATATAGCTTAAATGATTTTTGAAGGAAGTGACACAAAATTTAAGAAGGCAAGTCATTTAGTGAATAATCACTAAGTGCCTGGTATTGTACACCTGGCAGATCATGCTTTATAAAAACAACATTACTACTAATTAAAGCTCTCATATTTTGGGTTGACTAGTATGTATTAGCCTTTTCATAAATAAGATAATTTGATTAACATAAAGTTCCTTGCTTTTTCCCCCCAAAAAATTGCCCTTGAGAAAAATTAGTCTCAGAAATTTTAATCATGGTCTACTGCCAAATCTTAGCCCTTCAATAGTGTTTTCCACATGTATTGTATATTTTAAACACATACTTAATTCCATGCTGTGAGATTTATCTCATTATTTTCAAATATTTCTGTACATACTGTTCATTTTGCCTGGAATCTTAATCCAGACAGTCTTCTCATCTTTTATCCATCTATTTCTCTCACTAGTCTAAAAGCACCATATATTGGGGATTTTGTTTCACATCCTTACCCTCAGAATTTTGCATGCTATTGAGCATATAGAAAGTACTTACACCATTTTACCCAAAACAATAAACACAATATCTTTTATCTCTGGAGCTGATTAATACTGCAGCAAACAATTGACAAATGCATTTATTTAGGCATTTTTAGTCAGATTCAACAGAATCCAATGATTTACCAAGAATATTTCACAGAAAATTAGTATTAATGCTAGTGTTACCACATAGGGCCATCTGAATGCTGGACCTCATGTGTCGGTTGTCTCTGACCTCAGTTACACAGGCAGAATTCCACATTGGAACAATTCTCCATCAGTTAGGATGACCATAGAAAGAGAACCAATTGCATACATTTTAATCTATATTATCAAATGTATTTGAAGGAATTCATTTTGATGTAGTGGCCAAGCAGCAGCCTTGGAACTAAGGCTGCAAAGAAATGTGGTTTGTAGGTTTCAGACTGAAATCACCGGGGCACTCCAGCAGGCTGGACATCAAAACAGAATTTTCATGTTATAGTCTTTAGGCAGGATTCCTTCTTCTCTGGGAAATGTATTTTTTTTACAACTGATTGGATAAGGCCACACATTATCAAGAGTAATGTTCTTTCACTTGAAGTGTTTTACTGATAGATGTTAATCACAGCTACAAAAGACTTTTACCAACAAATTAACTGCATAGTTTAATCAAGGGGATACCAAGGAGTTCCATAGACATCAACAAAAATTTTCACTTGCATTGAAGGTAAATGTAAATAGGAAGCTTCCAAAATATCTTTCAATACATTTTGTAAATCCTTCCTAAGTCTACATAGAGATTGTCGAAGATGGTTTAATGTATCATAAAAATCCATGCCTACAAATCAACCATCAGTACTGAAGTATGGATATGAACAAACACACTGAGGTATAAGAAACCTAATAAATTCTGGACATTAGTATAGTATCTAATAACAATCAAGTCCAGTTCTGGCTAGAGTCAGAAGTCAACACTATCCTCAGGATTTACGTGTTTGCCTACCAGATATTTATTAGGTTTAAAGTTGAGAAACTAGATATTTTTCTATGTCAAGAATAACTGACGGATATCTGATGGTTAAAACTGATGTTTGTAACGAGAATTAAAAGGTAACTCTCTTAAACTTCCTGATAAATCTAACCATTTTTAGTTATCATCTGAAATTGGTTTGTGAAATTATTACACTTTCAAAGTACTCTTCATCTTTGGAAAATTGTTGTTAAATTATGCCAAACATATAAAGGTCTATTGTTTCCTATTGTTTTCAATTTTGAATACAATGGTATGACATGAAATATAGCACTTAAATAATGATTTCTCATGAATAAATCCTAGATTTGGCACATTGAAGACATTCATGATAATATATTATCTGTTTTTAAGAAATACAATGTGATTTAGCAAAAATTCATTCTTTATGGGCAGAGAACTCACAATGAAATGAGCCCTGTTACTGACCACTCTCTGCATGTCTACTTTAAAAACCAGCCAAAAATCATTCTGCAGATTAATCACTAAATTGATAAGTCTCTTTCACACAATCCTTTTGTTATCAAAACATATAATAACTGCTGTAATAGCTAAACCATGCACTGGCATAAGCTACAGATCTTTATGAAAATATTGATGAAACAAACATTTCCAGAGACATAGTGTATATATGCTGATATAAGCAAGAGTTAAGGATTATTACAGGATCACAGAAGAAGTTCATAAAGTAATTGGCACAAGGTAAACATATATTTATAAAGATAAATACAGAACTTCTTACCTGTCCTAATTTAGTTACTTTTATTGACATTAATTTTTATTTAGAAACTGACTGATATCACAATCTAAATCAGTGTTTCTCACTAAGATAACTAATACTATAAGGCAAAAGTAATAGTAATATGTCCCAGCAGCATCTCTTCATTGTCATGTATAACTGAAAGCTCAAAATTCAATAGGTGTTTTACATTCTCTGTGGCATCTTCATACTGGCAGATTTGGACTAATGGAATGTCTGTTTTTGGTGAGATTGTGGTAGAAAACCTTTTTGTTTTTTTAAGAGTACTCTGTTTTGTTTATTTTCAGTATAAAATACAAGCAATATAAGAGTTCAAGTCAAAGCGTTCATGGGAATATTTTTTAGAAAACTGATTTAAATTAATTACATTTTACTCATCGGGTGAGCTCAATTTTCACAAAAGAGATTATTAACAGATTTTAGCCAGCAGTACATTTTCGACTTGCTAACATATCCTTGCTCCTGCTATGATGATTATAAGGAGCCTAGAGGTGGTTTATTTACAAGGCCTGTCATGAAGAAGTCTCTGCTATTGCTTGGCTGCACTGGTTTGAATGGGAAGTTTAGGCCAGAAATTTGCATGACTGGAAATGTTCTTATTACAGGACTAGGTATTTCTTGGACTTTTATTTTCTTGCTACTATTTAAAGCTGTTTTGGATGGTTTGCATTACTCAGTCTTTTTGTTGTTCTTTTTGTTGTTGTTTTCTTTAAAGAGTATTTTTATCAGGTGGAGTTATTTCTTTCTCCAGTTTAGAATGTATTCTTTTTTCCTGGAAGGCAGGATAACATGGACTTAATGTACATGTTTCCTTTCAATTTCCTTTATGCACATTTCTAACCTGCCAGTGAAAATGAATCACGCATACACAATGCTAAGCCTGTCTTTCTTTGCAATTTCAAATACCAATTTGAATTACACATGTTGAGCTTGCTAGCACTGGCCACTTGCCTCAGGGAATTATTGTTGTAAGACAATTTAAAACATTGAGTATGAAGAGTCACAGTCTCTTAGGATAGCACACATTTTAAACATCAACATCTTATCATTTGATTTTTAACAATAATTCTAAGATCAAGCTTCCTTAAAACCATGCTGATGCTTGAGTCATGAAATGTTATTTGTGGTGTATGATCAATATGGAAGAAACAGATTGTTTCTATTTTTAATGTGTACTTGTTAATCTATTTCTAAAGGTATTATGCTAATTATAATACTACTCTTCACATTCAGAATCCAAATTGCACATTTTCAAGTTTTTCGTTTTTTTCAAATTGTAATCTGTTAATTACTTGTTTAATGGAGTGTGTAATTACCTACTTTAAGTTAGGAAACTGTTTCCATTTCAAAGAGAGAGACCTATTTTAGAAATGAAAGAATATAAATGTAATCCTTTTTGATACAGAGTATAACTCTTTACTTTCCTTAATGGTTCTAAGTGAGAAAATGAGATTGAAAACAACTCATTATATTTTCTCTTTATGCATTGAACAAGCCACATAAAACATAGGTCAAATTTATAGCAAGGGTTTCAATTTAAGTACACATTTTAAAGTAATTTTACTATTCATTCATGTCATTTAAACAACTAATCTCCAAAACAGGAAGAAATCAAGTTATTAATGAGATATACATTGTAAAGTGTTTTGTTTTTCAAATGCTTGGATAGAACCAAAAACTTATAAAAGAGTTTAAATGAAGGAACGAGATATAAGGACTAGAATAATTTAGAAAATACAACAAATAATAAATGACATTAATTGAATTCTAAATTCATATGGCTTACAAGGATGACTTAATTCTATCTAAGCAATAACAAGTATGATATATAATCAGGATGCCTTGGTATCACATATGAAAAAATGGAGACTTCCAGATTTGTAAAGTAAAATCAGCTATTATCGGTCAACCAAAGAGAAGTATAATCTTCACATGCCAGACTACTGCTTCAAAACTAAACACTAGCAACTATAATAAAAATAATTAGACTTATATAGTCTTAGAACATGAAGGAGATCACACTTGATGATATTTTGATGAGGTCTATTCTTTTTATAGTCTATAATAGTGTGAGGTAGAAATTAGTCAAAAAAGCCTTTGATATCAACACCTCCATAATGAGTAGAAAAAGAAGCACCTGACTTGTATTGTTTTGTTCTCATAATGGTTATAATTCTGAGGACAATAGGCTGGGAACCTAAGTCAGCAAGAATCAAAAAATAGTGGCTAGGTGGCTTTGTTGCAGCAAATATGCAGCCTATTCCCATAAAGGAAACAAACAAACAAACAAACAAAAACCCTGAATTTTAAAAGTCACAATCAATGTTTTTTAGATCTCTGGATATAAATGAACAGTTTAAAAGAATCTGACTGTATTAAATAATCCAGAAAATTCACTGAATCTCAGTATTAACAATGATGGAAAAGCCTTTCACTATTACCTCTGGGTAATATTGACACTTTAAGGACACAGGAAGAAAAAGCTAAGGCAGAGTTTCACCTGCCAGATAGAGTATTAAAGGGACACAACAGCATTTATAAAGAGGCTTTCTGCAAATATTGAAGGACTTATTAAGGAAACATCTTTCCAATAATTAGGAGATCAGTGGTCTAACTTAATGAAGACTTTGCCAGTCATAAACAATAGATAACATACACTGTAGGTAATTACCCTAGTTCAGGAAAATTCTTTAAAAATGGAAGAACAAAACAACTGCACATACCATAAAACCTTCAGAAAACAGAGAAACTGTTTTCCAGACTTCTCACATTATATTATTACAATCCTCAGCTTTCCACAAAAAGTTATAAGGTAACAAACCCAAATCATAAGGCTGTAATTTGTAAGTAAATAAAAAACAAAGTCAATACATTCAAGAGGATTGGAATTGTACGAAGTATTTTCTCAAAACTCAGTGGAAAGAAATTAAAAATGAATAAAAGAGGAATATTTAGGGACTAAAATATGTCAAAATTACATAATACAAATAATCGATATGTTAAAAAACAAATCAGGAAAGATATTATAAAATATTTCCATATGTATGAAAATGAAGATTTAATACTTATGAGATACCATAAAAAGAGTTCTCATAGGGGAATCTGTAGCGGCAATGTTTACATTTAGAAGAGAAGAGCTCACATATAACATATTATTTCATCTTATGAAACTAGAACCAAGAGACCAAAATATGCATAAGGGAATCAGTAGGAGGATTAGAATTAGGAGATTAGAAATTAGAAGGTTAGAGTTGAAATAAATGGAACAGGGAATATAAATCAATAAAAGAGTCTGTCTTATTCATGGAAAATAAATTCCAGGACTACAAATGGATATCTGAAACCAAAATAGTACTGAACCCTGTATATATTAGGTCTTTTTCCTATGCATGTATCTATGATAAGAATAATTTATAAATTAGTCTTAAGAATAGATTGACAATAGCAATTTATAACGGAATAATTATAAGAATATTAATAACTGTTATGTGGATATGGTCTCTCTTACTTTTAATATGGTAAAACCGCTTACACTTCTGCTGATGATATCTGACATGATAAAATGCCTATGTGGTAAGATGAATTAAGGTTAATGACATGGACATTATGACAACCTTAGGTGATTGTTAGCCTTCTGAATGATCATTGGCAAAATCTTCACATAATCTCAATAATTTGTGGTGGTACACATTGCTGTCCATCAGAAAACATTTTCTGTGTGTCTTTTACCCACAAATTTAATGCCTTTTCCATCTTTACATGAGTAATTACAACACACTGTCATATAAATTTTACATTTTGAATTTTGACAGCAGAGCTAGCACATTTTTTTTTCACAATATCTCAAGTAGAAGATTCAGTCTTACCCTAGATCTTAGCAACATTATCACACAATTTTCTTCTTGTTAAATAATAGTGCTTTTGCTTACAAGAAGAACTTTTCAGATTCTTTTTTGGTGTACTTGAATTGGCAGTATCACTATTTTTTGTGTTCTGGGGCCCGTGATGGTAATTAATCTTAGTTGTCAACTTGATGGGATTGAGGAATGCTTAGAAAATTGGCAAAAGCATAATTCTGGATATGTCAGGCGAAAAGGTTTTCAGAGATTATGTATGAGCCAGCAATCTGAGAGGCAAAGATCTGACCTGAATGTGGATGGCACCATCCAATAGGCTGAGTTTTCAGATGCAATGAAGAAAAGATGGAGCAGAAAATTTAGCTTGAGTGCATTCAATCCTTCTCAAGCAGGAGTATTTTACTGAGGACATCAGACTCTAGGTTCTTTGGTCTTTCAATGCAGATTTGCCCTGTCAGATTTTCAGTGGTCTTTCAGAGCTTTGGCCTTGGACTGGGACTCCATCATTGGTCTGTCTCTTGTTTTGTGGTTCCCAGCTTCTTGGACAGAGCAGTTCTCAGTTTCCTTGGGTGTTCAACCTTCAGATAGCCACTGTGGGGCTACTTAGCCTCTGGTAGAGTGAAGCAATCTAATATTTTCCTTATTATAATCATATAAGTAGTCTATTGGTTTTGCCGTTCTGAAGAACCTACATTAACACCATTATTAAGTAAAGTAAGGATTACCTGGAATGAGTATGCTAATAATGCTGAAGGCAATCTGATAACTGAAATGGATTTGAAGTGGCAAATGGGTAGTGCACACAACACAAATATGCAAAACAAAAGGATGATTCACATCCCCGAAGGGATGGAGAATGATAATGCATGATTTCATGATGCCACATAAAGCAATGAGTAATATAATATTTTTGAATTGCTGATTTCTAAAATTTTCCATTTAATATCTTCATAATACAATTGATTATTGTTAATAGAAACTATAGAAAAAGAAAGTATGAATAAATGGGCTACTGTGAAGGAAAGTTAAAAAGTCACTTGAAAATATAAATGCAATTGAATAATCTTTAGGTAATTACAGAAATAGAGTACTGAAATTATTAAATCAGAAATGAAAGAAGAAGCATTACTACTGACCTCATAGAGGTAATAGCAATCATAAATAAAGATTATATTAACTGAACCCTAACAAAATCAGATATCCTAACAAACATGGAAAGATGCCTAAAAATACACATACACTGTAACTAACTGTGCAGGAAATAGAAAATTTGAATGAACTATAGTCAAAAGGGAGATTGATCTACTAATTAGGTACATGACTACAAAGATGGATCACTATTGACTCCTACAAAATATTTTACAGAGAATTATCACTAATAATTCACAAACTTTAAAAAAGAAGAGGAATTTTCCTACTATTTTAAGAGACCATGCTTGTCTAATACAAAAATCAGTGGTTTCAAAGAAAAAAATTAGAGATGAATATTTATTATTAATGTACAATAGTTAAAATTCTCACAAAATACTAACAAAACAAATCCAGTAATATATTAAAGGAATTATCTGCCATTTCTAAGTGGGATTTAGTCCATAGACACTATTTTAGTTGAAAATATGAAAATTAATTAATGTAATGCATTGTGCCAATATAATAGAAGAAAAATGTATACAATTATCTCAGTGAATATCTAAAACATTGGTAAAAACCAATATTCTTTAATGATAAAGTTATATAGATTTGAAAAGAAAAACTTCCCTAACTCGCTAGAAGATAGCCTCAGATACAGTAGTTAATGTTGAAACACTAAAACCCCCGCACTTGGATTAAGATTTAAAATACATTCAGATTAAAAAATGAAGAAATTCAATTGTTTTCTATTTCAGGAAGATACAATCTTTATTTTTAAAAAAATTGTAAATGATCTGCACTAGTCATTCCATCCCATTGATGGAACAAAATGCTTGACATGTACAACTTAATGGTTTATTTTGTCCCATAGTTTCAGTCCATGGTAGCTGGTTTCATTGCTGTGGGCCTGAGGTGAGGCAGAACATCATGGTATAAGGTGTTGATGGAGCAAAGCCATTCACTTTATGATTACTGGGAAGCAGGACAAGAAGAGAAAGCCAGAGAAGGGGTTAGGGTCAAGACATATTCAAAGTCATGCCCCTAGTGACCAAATTCTTCCAACTGGGCCTCTCCTCCTAATAGTTCATTCAGTTATGAACTCATCCATGAATTAATTTATCAATAAGATCAGCACCTTCATGATTCACTCATCTCTCTAGGTCTCGGCTCTGAGCATTGCTTCCTGGAGGACTGAGCCTTCAATTCATGACTCTTTAGGGGGAACAGCTCATATTTAAAATGTAACAGAATCCAGAAAAAAATACTGTTAAAAGCAGTAGATGAGTGCAATATGGTTTAATATATGGTCAATATCTGACAAGTAATTATATTAATATACAAAATGCAATTATATTTTTATGCTACCAATGAACAATAGGAAAATTATATCAAGAAAATGTTCAATTTATAATAGCATCAAAACATAAAATTGTTAGAAACAAATTTAACCAAAAAGTATAACACATGTAAACTGAAATATTAAGCATCACAAAGATATTAAGAAGACCCAGTTAAATGAAAATTATCTGATATTCATAGATTAGAAGATCTGAACTTATTAGGATGATAACATTCCTCTAATCTATCTACAGATTCAATGAAATCTCTGTCAAAATCTTAGCTAACAAAGCTAAGGAAATTTAGAAATTTAAAGAAATTCAGAAATTGATTCCAAAATTCAAATAGAAATGGAAGAAACTCAAAATAATAAGCAAACTTGAAAAGAAGAAAAGAAAATGTTGGACTTCTTATCTTCTAAGTTAAAAAAGTTACTATAAAGCTATAGACAGTGATCAACAGTTTGTTTTTCCAATCATAAAAAAGAAAACAATGCCATAAAAGAGAGTGTCTAGAAATAAGTACACACATGTCTGGGAAATTTGATTTTTGCAAGAGTTCCAGGACCTTTCAATGGAAGAATAACAGTTTTTCTAACCAATGATAGTGGAAAGACTGAGCATCCTCTGAAATAAAGAGTAAATTTAGGCTCTTATGTTATAACGTATATTAAAATCATCTAAAAGTGAATAAAAACTTTAAGAATTCAGACTATATATAACATTTTTCAAAGAAAACCAAAGTAGTATTTTATGACTTTGGATTTGACAAAGAGTCCTTAGTTGTGACACCAAATGTATGATGTATAAAAAAAGAAAGATGAGTT
Source organism: Heterocephalus glaber (assembly GCF_000247695.1). The sequence goes on along the minus strand of NW_004624755.1, from coordinate 1,332,896 downwards.
GAACTATATAAAAAATTATAAAATCTTTGGAGATAGTGGATATCCTTCTCTTGTTCCTGATTTTAGAGTGAAAGCTTTCAGTTTTGGACCATTTAGTTTGTCATAGATGGCTTTTATAAAATTGAGATAAAGACCATCTATTCCAATTTTCTGTAGGGTTTTTATCATGAATGGGTGTTGGACTTCACCAAATGCTTTTTCTGCATCTATTGAGATAATCATATGATTTTTGTTTGTGGCTCTATTGATATGGCACATTACATTTATTAATTTGTGTGTGTCAAACCATCCCTGCATTCCTGGGATGAATCCTACTTGGTCATGGTGTATAATATTCTTGATGATTTGCTGCCTTCTGTTTTGCAGGATCTTATTGAGGATTTTTGCATCTATGTTCATAGGGAGATCGGCCTGTTGTTCTCTTTTTTAGTTAAGTCCTTCTCAGGTTTTGGTATCAGGGTAACACTTGCTTCCAGGAATGACTTTGGGAACATTGCTTCCCTTTCAATTTCATTAACAAGTTTGAGGAATGATGACATTATATCTTCTCTAAATTTCTTATAAAATTCAGCAGTGAATCCATCAGGATATAGGCTTTTCTTTCTTGATAGGTTTTTAATTACATCTTCAATTTTATTTATTGATATTGAGTTAAACCTTCTCTACTGTTGGCAGGAGTATAGTCTGATGCAACCACTTTGAAAATCAGTGTGAAGCTTCTTCAAAAAACTAGGATTAGAGATTCCATTTGACCCACCTATTCTCCTTCTTGGTACCTTCTCAAAAGAATTAAAAGTATCATGCCATAATGATATATGCACATCCATGTTTACAGCAGCACAGTTTGTAAGAGCTAAATCTTGGACACAGCCCAAATGCCCATCAAGCAATAAATTGATACAGAAGACCTGGGTTTTTTATACAATAGAGTACTACTCTGGCATAAAGAACAAACTGCAGACATTTCTAGGTAAATGTGCGCACCTTGAAACCATACTCCTAAGTAAAATAAATTGAACACACATGTGCAAATATTGTACTGTTTTTCTGGTATGAGAAACTGAAAGAGTAGATAAGGACCAAAATGTATAATAGATAAAGTGAAATAGGAAGAAAATGCTCAAATGGGAAGGGACACAAGGCAGGAGGGAGGAGCAAAGGAAAAAATGTGAAAAGAAAGATAAAATAGAAACAAAGCTTTTGTAAATGAAGAGAGGAGGAAGGGTTGAAAGGAGGGGAGGGGAATAAGAAAAAAATAAGAATTGAGATATATTATGTACAGGTACTAATTCCCTATGATGAATGTGATCATAATGTATACCTAAATTATAAAATAATTAATTCATAAAAATATAAAAAATCTTTGAAAACTAAGAATGCAGTTCAGGGGTAAAGCAAATGCTTACCATGCCTAAGACCATGGATTTGATCTCCAGCACTGGGAAAATAAATAAAAACATTTTATTTGTCCTAAACCATACAATCAAGAAAGTAAAACAATTTACATAATGGTAGAAAATATTTGGAAATCATATGTCATAAAGAATTAGAATCCAGAGTATGCAACTCCTAAAGTTGAACAACAAAAAGACAAACATCTCAATTTAAAAAAATAGGCAAACGATCTGGATAGAGAATTTCTAAGAAAAATATACAAATGACTAACAAATATATGAAAAGATGTTTTACATCCTGAGTTTTAGAAACTGCAAATCAAAACCATAAAGAGATGCCATTCATATCAACTGGGATGGCAACAACATCATGATTCATAAATTGTTGAAAACAAGAAAAAAGCCCAGTGTGCATCAATTATGAGGTAACAAAGTGATATATATATATATATATAAATAACTGAATATAGAATTAACAAGTTGAACTCTTACAAAATAGGAAAATAAGCAAAACTATATAAACACCAACATTCTGCTAAAATGTAAGGTACATATATGATTCATAGTGATCCTCAATAAATATTGAATGTTATTTTGTTACAATATTAAACAAATTTATAGAAGCAATATTTCTCATTTCTTATGGTATATATGTCCAGCTCACAAATAATTTCTTAAATATCTCTATTGATATAGTGATTGAACAATAACATTCAATCTCTTTAAACATACAGTTCAAGTTCAAATTCAGTTTAGGACACCACTGTTATCTCCAAAATTTCCCTTGTTTCCATTGGCAATCAATGACTGCTCACACCCTCAACTCTCAGCAGCCACTGATGTGCTTTTTGTCTTTGAGGGCTTTTTCCCCCCATTGAGATTATTGGTATATTTTAGGTATACAATACCGTTACATTGATCATGGGAGCTTGTACCTTTAGATGATGTATCTTGGTTCTTATTTTTTCCCCATTTCCCTGCCCTCCCTTCAAACCCTCCACCTCTCTGTTTACATAGACTTTCTTTCCATTTTTTCCTTTTCTCATATCTTTCTTTTCCCTTCTTTTCTTTCCCCTATCCCTCTCATTTTCCCTACCCCTTTTCTTCCAATTTCACTTTATCAGTTATACATTTTGATTCTTATTTACACTTGCAGTTTCTCACACCAGGGAAACGATTTGGTATTTACACATGTGTGTCCCATTTATTTCACTTAAGAGTATGGCCTCAATGTGTATCCATTTAGCTATAAATGTTTCTAGTTTCTTGTTCTTTATGGCTAAGTAGTACTCCATTTTATAAAAAAA
>NW_004624755.1:1318807-1330095 GCF_000247695.1 Heterocephalus glaber | reverse complement strand
CAATTTAATATTATTTTCTATAAAAATGAAGAATTGTTATATGCTACAACATGGATGAATCTTGAAAATATTACATCAACTGAATGAATTCACAAACAAAAGCTCGCACTATTTTAAAATTTAAAACATGTCCAGAATAGGGAAATACATAAAAACAAAAAGTAAGTTAGTGGTTGTCAGGAGTTGCAGGATCTAAGGAATAGGAATTGACTACTAATGTGTAAGGATTTCCTTTGTACTGATCTCAGTGTTCTGTCACATGTTAGAGGTTATGGTTTTAAAACTTATGAGTATTGTGAGAGTCACTGAATTATACACTTTTAAAATGTGAACTTTGTGATATTTTAATTATGTATCAATTAAGAGCCCCTCTCATAAAAAAAAAAAAGAAAACACCAGTGGCTATGTTCCTACTAGAGGAGTGGTATTTAATTTTCTATACAACTTATGTGAAATTAGACAATAAGTACACTGAATTCATGCTACTTATCAATTGTTTCATGAGGAAATTATGTTTCTTTTTTCATGTGTCTCTCAAAGTATACATAAATGCTTTTAGCTATATTTATTTGCTTTGCTGACTTTTTAATCAGAATTTATCAGAGTGAATCATCTCTTTTTGTAAAGATATAAGTTTAAAAAATAAAAGATGGAAATTATAATGTGCAAAATTTGTGTGACAGATTGGGCTTTCTTTTCTGATTTTAGTACCATTTTATACTTTAAAATGTATAAAGGTTGAAAATTTTTGATTAACAATTACTAGTCACAAAATCTCTTACAGAAAGAAAAAACCTTTTTGTGTCTTATGAATTTTTTTTGTTGCGGTTAATAATATCTCCTATTTTAACATTCCAGTGTAGTTGAATATTTATAACAAATATTGTTATAAATATTGTTATAAATATTGAGAATCTCAATAACTTTCCACACTGTGGTTGATTTGTGACAAATCAAGAGGGACAGACTCATGTTGTATTAAAAAAAATACGTTTTACTTTGATATTTTGTTTTCATGCTATTCTATTATCTATTGAATTCATATATTCATTTATTGTGTGCTTTCATAATTTGATCTCATCTTTTCAATTTCCTTGTCTTTTTCAGCTATTGACTTTTAGCTTTTCACTTTCATTTTTGTATTTTGCATAGAAAACCAATGAAAATAAAAGAACACAATTCTTTCTTGAAATTTTATAAAGGTATATTTTAAAAATGATTTTTAAGTAAAATAAGAATAATTACACTACATAAATGAAAGTTTACATATCTGTCCTGTAGGCATATTAAAGTCTTTGATCATTTGAATTCAGTTTTACTAACGTTGACATTAAAGTATCTTTTGATATTCTTAGCAATCTCTCTGGTAAATAACAGTCTGTTATATGGCACTGTAATGGTAAAGGTATTATTCAAATAGACCATTATACTATCACTCTTAAAGCAAATTTATTGCATTGAACATATTTCTAAAACTTTTAAAACTGTACTTAATCTTTATTTAAAAGATTAATAGGTGACTTGGCCATTGACAGCTAGGTAACTGGCAGAAATTCCTATTGGTTGATTCAATGCAATCATTGCTTTGAATTGAAGGACTGAATGCCCATTTGTAAGTGAGATATTTTAATTATGGCTGTGAATGAACAAGGAAGAATGCATTTCTCAGAATTCAGCCATTTTAATTGTTTGAAAGAACAAATTATCTATGAAAATAATCTTCCCAATATCTGATATATTCTGTAATTTAAAAAGAGCATTCACATGATCTTGAATAATTAAGAAGAAATGTGGTCAGATTCCAACTTTGTGAATTAGGCTTGAAGTAGAGTAAAAGTGTAGCTAGTACTTAGACAGCTGCTTCTGTACCTTCCTACTCGCTCCTTATGGTTATTTTGGCAAGATGTTCTATTTTTTTCCCCTGGTTTCCTAAGATACAAAGTATGAGATACAGACGGAATACAGACAATTTCTTTCTAATATTTATAATAAAAGACCTTTCTAATGTACGTACTAAAGTACATGTCTTTCTAGGGTCTAGACCTTATCTTTCTAGTATCTCTATAAGAACATCCTAATGGCCAAAATTGATCTTTAAACCACTGAACCACTGTCAGGCACATTTAAAGTGTTAAAACTAAAACTTAAATTATAACTACAAGATTAAAAAAATCTTACAATTTCTAACTAATCCTCTGAAAAGAACTCATCATATTTTGTATTAAAATGATTAAGTTAAAAATTTTGAACTAATATCTAAGTTCACATGTAAAAGAAGTTACTCATAATTTTGTTTTTCAGCCTCTCTACTGGGGAACTTCACATAGATGTTTTTGTGTATTATAGTTTACTCTAAAAATGATGAGAACTACAATTAAAGATGTGCAATCCATAGCAATTACTTCTAGTGTTCTGTAGAGCATGTATGCTTTTATTTGTCTCTTTTTTGATCACCTGTATACATTTTCCTGTCAAAATTCTTAAAATTTTGAAATTAAATTAAATATTACCTTTAATTTTTATGAGTAAATAGTAGGATTAGTAAATGGCACTTTATTATTAATGGTAGTTTGTTAGTAAATGGTAGGTTTATTATATAATAAGTTGTTCTAGAAATGACCTTATTTGGCTGATACAATTAGACTGAGTTGGCATCTGTGTTTAGGTTATTTTTCACTTTGGATGGAGTTTCCCTATTTTGTAATATCAAGGATAGAAAGATTATCTACTGTTCATATTTTCAGAATACGTTAAACTACACTATTTGGGGGAAATATTTCTCAGTTATGCAATATATTTTCTTTTATAATATTTTTATTTTATTACTTCCCTTTCCTTTCTTTTTAGTCACTATTTTGGTAGGTATTAGATACCATTTTAATTTCTACAAAGAATTCTTCAGTGATAGAATAACAGCTAACTTGTGTGAAAAGGCATAATTCAATTGATTATTCTATCAAGCAATAGTTCTTTATTTTTTATCACATGCTAACAACTGCACTGGACACCAAATGAAAGAGCTACATTTCTTTCAAAATATAAATATATGTTGAGTAGTATGGACTTTATCTGAAGACAGACAAAGGTGCTTTCTAGATTCTTTCTGTCCTGAACAAAGAATTGCTAAAAACAAGTGCAAAAAGTAGCAAGGTTTTGCATTTATTAAAGGCAGGATATGAAACATTCTCTGCAGAGTGAGTTTGGACCAAGGAAAAGTAGGAAAAGGACACTCTAGTAGGCTGGTGAACCTTCTAGAATCTGAGTGCCCGATTGCAAACCCAAAACCCACCTTCTTATTATGAAGTGACGACCCTGAAATAAAACCTGAAAACTTAGGTTTCAATTTAGAATAAAACAACTGCTTTCTGATGTTCGTCTGCTGGGGCATCTTGGTTCATGCGCAGACAGCAAGGGCTCTGTGTGGCACGTGTGCCATAGGTTTGCTACCACTGCATGAGAACAGAGCACCCTGAAAGGACAAGTAGCCCCGACACAGTAGTGACTTTTTGTATCTCCCACTCCTCAAGGTGACATCAGGTCTAGGCCATTCTCTCCAAAACTGCTGGAGTTCTGAGGAGCAGTCCACATGCAGGGCCTTGGGAATTGTTCTGTGAGTGTGTCCTGGAATTTTGCAATTAACAGGTCACACCCACTTTCCCGGCCAGCCTGTCTCAGGTATACTCTTCCAAGGGGGAAATTGTTATGACTTTAAAATCTGTGTCTTTAAAGTTAGGCAAAAAGAATTGATCTTTTACGAAGAGGAGTGAAGAAGTGTAGAAAGAACTAGGTGCAGAAGAAGTATCAGAAGAAGCAATCCTTTTTCACCCCACCCAAGATGAAAGGGCAATGTATTGACATAATAGGAGAAAAAAATATTATTTTACCCTAAAGTCAGTCTATTATGAGAGGTGTTTAGAAGATTGTATGGCAAGCTCAAAAGTTCATTAGAGTTCAGGAACCTGAAAGAAGGAGACTCACTTAACAAAACTTGGCTAAAAAAGCAATGTTTCAAACTATCAGTGGCGACAAACAGTTCAGCTAATATTGAGGCAAAGAAGAGGAATTTGGAAGATTTCTGGCTTTGTCATAAATAAACAAAGAAGGCATCTGTGAATCTTACTTAACTGATATGAAGAAGAATGTTTCTTTGTAAGAAAAAGAGTGTTTATTCCTGTCCCCAGGAGCACCAGGTTCATGTAAAATTTAACTTTATCAGTCTAATACAGAATAAAAATATATAACACTCATAAAATAACTCTTGCCATGGACTTCTTATGACTCTAAGTTTGTTTTGGGCACTCAAGACTGCCTTCAAGATTGAGATAAAAATGGCTATCCTTTCCACAGTTGCCAATTTTAATGACTTTGACAAAAATAGCATCTTGGGTTGAATTTTCCCAGGTCTTACATTAGTCTCACATGACTTAAACACGTTAGAAGGCTTATAAAGTTTTTGACCAAGAGGATATTTTACCGAGGTCTCTTAAATTATATTTTTCCTTTATGTGAACTTTCTTGTTCAATATTTATAAATCATGTTTCTCTTATCACTAAAGCAAGATCCATATACTACTAGAAGCTATGACATTTACATGATTATTTACATTCCAGGGAAAGTCCAAGGAAATACTGTACTTATGTACATATATCCATATGTAAAGAACAGTTCCAATACAGTAGAAATCTTTTGGTGATCCTTTAAACATGTCAAGACTGTGTCCACATATAGTGTGTGAGCCAGCTTTCTGTTATTGTAACAAGTATCTAAGATAATTGACTTAAAAGGAGATAGGAATTATTTTTACTCAGTTTCAGAGATTTCAGTCCATGCCCAAAGTATTATTACATAGTATAGCAATATAAGAATTTTAGCTTATGGGGTTACTTATATTGTTTAATTAAAAATTACCTAATTAAGATTGTTATATTTTGTGCAATTCAAATGAACTTAAATATGTTCCACACTTTTTTTAAAGAAGAAATTGTTTATTTAGTTCATAGTTTTATAGAGGTTTCAGTCCATAGTTGGCTGGCTCCAAGGCACTGTGGTATGACAGAGGGGCATCACAGAGAAGAAACAGCTCACAGCAGGCAGAAGGCAGCAAGTAGTGAAGAATCAGAGCAGCAAGCAAGTGTCAAACAACAAGGCTTATATCTTATCTAGGCTACCCACCTGTAGCATTCACACCCTTAATCCTAGCACTCTTTTTTTTTTTTTTTAAGTTCTTTTATTGGTAAATTTTAGTTATACAATACATTTATACTTGTCATTAGGTGCTTGTACCTGTATATGATGTATCTTTGTTCTTATTTTTTCCCCATTACCTGTGCACCCTTCACCCCCTCCACCCTTCCCTATTTACATAGACTTCATTTCCATTTTTTTTTCTTTTCTCATAATTTTTCCTTTCTCTTCTTACCTTTCCCCTTCCCCTCCCATCACCCCTACCCTTTTGGACTTTTCTTTCTATTTCAAATAATCAATTATTCATTTTAATCATTTTAACCATTATTTACACTTTCAGTTTCTCACACTAGAGAAACTATTAGATATTTACACATGTGTGTCCTATTTATTTCACTTAAGAGTATGGCCTTGATATGCATCCATTTAGCTATAAACGACTCTAGTTTCTCATTCTTTATGGCTGAGCAGTACTCCATTTTATAAAAACCCCCCACATCTTCTTTATCCAGTTTCCAGTTGATGGGCACTTGGGCTGTTTCCAAGCTTTAGATATTACAAACTGCTATACACATGAATGCACATATATCGCTGTGGTATGATTCTTTTAATTCCTTTGGGAAGATATCCAGCAGGGGAATAGCTGGGTCAAATGGGACCTCTAGTCCTAGTTCTTTATAGCAGTGAATGTCTATATTAGGAAAACAGAAAGAACTCAAATAAATAACCTAATGCAGAACCTCAAGCTCCTAGAAAAAGAAGAACATAACAAACCCAAAGCTCTTACAAGAAAGGAAATTATAAAGATCAGAGAAGAAATCAATACAGTGGAGACTAAGAGAAAAATACAAAAAAATCAATGAATCAAAGAGTTGGTGTTTTGAGAGAATAAATAAAATCAATAAACCCTTAGCCAACGTTGTCCAAAAAGGAAAGAAAAGGCACAAATACATCCAATTAAGAATGAAAAAGATGAAGTCATAACAGGCCCAACAGAAATTCAGAGGATCATCAATACCTACTTCAAGAACCTGTACTCTAATAAAATGGAAAACACAGAAGAAATGGACAGATTCCTAGATACATATGAATTGCCAAAGTTAAATGAAGAAGATATAGAAATTCTAAACACCCCAATTACAATGAATGAAATTGAAAATGTAATAAAAAATTTACCAACAAAGAAAAGCCCAGGACCTGATGGCTTCACTGCTGAATTCTACAAGACATTTAAAGAAGAACTATCACCATTACTCTTTAAACTCATCAAGAAAATTGAAAGGGAAGCAAGGGTTCCAAATTCATTCCTGGAAGCAGGTGTTACTTTGATTCCAAAACCAGGGAAAGACCCAACTCAAAAAGAGAACCATAGGCCAATCTCCCTAATGAACATAGATGCAAAAAATCCTCAACAAGATACTGGCAAATAGAATACAGAGGGTCATCAAGAAGATCATACACCCTGACCAAGTCGGATTTATCCCAGGGATGCAAGGATGGTTCAACATTTATAAATCAATAAATGTAATACACTATATTAACTTAACTACACAATCATCTCAATAGATGCAGAAAAGACATTCAACAAAATCCAACACCCATTCATGATAAAAATCCTAAAGAAAATTGGAATAGAAGGTCTTTATCTCAATCCTAGCATAGCACCATGAATCAGTCCCAACATCACACAGTCTAGATCCAGCCACCTTTGAAAAGCCCCACCTTTGACTACATGAGGCTTTGTGGGGGGACAGCTGGACACAAGCCATAACATTCTCCCCTGGCTCCCCGAATGACTCATGCACAATCCTTTATGCAAAAGGCATTTAGTCCATCTCCAAGAGTTGCCAAAGTCCTAACAGTTTCATCATTGCTGAAGAGTCCAAGTCCAAAATCTCCTCTGAGATTTAAAGCAAACTTCTAGCTGCAAGTCCCCATACAAATGAAAGTTAAACATTTCCAACATACAGAGGCACAAGTGCTGCACTTTTAGTTTAGTTTACAAAAATCAAACTAACAAACTAAAAGGACTGAGTGCCAAACCTTCTCTAATCTATAGTAAACTCCTTTGGATTTAATCTACAAACTTCTTCTCATCAGTAGAAATCCCTTAGTATCACCTTTCCTGAACATTGTTGTTATTTGGTTTTATGTATTCAAAGTCTTTAAAAAGATGAATCTGGTCATTTTAGTATATCACACCAACAATTTGCCAGTGTAAGGTCAGTTGTTAGGTAAGAAATAAATTGTTTCCCTCAAAATTTAAATGTGGAACACCAATATCTGATGTAATTATATTTAAAGAAAGAACTGGTAGAGGAATTTAAACCTAAATGAGGTCATACAAGTAACTTACTGATCTGATGTCTAAGAGGAAAAGAGAAGCCTCAGGAGAAAAAAAAATACTGTTTCAAACTTGCTCTAAGACTTTCAACCTCCAGAACTGAGAGAGAGAAAATAAAACCCTTCATTCATTTAAGATGCCAGACTGTAGTATTTGGCTATGCAGTCTGAGCAGACTAATATGGTAGTGGAGAGAAAAATGTTGCAATTGCATATTACAGATTGAGGTTATTAATTAATAAATTATTGCAATTAAATGCATATCAAACTAACTTTTCAGAATTAATTGCAATTAGATTTTAGAAAGAGACCCCAATATTTACATGTATTATAAATGTATCATTTTCAATGATTTTTCTATAAGGACCATTTGCATGTTTTTTAAAAAAGTAAATATTGTTGATTAAAGATGCTTGATGGATAAATGATTTTTTGTGCATTGAAACATCTGTGCCTCAGACTTCATATTCTACAATCAGAGAGTAATCAAAACTAGTTTCAGTGTTTTGAAAAAAGGATATTTCAATTCATAGAATTTAAGAATGCCTGCTATGGTAAGAGAACTGCTGTTTGGGTTAAATATTTTCCATTTCTGTACATATAGATCAGCTTGAATTTTAATTGGAAAGCAAAGATGCAGAGTAGATAACATTCATATATATCCTGACTTACATGTTTTATATGTGAAATATGTTTGCTATTAATTTGCATGTGAACAGAAACGGTATATTAATATTTGTGTTGATAATATACTTACCACAGAAAATAAATTTGTGCTACAACTTCAGAATCTAAAAGTGCATTTATCATTTAAAAATGAAGAAGTAGCCACTAGGTTTTAAAAACTGAAATGTTTATGTTGTACACAGGTAACTAGCAATGCAAAGATAGTAGTAGAAAATTTCTTGTGTCAATCTTCTTGCTTTTTTGAGATAAGAAAATGTTACTCTTAATAACAGAGCTGATAAAAATTGGAGCTTTAATAGAAAAAGGGGGAGGGAGAACCAACGCATGAACTAAGTTTTATACAATAACAAAGAAAAGAAATTTTCTCTATTTCTTAGAAAAGGAAATGTTCTTAGAAAATACGCAAACATATGAAACCGAATTAGAAACTGATGATTAATTTGGCGACTTTGACTTTGAGCTTAAGAATTAAAAGTATTTTCAAGACTAAGATTACACAGTGATGGAGAAGTCTATATATTCATTGTATTTTTTTAAATATTGAGCAATAATTAAATGAGAAATTATTAATTTATATGTAGAAAAATAAACATGTATTGATAATTAAGTATACCTAGTTCTGTCTATATGTTAATGTTTAAATAATTAATAAAAAGAAGTTTCCTTACATGGCTCAATCCTTACTTCGTATTGTCTAATGTGGGACTAGGTTTTTTGAAACCTAATATGTAGGTCAATTGTCTGAGATTTACAAATGTTCACCCATGTTTATTTATTGAAATGTTGCAGATTATCCAATTGAAATATTTGATATTAGGTACATATATTTTCTTAGGGAAATAAAAATAAATTAATAGTGACCTACAATTTGTGCTCCTCAAACAGCATCCAAAATGGGCACAAACTAGTAGGCTGTGTCACAGGGTAATCATGAGATAAAATTCTAAAGGTAGCTGACCCATAAACTGATTTTAACAAGGTACTTAAAATGAATATATTCAGGTACATTTGATTTTTTAATAGTTCAACACATATAAAATTAGTATTAATTAACAAAGATAAATATAAAATTCATGCAAATAGCATGAGAATCTGCATCTTTATGCTCTTGACCTGACAAAGCAGACTGGGATGAGAAGGTGATCCCTAATGGTTTTTCTTAATCCTAATACACAAGCTTTGACATTTTCCCACCTTCAGCTTTCTCCTCTTCCCCTCTTCATACATATATACAGTACATACTACTTGAAAGTAGCTTTCTAAGCACTCCAAACAACAACTAATATTTTTTTCTGTGGATCTGGCTCTGCCTTGGAGGGTATTGAAAACTTCATAAAAAATCTATAAACTATCCAATAAAAATCTCTGGGCACTTAAATACATTTTAAAACAACTAAAATATCTGAAAGGGTAGACATCGAACTTTAGAGTTTAAAATTGGGTATGGGTTATAATCACAAGAAAATGATCCACGGAGCTTACATTTGTGTAGTATTCTACTTTAAAGGACAAGTTATCCATTTGTTTGCGGAATTTTTTATAATGTTTACTTAATGGTATCTCTGTATCTCACTCTACACACACACACACACACACACGCACACATATATGTATATATATGAAAATATTCCTGAACATTAGCAGTGTTTTAGTCAGGCTGGTAGAAGTAGGAGTAAAAATACAGTTATGGGCAAATTTTGTGCCATTATCCCAAATTCATATTTTGAATCCATAAATCCCTGTTCCTCAGAATTTAGCCATATTTGGAGTGAGGGACTTTCAACAGTCAAGAAAGATTAAATAAGGCCACATGAGAGGGCCTAAATTCGTGTGACTGACTATAGTTGGAGATGAAATTTCAAAGTGGTGATAATGTAAAATGAGGCCATTAGAGTGGAACCTAATGTAATCTGAATGGAGTCCTTTTAAGAAAAGAAGTTTGGACACAAGAGGAAACACCAAAGGTGTGCACAGACAGAAAATATATTATGTAAGTATACAATGAGGAGGTGAACATCTGCAAGCCAAAGAGAAAGTCTTCAGAACAAACCAAATTTGCCATTTTAAAATTCTTAAAGATTTTATTGTCAAATTGTGTTTTGTTAAGTGAAGTCTTTGGAACACTGGACTAAATACTGGTGCTAAGAGCCTAGCTCCCCATGCCACTTCCCTTGAGTAACTGTTGGCTACAGGCTCCTCTGCATCCTAGTGCCCTATGCCTCACATAGCCTTTGCTCCTCCAGCACAATTTTCAGATACATTTGTCATCAGCCCCTGAGGATTCGTGTGGGTACAGCTGAGGGAGGTTTGGCAACAGGTGGACATCATCCCAGGAGGTCTCTAGCACAAACTGAAGTAGCTCCCACTTTGGTACTGAAATTCAGGGGTTCTGAACTTCTCCCCCATCCAGGTCCAGGGACAAAGTGTATCATGGCAGATAGGTTGCAGCCTGTGGGAATCTTTAAGTTGCGGTGGATTGGGCCAGTATGGCCTGGAAGAGGAGATGCTTGTTTTAATTTTCCTTCTCAGCACCAGGAGCATGATGCATGGTATACTTCTTGAGTCTTGAAAACTACCCAGAAATTTGAATCAGCACTGCTGTAGAGTTAGGTCAAAAGTAACTTATACAGGTGCACATAACTTGACCTTAAGATAAGAGAATTGTAGGACTAATATATGTCAACAAAAAAATCAAAACATATTTCTTTATACCAGTAAAAACATAATCAGCTGGGTGGGGTGGCATGGATTTATAATCCCAACAATCTGGGAGGCTGAAGCAAGGGGATGGCAAATTTAATCAGATCACAGGCATCTTAGAGAGCTGGTGAAATCCATGTCTCAAACATAAAAAAAAAATTTAAAAAGCTGGGTTGTAGCTCAGGGCAAAGGCTCCTGGTTCAATCCCTAGTACTACAAAAATATCAGTCAAATTGTGTGGAAGTTATACTTTTTTGTTATTAAAATTATAATTTTGGTTTATAATTTACTCTATCAAATGGGTAAATTTGCTCCATATGAATGTGCTTATTTATTTATTTATTTATTTATTTATTTATTTATTTATTGGTAC
>NW_004624755.1:1304069-1318707 GCF_000247695.1 Heterocephalus glaber | reverse complement strand
TTTATTGGTACCGGGGATCAAACTCTGGTCCTTGTGCCTGAGCAGCAGTTGGCAAAACCACTGAACTAAATCCCCTGCCTATGTGTTTACTTTTAATACTAACAAATATCAGGATTATGGAGAATTGTACTTTTATAAATTAAATAAAATGGTGGTTTTCTAAGCATGAGTTATACTTTAAATCTAAGTGTTATGTTCAGATGTGGGTCTCTGAGACAGTGATTGGCCCACATGGGTGCTATATTCATCAGTGGGTTAGCAAGGTGTCCTACTGGGAGGTAGAGCTTGACACAAAAGCCAGGTCACTCGTGGTGTCACCTGGAAGGGTGTATTTTTTTCTCCATCTCCTCCTCTTTCTGTGTCTCCTGGCTGCAATGGTTTGAGCAGCTTTCCTCCACAACTATGCTTCTCTGACATGCAGATTCTAACTTGGAGATGCTGGACGATTGACTAAATGAACACCATGGAACCCAAAGTCAAATAAACCTCTCTTATTTAAGTTGCAGATGTCAAGTATTTTTCCCCAGTGACAAGAAAGTGTCTAACACAGCATGATTTATAATCTATGGATGTCATTGAAATCCCTTTCAGAAGTCTGGAGGATTCATAGTAATGCTAAAATGTTATTTTTTTCTCTATTGATATTTGTTCCAATAGTAATAAAGGTGACCATTGGTACAACTTCTGATGACCTACTGTGAATCAAGGTATTAGTACTGCTGTGGTTTGGATATTGTTAGAGCCTTAAAGGGTAGTGACCCCAAGTTGTCAGTGTTGAGATGGTAGAGTTGGGGTATAAGGAAAGGTAACTAGACCATGGTGCTTCACCCTCATGAATGACTAATGTTGACTCTCCAGCATTGGTCAAGTTGCCTGGGATGGGATTAGTTCTTACAGAAATGCATTGTTATAAGGCAAGTTCAACTTTCCTGCCTTGATTTTTCTTGATTTCTTTTCTTCATATAGGTTTTCTTGCACATAATCTTGCCCTATATTTCCACCATGAGATACCATCCACTATGTTATGACAGAACCAGGGGACCCTTGCTAGATGATAGCACCATGTTGTTTTGACTTCCCAACCACCAGAATCATGAATCAAATAAACCTCTCTTTTTTACTAAAATATCTACTTTCAGATATTCTGTTATACCAACACAAAATTAACTTTAAAAAGTACTAGCTCTGGCTGTACTGGAGCCATTGAATTCTTCAGCACCATAGTTTCCCAGGAAGGGAAAAGCATGGGGCTAGAGGTGTAGCTCAGTAATTAAGCACTTGCTTAGCATATGTGAGGCTCCGTGTTCAATCACTGACATCATAAAAAAGTCTAGCATAATGTTAAATGTATTTGGTTTTTGTCCCTAGTCATATTCCAGACCATTTAAAATCCTTGCATGTTGGTAACATTTTCTGATTCATAATGCACTCCTTTGAATCACATCTGAATTTTACACTAGTGAGGTGACTTTGAGTGGGGCTCCTAGATAGCTGTAGGATAGAGCAGTCACCTCAAAGACCAAACGATTATAGTAAAAGAGGCTTGGAACTTTCAGCTCCATCAACCAACCTCTGGAAAAGGCATGTGTATGTGGGGAAGAGGGAAATGGTTAGAGAATAAACTCTATAAAACCTCGAGAATGTGATTAATGACCTCCTCGGGTGCAGAAGACATGGAGCTGTAGAGAGAATGGTGCACCCAGAGGGCTATGGGAGTTCCACATATTCCCCTCACCACATCTTCATTTATCATCTGTTGTCTAGTGAATACTTTGCAATGTCCTTTATAATAAAACAGCACACATAGTAAGTTTATCCCCCATGTTTTTGAGTCATACTAGCAAATTAATCAAAGCCATAGAAGTGGAGGTCATGTGAACTCCAGTTTATAGCCAGTTGAAGTATAGATGGCACTTGTGATTGGTATCTGACGTGGTCACAGTCTTGAGGGGAATGACCACCCAGCTCCAAGCAGGGAGGGTCAGAATTGAATTGAATAACTGAACACCAAAGTGGTGTCTGTTATGGTTTAAAAGTGCTCCCAAAATTTATTTGTGGGAAACTTGATAATCAATGCAGCACAACTGAGAGGTTCGGCTTTTTGAGAGTTGCTTTGATTATGAGGGCACCACTTTCATTGTATTAGTCAGTGTTGTTTCGCAAAAACAAGCAACTGAGATATTCAACTTATACAGAGAATAATTATACTGGCTCATGGTTTTAGAGGTTTCAGTACATAATCAATTGGCTTTATACTTTTGGGTCTCTGATGAGGCAGTAGAGCATCATGGGAGTGCACAGGAAAACAAAACTGCCTACCCCAAGGCTGAGAAGTACAAGAAAAGAAGAAGGGGTTAGAGTCCCAGTAACCATTCAAGGCCATATGATCAATGACCCAAGGCCTCCCGTTAGGTCCTACCTTTTAAATATTCCACCACCTCTGCTCCAACTGGATATTAAATGGTCCTCAAAAGCCCATGTATTAAAGATTTGATCCCAGGCTGTGGCACTATTGTTCCTGAGATTAGCACAGAAAAAATTACTCAACCTGTGATTGTGCAGCAAAAATGGACTAAAACAGGGTCTGCTGGGGAATTGTTTGGTGTGTATCTAAAATCCCACACACATCTGGACACAGAAGTGTTCTATGTTGTGGAAGTATAGAGAAAAAATTTATTTGTTCCAATGAGAATGATTAAATATTGGCAATTATCAACTTTATTAAATCATGACCCTTGAGTGCATATCTTTATAATATTTAGCATGACAAAATATGCATAAAATACATTTGTATCCTATACAAAAATATGATGATTATTCTCAGGAAAATCACTGACAATTCAACTCCAAGGTGAAATAGATTTTTTTCCTCTTTATTTAATACTGTTATACATACTTGAAAAAAATGACTGATTACCAGACTGTGCTCATTTAGAATTGGAAATGCTTGAAATATTTTCTCAAGATTAAATGATGTGGAAGGGGGATCTGGCAAGTGCAAGGTCCTGAATGCAATCCCTGGTACCAAAAAAAATGATTAAATGATATGAGCCAGTCACTCTACAGATGACACTCAACATTAGTTTTTGCCAATAAAAAATTCGAATGTTTAAGTGAAAATTAAAATTTTGGAAAATGTGTATATATTGTCATGTATTTGACAACTTCTTAAAACTTAGGGACGTTTCTGATGACACTGAATATGATACTAATGAACGTGAATTTTTACACCTTATACAAAGAATTTGTAGAAATTGGTAGTATTTTATATTATTATTCATTGAACTAATGCTTTATAAATGTTAAATGTGTAGTGTTAAAGAATCAGGCAGAGGTGAAACACTTTCATGGTACAGTTGGGTTCCATGAAATTTTAATGTAATGAAGATTAAAAAGTTCAGTGATAAAATCTCAGATGCTACATGGCAACAAACTTTAAATTTGACATGTTTCAATACAGTATAAAAGAAGAATATCTCCAAGTTTTTAAAGGCAAATAAGATATTTTTCCTTTGGTTACATGTCTCTATATTTTTTTCACAGATTTATCTACTATAGCACATGGTGACAGATCAGGTGCAGAGGCAGATAGAAGAATTCAGCTATTTTCTATTAAGCCAGATATCATGAGATATGCAAGTGTGTAAAGCAATATTCCTCTTCTAACTTATTTTTTTGGAAACTATAGTTATTTTTAATTATAGTAATAAAGTTATATTATTTATTTTTTGAAAATAAAAGTTTTAATATTAATAGGGACTAATATATATATTTTAAAATTCAGTTAGAATTTTAATACAATTAAACTGATATTTATAAAATATTACATACACTATAGCCATTTTCACTTCTCAAGAGAAAAAAGTGGTTCCAAGACCAAAATATTAGAATTATTCCAGGTAATGTTCCAACTGGGAGACATTTTAAGGAAATTGTAATAGTTTTTCATTGTTGAATATCTCAGTATTTTTACTAGCTTAAGTGTATTTTCATTGAGAATTTTATTCACAATATAATCATTGTTATTCTTTAATTCATTTTTTCATTCAATTAATAAGTACAGACACCAATGCATGTGATGAAGATATAAGAAGAAAGCAAACACAACCACACAAAAGATCTGTGCTTTCACTGACCCTGGGTACCAGTAGAATAATCATGCAGTAAGCATATAGATGAGAAAAGGAATAAAATGATGTACTACCATATTACAGAAGTGCTCCAAACTGTGTTACAAGATCCTGAATTTAAAAGTAATTACAGGGCTGGGGATTTAGCTCAGTGGCATCATGCCAGCCTCACAAGTGCAAGGTCCTGAGTTTGATCCCTGCTACCAAAAAAAAGTAATTACATTTCATACCACATGAATTTTAAGTTACAAAATATAAAAGTGGAATCATCAGGTCTATGTGGTCTGTAGAGTTCTAATCTGAATCAGTTATCTCAGCCCAACTTTATATAAATATCTGTCTGCAATCCAAAACTTTCATTGGCCAAAATGTTACAAAGAATTGTCATATTCTGGAAGTTTATTTTGTGTGGCTCAGTTGGCTATTAAGTCAGCTGATTTGATCTCATAGTCATTGTGGATTTGGCTGTAAATTACTTATTCTGCTTCCTGAAGGTTAAGTTATTGTATAATTTGGGAAATTTCAAACACAATCTCTTTGGATCACAACCAAACTTATCGTTCAGGCTGAAAGAAAGAAATGAAACTAATTTAATGTTATGAGCTGAGGGTCAGTCTTCTTTGTTTTATATTCTTGTTGTTGTTGGTTTTTCCCACTGATCTCCTGAGCTGAATTATATTTCTTGTTTCCTGACATCTCTTGCCCACCTCTAAATTTCATCTCAGAGATTAAAATCTTAAAGCCCTCTCTCCAGTCTGTGAATTTAGGAATATTTTCATACCCTTTTACAAAAATACCACAATATGCAATTGTTAAGTCAATTATTTTTATAATTTTGGCATCACCATGTGTGAATTCTAAAATCCACTTGTGGGGGAGATAATTTCCCTCATTACATTCTGGTTGGAATACTACTCTATAGGTATGTAAAATGCTTTCAAGGATTGGAAACTTTAAAATGTACACACACACAAACACACATATGTTGAAAAATCTGCAGCACAAAGTGAGGGTGATTACTCTTTATGATTAGGAAACTAAGAACTGCAAAAAATGTTAGAAACCACTGTGATCTATAATACATAAATGATTCTGAGAAATTTAGTTCTCAGGCTTCCATACCCTGTGGTAAACAGTAAATAAGAGTTTAAGGATGAGGTTGGTTATGGAAAATTAAAATAATATCCAGAAATAAAGATAGTAATATGTCAAGATAGATCCTGTGCGTTTAAAATCTAAAGATAGAAAAATATTCTAAGGGCCAGGGATTTAGCTCAGTGTTTCTGCCACCTGCCTCGCAAGTGTAAGGTACCTGAGTTCAACCCCTGGTACAAAAAGAAAAATATTCTAATTTTACGAGACATGTGATAATAAAAATGAGCTGACACATTATAAAATTTGTGTGGAAATTTAATAAGTCAAATATATAAGATTTTAGTGAAAGAAAGTGTATTAAGTCACAAAAGGACAGTGGTAAATTTAAGTAACTGGAAAAGGTAGCAACAGATTCATAATTTCAAGAAGGAAAGATTCTGGTAGAATGAAGAAGAACACTCAATTATAATCCATTCTCTGCTTTCCTTGATCTTCCTTCCTCTTCAGAAATAAGGAAGTAATTCAACAAATAAATAATGAGTAAATAATCAGAATTATATGACACAGAGTAAAAGGAGATTTGATTTAGATACAGTGCTAAAGAAAAGGCTTACTTGACATATGATACTTGAGCCAAGGAAAGGTCACACAGTGAGCAAAGTAGAAAGTCTCCAACAGAAAGCAGAAACCACTGGCCCTAGGAGGTGAGAAAAGTCCTCACACCCTTGAGGTACACAATGGAAGTCACTGTGGCTAGAAGAGAGTAAAGTAGAGATCAAATTAAAAGTGTCTTGGAGAACACAAGAATCAGATCATGTGAGCTCTAAGGATGTGCAGTGGAGTGCAAGATAGATCGCTGTGGCTGTGCAATTGGTGAGTAAGAAGAGTGATTGCAAGGATGAAAGGGGCGGAATGGCAACTCTGGTCAGCACGCATAGTTCTCTTACGGAGTTGGGAGTTGAATAATTCATAAAGGACTGTGAGAGGCCATTGGATGATTTACATTCTGGTGCAAAGACTGGAGAGCCCTTAAGGTTTGGAAAGAACGATTTCTGAAACAAAAAGAAGACAAGGTTTTGGTAGATTTCACGGACAAAAATGTTAAGAACAAGCATGACGACATCACCATCAGATGATGAAAAGATAGACAAGAGTTTACTTTCAAAAAATAAAAGAGTTTACTTTCTTTTTTGTTTTTGCAGACTTAACTAAATTTTCAATAAAATAAATGAAAGAAAATAAAGTTTAAATTCTCACTTGCCCCTTACTTAAGGTGTCAGTTTTCATGAATTACCATTTTTTTTGTATTTCTTTCTTTGTCACCTCAAGCAGTAGCTTATGTCTGTATGTTTTTTTATAATTGGTTGTATTCCTTCAGGTAATTAAATTTAAATTCAATTTTTGTTATACCACATAATTTCATTGCTTTTTGTTGTTGATTTTGTATAATTATTAATGACTTCACAGTTCACTATAATGCAGTTCACACAAATCTAAGAAAGGAACAAAGAGGTTAAACTGTACATAGGAGAAAAAATTATGTCAAAATTTTAAAAAGAAATCCCATAATATAGACTTTAAAATAATAGAACTGTCAAGTGATTATTTAAGATTTTGAGCTCTATAATAGGATGAATATAGTTTTCATTCTTATCATTGTTAATAATATCCATTACCTTTAATAAATTTTGACCTACTTTGTATAGGGTCAGTTTGCCAAGTATTAGAAGCAACATGATATTTCCTCCAAAAATCAGGCTTATGAAATAAATCTCTTTTGGTGGTATAAATTGCATTTGTTTTGCAGAATTTTACAGTCAAGTTTTTTAATCTGAACAATGAAAAGACCAATTTAAATTAAATATGGATGGAAGATGTATGTAAGCCAGTGTTACAGGAGGCTCAGCATAGAGATAAATTTTGAGTAAATATTTTAAAAAATTGAAGTTGTATTTTTTATAAGATAGGAGATTGAGAAATTTCTTTTAAAAATGTAATTCCTTCTGCTTTCCTAAGACTTGATAATTTAAACCTTTTGTGCTTATAATATTTCATATGAGTCTCTGAATAAGTCTTTGAGGTAAACAAGGAAGCTCCTTTCCCCAAATGTATGAATGAAACATGATCCAAAGGACAAGGAGCTTGTGTATGTCTTCTATATGTTGAGCCAGTTAGAACCTTGCTTTTGATTTTCTTCAAGTATCTTACTTCAGTGTGACACAACTTCTTTTTTTCTGTCTAGAAAAGTAAGTGAATAGTAATAAATGGAACTACTTGGCCGATGAAGAGAAAGCAAGGGTGGTCCTTATACTTAAGTATGAAATAAAAGTCACTAGAGTTATTTGGTGCTATTATTAGTTAAGAACAGACAGAAAAGTTTGTTTTGTTGACATTTTTGAAAAACAAGTAAACCAGCAAGTGAAATAGCAAAGTTTGTTTCTTTTCTGTTTTCACAAAACCTCAGAAATTACAATTTATTAAATATCAATATTGAACTGGAAAATTTCTCAATAGATATTATTAGCCCTATTTTAGAGATGAGGAAATATAACTAGTCAATGTCCCTACTATATCAGTGAAGGCTTTTAGCTTTATTTGTATGTATGTGTGTGTGTGTATGAGTGTATAAATTAGCAATAAGGTAAGTTCACACTTTCACAGAAATCCGGGTCTGAAACAAAGGATATTGAAAAGGGGATAGGCTTTTATATTATAACGTCAAAACAATTACCTATAATACGTATACTACAAGTGATTCATTTTAAAATTATAAATATCAATCACATATAAATTAACTAAAATTTCACATATTTAGATTATCTATACATTAAAAACAATTAAAATAGTGTCCTAATACCCAAATTATTGGTTCTTTGCAGAGAAGAAGACAAAGTAAAAATACCCAGTGGACAGGACATGTTTTCTGTCCATGGAATGCCCATGCTGTGAGCATATTCGATGCCTAAGCTATACTTTCTGGAGCGACCTCAGGCCATACCATAGGAAATCTTCAAGGCCGTAGGGCATCGAGTAAATTGTCAAGATCCTCTGCCTTTCTTTTTGCAATAGCAATTTCTCCACTAGGTTGGTATTTTCAGTTGGGTGAGGGAAGACTATCATATCATATTATTTATCCCATCTTTCAGGGTCTGCAGTAGACATAGCTTCAGCTTTGTCATTTTCTGTGCTCTTCTGCATCTTTTTCAGTGTGTAATCTACATAGATATGGAACTCCAGAAAACTGGAGGAAATTCTCAAGAGTTATCTCAGTTGTATTCTGCATAGAAACATCTTGTTCTGTCATTCCTGAAAGGTTCAGCTGTTTCTTGACAGTGCCTTATTGTTGACACAGTGGCCACAATTTTTATACATTTCCTGTCTCAGTTCCACAATATCTTTGAGGACAAATATAGTCTCAAGATTGTTATGAAAAGGTGTGTGTTGGCTACTTGGGGTGGTATCAGGACTGAAATTTCCTCCTTGATCTTCTGAGGCATGCGAGGGAGTGGCCATCACCAAGAGCAACCCCAAGAAGGCAACTGCAGGGAAGGTGTTTGCAGAAAAGAATTTCAAAATTATTCCTGCAGTGAAGATATCTCTCCTTTTGGTTCCTCTTTTATTAGGGTTACAAAGGAGGACTTTATAGCAACTTCTAGATATTATGTGTATTGCTTATGTTTGTTGTATCCCTAGATTTGAATTCAAAGATTCCATGTCTCTAGGCTCTGAATCACACTTTGCCCTCCAATACCCAAGACTTCCTTAATTGGTCAAGTTTAAATAGACCCTCTTCCTTTACAATGACTTCTCTTGTAGGAGCATCCTTGACTTCATAAATCTGGACATGAGGTCATCCTACGAGTCTCAGGCTCTTAGGTTTAACCCATGAAATCATACTGGTTAATTTAAGAATTTTATTTTAAGGATATTAGTAATTTTTTAACTCTCTGGCAGGGCCATGGAATCTAGCTTAGAGAGCTGGTGGCACAGGCACAGGGAGAGGAAATATAAATGCCCTGTAATGCCACTAATGTGTTTTTCACCATTGGTGTCTTTATCACCTCCACTAGAAAAGGAATTGTATTCATAATGCCTTCTCTTCTCCAGGTCAAAATCTCACAAACTTGCAAATGATTCATTGAGTCGAGTTTAAAAATAAAAGCAATATTATTTAAATGACTGAGTTGAAAACAAGCTGAGAACATAAATCTCAGTTTTGATGTCTTTTTTTCTGTGTGTGTGTGTGTGTGTGTGTAGTACTTGCAAGGTGGTAAGGTCCCTAAAGATAGAATTTCTTGCTAAAAGTGCCTTAGTTCCATATATGTGACACATCTGCACTTTATAACTGTGGTAGATTGCAAAAATGACTACAAATTCTTTTTTTTTTAACACATGCTCAGACCTTCTCAATATGAGCATTGCAGCTTCTCCAATCAGAATTTGCAGTCTTTCTCACCTAAACTTGCATCTGGCCAGACCTTGTGTCCTCCTTGGACAATTTAATGTGGCAGAAATGGCTCTGTGCTTGATCTCAGCCTGGTGTCAAAGAGGTTTTCTACTCTTCTGCTGTCTCCTGAAAACCTGCCCCCCCAACTGAAAGGACTTAAGGCTAAGAATGAAGTCCATGTGGTTCAGTGCTGTCACAGCCAAGGCCCAGACACAAGAGACTCAAGCAAAATCCTTCAAGTATCTGAAGCTGACAACACAGACATATGTACACTCCTCAGAATATCCAAATTGGACTGTAATAGAACCACCCAGACAACCCATGTGCTCATGCATGTTTACTCTTTTACACTGCTAAACTGTGGGACACGTTATATGTAGCCATTACTATCTAATAGATTTACCAGATAAGTCATTTTTACAAGGTGTTCCACTGTTCAATGGGCATCACTATCTTTTGGAAGGTACATATGGGTAAGGTGAAATTTTTATTGCACTACAGGTAGTTTTTATGATTCTTCAAGTGCACCTGTGGTATTCTGCACTGGTTCTTATGAGTTCTATAATGCACTTAAGAGACAGCCAAAATGGGATTTCATTCTATGGCTTCAAGTTGCTCTATTGCAAATACTGCTTCTGTCACAGCCTGAAAATATAAGTTGATATATTTATTTCTACATTCTCATTTAACTGCACATAGTGTGTATTGCAGAGTTCTTTTCTTCTCTGAATAGCCTTTGATAGCTGTTTATTATACTATTTTCCACATAGTAAACACCCTCTGACAGCAGGGTGATATGACTAATGAATTATTAGTAAAGCTTAATACACACCACAGGAAAAATATTTTTAAAATTCTAAATTATGTTTTTCACTCACACCATTAATAATATATTTTATCATACCCATGTAACCTGTGGTTTAATTCAACCAACTATAAATCTGGCAGTCATATGAAATGAAATGTTGAGTCTATGGATGATTCAAGATTAATAAATTGTCAAGGTATGACAAACAGTTGAATCTGTTTTCAGCCAGATTGGGAATTAACAAAGACAATATTGCTGATTACTGAAACTTTTTTCAAATAATTTTCTAAACTTTATGATGATCATGATATTTTAAAACAGTTTTACCCCTGGCATTATGTAGATGTTATTGTTTAATTGCACCACATTATTAATGGCATCTTTTAACCTTAATGTATTTCTAAGCTCTCACACAGACACTGCCATATCTGTGACCATGCTGTGCCAGTGAATCATACATTGTTAAAGCTAAAAGGAACTTTTAAATTAACTCATGTGAAAAATTTAACATGACATCATTAGCCAGTAAACTCTAATTAATCTTTAGCTAATAAATAAATATGTTGGTATTATTATTGTTATTATTATGAGATTTAAGACAGATTGTCAATTTGACTGTCTTGAAGTGTCTGTGTAGGTCATGAAAGCATGACCTACTGATTTATATCTGATTCCTGGCCCTTTTCTATCTGGTGCTATACTAATGCTGTGCTTCCTGGCCACCATGAAGTAAGAAGCTTTGTTCTGTCATGCCCTTTCACCATGATGTTTGTATCCAAGAGCCGGCTCATTATAAACTAAATCTTCTGAAACCATGAAACAAATAAACCATTTCCTCCTTTCAGGTGTGAATGATGGGTACTTTTTCAGAAACAGGAAAGCTGACCAATGCCAAAAATTGGAACCAGGAGTGAGGCTGTTGCTGAGACTGCTAGACCATGTGAATTATGTGTTGGAACTCATTTGTTGGAGGGCTTGGGAAAGGTCGCAGAATTGGGTTAAAGAAATCCTAGCAGGCTTAAAGCAGAGCCTGATGGGTGATTGTTGCTCAGGTTCAGAGGATTAGAATTCTGATAGGAATTCAGACAATAAAGGCCAGGCTTTTAAAGTTATAGTTGGGAATGAGAATTCTATTCGGAACTGGACTAGAGCCTGTATATGTCACATTTTGGCAAAGAACTTGTCTACATTTTGCCTACATCCTGAGAATGTGTAGGAGACTGAAATTGAGGGTGAAAGACTAATTGATCTGATGCAGGAAATTTTAAGGAAGCTCAATATTCAGGCTCAGTATTCAGGAACAGATGTTGCTAGCTCTTTTGGCCGTATTTATACTGTGTTTTGAGAGCAGAAAGCAGAGCAGAAACATTTGAAAAACTGAAATTTTGGCTAAAAAGAATCATGTATAGAGTTGGGGATAAAAGAGGTATAATTGCTGAAGAAATAAGCTCCATTAATAAGACACAAAATATTGTGTACAGAGACAAGCAGAAAGATGTCTGAAGTCAGCAACAGCCTACCCATCACACTCACAAATGCAAAAGAATCACTCTTTCATTTGAGAAGAAAGTCTCTAGTATCTCTGAATTCCTTGGAGCTAAAATTTTATCTGAGAAATATTTGTTGATTTTTCCTGATTACATTATTTATCCTCATAAAACATGCATATTTTCAGCCAGTAACTTTTAAGGGTTTGAATTCTTGATTATCTAGTTACTATTTCTCATTCATTACGTTACAGTCTCCATTGTGGAAAGGCCCATAGCTTTTATTTTTGGTTATTTCTCCCAGGGATCTACCATAAATGATTGGCACTTAGTGGATGCAAAGTAAATATTTATTAATCAAATAGAAGCAGTGAATATTGTGCGGGAAAATTACTGCATAAGCAGGTAAATACTTGTAATGGAATAACAAGGATTGTTTTATACTTTATATGAATAGAATTAGTACAAAAGCAGATGAATGAAGTTCAAAAGAATAAGGATATAGAAACACCTGAAAACTGTTTTATTTCCAAAGTTAACTAGAGTAAAACTGATTAAGGACCATTAAGAACTTAATAAGAACACAGATGGAACCACTACTCTCTCTTGTTAAGTCTGGAAATTCTCACACTTCTGATTTGTGTCAAATGTTGAGAATTGAGAAAGTTGAATAGAATTTAATTCTCTCAATTTTTTGCACATAAAAAGGAGAGGATTTGATTAGATGATTTCTAAAGTGTTTCACACAGCTTCAATTTTATGTTAGCACATATATTTATTCATTTAAAAGAGCACTGATTTTTATTTTAAACAATATTTCTCTGAGCAACATAATTCTACCAATGAATCTTATGTGATAATAATGTGTTCACTGAATCCCTAGTATTTGTTGTGTTGACTGTTATACCAGACAAGACAAAATAACTTAAAGCAATCTTGTTCCTACATTGTTTCCTGATGTATTTTATCATTGCTACTATGTCAGACGAACATTAAAACCTTTTAAGAATGTATCAGGACTAGGGATGTATCTCAGTGGTAGAGAATATTTTTAATATACACAAGGCCTAGGGTTTGATCCCCAGTGATGGACACACATACAGACACACTCTCTCTCTCTCTCTCTCTCTCTCTCTATATATATATATATACACAGATATTATATATAGATATTATTTTTCATATACTTATATTCATTCATAATATATTTCACATAATTATAGTCATTCTTCCTGGTAGTTTTTATTTTTCTTATTTTATTATTATATGTTTGAAATACATAATGATTACATTCAGTTTTTGGACTGATACATATACATATTTCATCTTGTTGATTTTTACTCCCCTGCCCACCCCCGTCGCCCTATTCAAATCCTCTTCCCATATCTACAGAGTCTACTTCTCTGTTTCTAACATCTCTCTTGCATTTTGCTCTTTATTTATATTTCCTGCTTCTTATATTAAAGAAACTATGTGATAGGGCCGGGGATTTAGCTCAGTGGTTCCAGCACCTGCCTCGCAAGTGCAAAGTCCTGAGTTCGATCCCTGGTACCAAAACAAAAAAAGAAACTATGTGATATTTAACCCCTGACTGACTTATTTCAGTCAAAATTATCATCTCAAGTTCCATCCAATTTCCGAGAAATGACTCAAATTTATCCTTCTTTATGCATGAGTAGTGCTCCTTTGTGTGTATATATCACATTCTCTTAATGCATTCATGCTGATGGGAAAATAGGCTACTCCTATGATTAGCTATTGTGAGTTTGCTGATATAAGCATGGGTATGTATAAATCACCATGAAATAATGATGTTAGCTCTGTCGGGAAGATAGCCAGAAGAGATATGGCTGAGTCACAGTGGAATTTCTATCTTTAATATTTTGAGAAATCATCATAATTATTTCCAGAGTGGTTATACTAGCGTATATTTCCACTAAGAATGTAGAAGTGTTTCTTTTTCATTACAACCTCACCACCAGCATTTGCTCTTTTTTGAGTCCTCGGTAATAGCCATTCTCACTGGAGTAAGAATGGAATCTCAGTGTTGTCTTCATGTACGTTTCTCTAGTGGCAAAAGATGCTGAATATCTTTTACATATTATTGGTAATTTGTACTTCTTCTGAGAAGTGTCTATTGATTTCACTTGCTTACTTTTGATTTGGTCTTTTATCTTCAGGACAGCTAAAATTTTCAAATTATTTGTATATTGTATATATGATAACTCTTTTTGAGGAGTAGCTGATAAAAATATTTTTTCCCATTCTGTAGGTTGTCACTTCACTCTTTTGGTTGTTTTCTTTGCTGTGTAGAAGCTTTCTAATTTACTATAATTCTATTTGTTGATTCTTGGTTTTATTGCTTGTACATTTAGGATTCTGTTCAGAAAATCCTTGGCTATGACTGTAACTTCAGCATTTTTACCATTTGTTTCTTCCAACAAATTTAGTGTTTCTCAAATACTAACAGACATGAAAAGTCATATATGCACTAATACAATTGTAGTGGGGGAACTCAGCACCCCACTGTCACAGATAGATCAACTAGACAAAAAATAAGGCATGAAATACTAGAACTCAATTGAACTCTTGAACAAATGAACTTAACAGATGTTTACAGAGTCTTCCACCACACAAAATCAGAATACACGTTCTTCTCAGCTCCACATGG
>NW_004624755.1:1290531-1300544 GCF_000247695.1 Heterocephalus glaber | reverse complement strand
TGGAGGGGTTAAAGGGAGGGCTAGGGATAGGGAAATAATAAGAACCAAGATGCATTATGTAAGGGTACAATTCCCAATGAGAAATGTAATTGTGTTGTATACCTACAATGTACCAATAAAAGAATTTAACTACTACAACAACAAAAAATTTAGTGTTTCTATCTTACATATAGATCTTTCATCATTTTGATTTGATTTTAGTATAGGGTGACAGAAATGGACCTCTTAAAATGCTTTTATTTTAGAATTTGTATTGTGAAGTTGTTTATATTTTATTCATATTTTAAAATGAATACCTTTTTGTTTGATTAAATCTTAAAGATGAATAGTATCTCTAGGTATGTAAGTATGGAGAAATCTACAAAATTTTACCCAGCTATGTTGATACATAAGCTAAAGATTTCTCCTGATAGCCAAAGAATAATCTTGCATCATTTTTTATTAAGAAAAGGCTTTGATTTTGATTAACGTATTTGAACAACTCTGAATCCCAGCTTTACCTTTTTTTTTCTGCTTATCTACAATCAATATATACTCTGTTCCCTCACAGTTTGGCCACAGAGAGAGAGAGTGTTTCTGAACCCTATTCAAGAGAAAGAAATTTCTTGTGTTTCAAAACAATGAAAACAATTTATATATACTATTATTTCAAAAGGTTTTGGCTTATATGTATGATCAGTATTAAAATTAATCATTATCCTAAAAATATTTGTTTGTTTCAAAGCCATTCCTAACAAGTTACATCACTATATCTGTATTCATAATATACTAAGATCTTGAAAGGTGCATTGTGAGGTATATTCTCAGAAAGAGGATGTGGCATACCTCCCTTCATCAGCTACTTTTGTTCCATTCAGGGAGTTTACTTGCAGACACCCTGTCTTACCACTAGATGGTGGAAAACATAGGAAGGCATTCAGCATGCACCTGAGTAGGAAAATAGTTTAGCAAGTACAAAAGTGAAGTTTCGGGGTCTATTGGACACAACATAATAAATTACTAAAATATAAGATAAAAGAACTTAAATGAACACAAGATTTTGGAATATTTTCTCCTTTTCATTCAAAGTTGTGCAAGTGAACTATGATTGATTCTTTCAAAATTAATTGTCGAGTGGGTTTTCAAAAATATAGTAAAATGATAATTTTTCTTCTCTTTAATTTGTGTAATTATTCTTTTATATTTTGAAAACATTCTAGAAGATGCATTTTGTATGTAATGTTATTATATGTCATTACGTTATCATGTAATATTATGTAATGATGTGTTATGCTATCTAACTTTAATATATTCAATATACATATTCTGTCTTCAACTTAAAGATTTTAGAAACTGAATTACTACTCCCTTTTATCCCCTACAGCAACTATTCCTGACAGTTAACGATACTAAATCCTCCATAAATGTTTGTTGAAAGACATGGTGCCTACATCTATTGATCAGGTCATCTCACCCTTTTGACTATTATTTCCAGGAAATCTATAGACAAAATGTCTCTAAGAAAATTAGCAAGGACAAATCTTGGAAGCAAAGACTTTCTTATCTCCTCAGTGCAGACTCTTGAGGAACAACCATGCTATAATCTGTGGTACCAAAAATATGTCAGGTGCTTTTCTGTCTTACTGTTGCTCAACCTCCGGGCCTCCTTGTTAGCGCTTCTGTTTTTCAGGCTTGTCATTTTTCAGTAGTGTGCTTTGCCTTTTTCAGTGGTGAATGTCCTCAGCTGAGTACAGTAATTATGAACTCTCCCACACATGTCTTCTGATATATCTCTGCCATAAGGTGCAAAAGAAAGTAGGAGGTGAGTGGGTAAGTTCTTAATGAATGTCATCTGTAGTCCCATCCGTTCCAGAATTGCATGCAGGAAAGTACCACATCTTTTCAGCATCCAAATATTTAATAAAATAGCAACTTATGCTATGTTAAAATGACTTTTTACCCAAGAAGCTGAAATATAGTGCATTATATGTACATTTTCTTTTTTTTGGCCACACTTCTCCACAATTCCATAAAGCAGCAGTTATAACAACAATAAACATATATATCCTTCTGGAGCCTGTGAATTTTAAAGGCAGAAACTTAAAAATTAGTATCCTTATCATCCAGAGTAGGAATTGGCAAATTAAATGCCAATAGTTCTTAATTAGTCCTAATGCCTGTTTTTGTAAAATTTGATATAATACAGACATATGACTTATTTATATGTTATTATCACCAATGTTTACATTGTAATGGCAGAAATGAATAATAGTGACAAAGATCATATGTGTTGCAAACATACTGAATTTTATAGAAAAAATTTCCAGCAGATTTGCTGCTTTAAAAATATTTGTTCAATAAGTGAATTATAAGATATCACATATTGATATTGATGCTTAGCTCTGAAAATTCTGTTAAAATTACATTCTTGTTTAAAATGAAGCAAAGTAAGTAATGATTTATCTAATGAGAATACACAATGAAATGTTTCAGTTAGTATGCTCAGCTTATTAAAATGAGTGGAAAGATCAGATTTTTCATAGTTTCTTTTTGGAAACAGACATTTTTAAATCTTTTAATTACCTGATCAAATTTTATGGTTGATTTTTATCATATGGACTAAGTCTCTTTTATGGGAATATGTCACCTAAGTTATTAGTTACATGAAGAAATAGTACACATTTCTTGACAAAAATTTCCATAATCAAGACAGTTTTTTAAAAATATGCTTTAATTTTTAGAGAAGTTTTAAGTTCACAGCAAAACTGTGCACATGGTACACAGTTCTTACTCCCAATGTTCCCTTTCCATACATGATATACATTATCAACGTTCCCCGCCAGTAATGCATTTGTCGTAATCAATGAACCTACACTGATACATCATTATTATCACTATTCAAGCTCTATGGCTTGGATCAGGATTTACTCTTGGTGTTATCAAGTCCATGTATTTTGACATTTTATAAAAACATAATTTCACCCCTATAGTACATAGAAAACATTCTCATTTCCCTAAAAATCCTCCATGCTTTACCTATTCATTTTTCCCTTCTCCTAACCACTGGTCTTTTCATTATCCCCATAGTTTTACTTTTCTAAGATGTATACTTTTCAGACTCTTTTTTGTACTGTTTTAGTTTCATGTTGCTATGACAAAATTCAAGAGAATGAGTTCTTTAATCAAGGAAAGAAGTGTGTTTAGCCCACAGTTCTGGAGTCCCAAGAGGATTGCACCAGTGTGCTGGTGAGAGTTCTCCTAGCTGCTTCATAACATGGCAGATAAGTGGAAAGAAAACTGGCTGTGTGCAAAAAGGATCAAGTATGTGGAGTGTGTTCACCGTATAGCAATCTACCCCTCTGATAGTGAATACACTCTGGTAAAACAGCATTGATCCCTTTGGAGGCAGTGCTCACATGACCTACATCTTCCCATGACATAGACCTCCTATATCTTCCAGTAGGCACTACTTCCTACAGTGTTCCATCACCTCAGCACTCCCACATGGAGACCAAGCTAGAATGTGTGAGTGTGGTGGGGGGAGTGGATTCAAACCATGTCTGGCCAATTGCATTTCCTTCACTTAGGAATATGCTTTTAAGTGTTCTCCATGACACTTCATAATGTGATAGCTCATTGATAGTTTGAGTGTATTTCCCCAGAATCATGTGTTGGAAATTTATTCTCCAACACAGCAGTCTTGGGAGGTAGGGTTTAATGAGATGGACCTAGGTCTGGAGGCCTTCAGTCTTATTAATCAATTTATTCCAATTATAAAATGCTTAAGGCTGTTGAGATAAATCTGTGGTTTTTTTCAAGTTCTTTCTTCCCATTTTACCTTCTGCCATGGAGTGATTGCATAAAGACACTCACTGTGATTTTGGAATTAGCAGTCTCCAGAATTACAAGCAATAAATTTCTGACTTTTTTTCCATTACCTTGTCTCAGGTATTCTGGTATAGCTACACAGAATGGACTAAGACATGTGGG
This sequence comes from Heterocephalus glaber, assembly GCF_000247695.1. The sequence continues at coordinate 1,296,575 of NW_004624755.1, read as the reverse complement.
CATATATGTAGTTTTGTAAGGAAATGTCAAACTGTCTTGCAGAATGGCTGCTGTCCCTTGTATGCCCACCAACAACCAATGAAAGTTCTCATTGCTCCACATTATCTCCAGAACTTGCTGTTGGCAGTATTTTGCATTTTCACTCTTCTTCTAGGTGTTGTTAGGGTTTTAGCCATAAAAATTTGTAATTCTATTAAAAGTAGATTCTTAATGGCTGCTATCAAGAAATCAACCAATAACAAATGTTGGTGGGGGTTTGGGGAGAAAGGAACCCTTCTCCATTGTTGGTGGGAGTGCATACTGGTGCAACCACTTGTGGAAATCAGTCTGGAGATACCTCAAAGAACTAGGGCTAGAGGTCCAATTTGATCCAGCTATTCCCCTGCTGGTTATCTTCCCAAAGGAATTAAAAGAATCATACCACAGTGATATACGTGGACCCATGTTTATAGCGGCACAGTTTGTAATAGCTAAAGCTTGGAAACAGCCCAAGAGCCCATCAACTGGAAACTGGGTAATGAAGATGTGGTTTTTTTGTTTTTTTGGTTTTTTGTTTTTAATAAAATGGAGTACTAATCAGCCACAAAGAGTGAGAAGCTAGAGACATTTATAGCTAAATGGATGTACATTGAGGCAATACTTTTAAGTGAAATAAATAGGACACACATGTGTAAATACTGAATAGTTTCTTTAGTGTGAGAAACTGAAAGTGTAAATAATTACTAAAATGATTAAAATGAATAATTGATAATTTGAAATAGGAAGAAAAGGTCCAAAGGGGGAGGGGTGGTGGGAGGGGAAGGGGAAAGGAAAGAAGGGAAAGGAAAAATTAAGAGAAAAGAACAAAATGGAAGCAAAGTCTTTGTAAATAGGGAAGAGTGGAAGGGATGAAGGGCATACAGGTAAGGGGAAAAATAAGAACCAAGATACATCATGTACAGGTACAAGCACCCAATGATAAATATAAACGTGTTGTATACCTAAAATGTACGAATAAAAGAATTTAAGGAAAAAGTAGGTTCTTAATATTAGAGCATATGGTAGTTTATACCAATTTCTCAAAATAAATTGCATATTGAAACATTTTATTGTGGGATAACTTACAAAATAAATGGTCTTTGATAAAAGCTAATAACAATGTTATATCTCTGTTGTCTTTCTTAGCATAATATTTGGCATGTAGCTATCAGTAATGATTTGGTATATGCTTGAGACTTGAACCCACAGAAAGATCTGGTTTGGCTGGAGCTTGAATGAATCCCAATATAATAGTGTAATCTTGGACCCAACTACTGAAAAAAGGACAACATTCATGTGCAGGAAAGTCCCAAGGCTTAAGCTGAAGATATTTTATGGATGTTCTGTTTTAATAGAATGGATTAATTAAACAGTTAATTCTAACATGATAGAAATAGACATATGAGACCAATTAACTCTTTTTTTATGAGTCCATATATTTGAGCAATGTCTCACGATAATTCAATATTCTTTGGCAACCAGTAGTTGCTGATGGCAGTTTTCTTTGTCAGAGCTGTTATCAAACTGCTATTAAGGGAGATTTATTTGGGGAGATTTGGGTGAATCTGTAACAAATAAGCCAGCAATTCAAGTTGTTGTTTAACATGGAGGAATTTGGAGAGATTGCTGTATCCTCTTGGCTGAAGACCAGTTTATAATACTTTCATCTGAGCATTTTTTCCAAATGTATCTCATGAAATTATACATTTAAGCCAAAATTTTATTTTTGAAAAGCTGTTTATGTAACTTTGGATTTGGCTTTCTGTGTTCACTTAATGTAAGATTTTTGTTGACTCAGACACCTTCTAAGTTCTTACTCTAAGTAGCAAATTTATGTTATTAATATTTATAAATGCAGAGCTTAAGTTATGGATAATGTGCCAATGAAATTATACCCAGTATGAAGACTGTTGTGCAAGAACTTACCAAAATACTGACTTTCCTCTTTGTGTGTGTTTGTGTGAAAATATAGTTTTCTTTTTTTATTAGTACATTTTAGATATACATAATAATAACATTTATTATAGGGAATTTGTACCTTTACATGATATATCTTGCTTCTTTTTCTCATATTCCTCTATCCTCCTTTCAACCTCTCTTCCCCTTCTTATTTACAAAAGCCTTTTTTGCCACTTTTTCCTTTTATTCTTTTCTCTTGTCCCTTTTTTCTTTGTTCCTCTCCTCTCCCTTGTTCTCGTTCACATTTGAACATTTTCTTCCCATTTCCCAATATCTATTATATTTTTGAGTTCTTATTTACACTTCTGGTTTCTCACATCAGATAAACAATGCAGTATTCACACATGAGTGTCTGATTTCTTTCACATAAGAGTATGGTCTCAAGGTATATCCATTTATCTAGAAATTTCTCAAGCTTATTCTTCTTTAGGGCAGAGTAGTACTCTATTGTTTAAAATAAACATATCTTCTTCATCCATTCATGGGTTGATGGGCATTTGGGCCATTTCTAAAATTTAAATATTTCAAACTGTGCTGGCATAAACATGGGTGTGCATATATCACTGTAGAATGATGTTTTTAATTCTTTTGGAAGATACCAGAAGGGAAACAGCTGAGTCAAATGGAACCTCTAGTTTTAGTTTTAGTTTATTAAGAAATATCCACATTGATTTTTACAGTGGTTGTACCCGTCTACACTCCAACCAACCTTTTTCCCCACACTCCCACCAGCATTTGTTATTGGTTGATTTATTGATAATAGTAATTCTTTCTGGAGCCAGAAGGAATGACAGCATTGTTTTAATTTATATCTCTCAAAAGATCGGTGATGTTGAACATTCTTTCATGTATTTATAGGCTGTTTCTATTTCTTTATCTGTAAAGTGTCTATTCATTTCAAATGCCTAGTTCTAAATTAGGTTTTTAAATTTGGAGAATTTGATTTTTTTTTAGTTCTTTATATAGTCTAGATACTAGTCCTTTGTCTGAAGAACAGCTGACAACATTTTTTCCCACACAATACTTTATATCTTTACTCTCCTGGTGGTTTCTTTTGCTGTGCAAAAACTTTTTAATAATATGAAATCCCAGTTGTTCATTCTATGTGATATTTCTTGTGCAGTCAAGGTTTTATTTATAAAGTGTTTGCCTACACCACTGTTTTTAAGAGTTCTGCCTATTTTATCTTCCAGCATATTTAGTGTTTCTGGTTTAATATTAAGATCTTTGATCCACTTTGATTTTAATTTAGTGCATGGTGAGAGATATAGGTCTAATTTTAATCTTTAGCATGTGGAAAGCCATCTTTTCCAGCACTACCTATTAAAGATGCCATTTTTCTTCCAGTGATGGTGTTTGGATCCTCTGTCAAAGATAAGGAGGCTAAGTGTGTTGGGAATTGTTTCTACATCTTCTACCTTGGTCCACTGATCCTGGGGTCTGTTTTGTTGCCAGTACCATGTTACTTTTATCACAGTAGCTTTGTAGTACAATTTCAAATCAGGAATTATGATGCCCCCTCCCTTACCTTTGTTGCCCCAAATTATTTTTTCTATTCAACGTCTCTTCAGTTTCCACATGAATTTTAGGTTTGTTTTCTCTAATTCTGTGAGATACGCTGTTGGTGCTTTGGTCAGGATTGCAGTCAATTTGTGTAAAAATTTGGGAAGTATGTCCATTTTGACTATATTGGTTCTACCTTCTCAAAAACAAGAGATATTTTTCCATTTTCCAATATCCTCTTTGATCTTCTTTTTCATAGTACTGTAGTTTTCAATGTAAAGGTCATTTACTTAATTTGTCAGATACTTTCCTAGGTATTTCATTTTGGGGATGCAATTGTGAAAGGCGTTTTTACTCTCATTTCTCTCTCAGTGAGTTTTTTTATTTGTATACGAGAATGATGTTGATTTTTGAGTATTGACTTTGTATCCAGCTATGCCACTGAATTTGGTTATTAAATTTAGACATCCTGTGGTGAAATTTTTGGGGTCTTCTATGTAGAGCATCATGTCATTCACAAATAATAATAATTTCACTTCTTCCTTTCCTTTTCATTTTTGCTTTTCTTTCTTTCTCTTGTCTAATTGCTCTGTTTAATGTTTCTAGAACTATACTGAATAAAAGTGGTGATGGTACACATCCTTGTCTTATTCCTGATTTTAGAGTGAAAGTTTTCAGTTTTTGTTCATTTAATATGATGTTGGCTGTTGCTTTGTCATAGATGGCTCTTATCTTGAAATAAAAACTACCTAGAATAGATAGTTTTTTCTAATTTTATTGTGAATATGTGTGGGACTTTGTCAAATACTTTTTTTGCATCTATTGAGATGATCATATGCTTTATGTCCTTTCCTCTGTTAATGTGGTGTATTATATTTATTGATTTGCATATCTTGATCCATTTCTGTTTGTAGCCAGATATTTGAGTTTAAAGCATTCCTGTACAGGTTCCATATCTTTAAGGAACATCTAAAGTGATTTATATATACATGTATCTGATTTATATTCAGATATGTAATCATAAAAAATCTAGTTTTGTATGCAGAAGTTCTTCTAGGTCTTGGTATATGAACTTGTTAATTACTTAATGATATGGTTCTCAAAATTTGTATCTATGCCCTTAGTAAATTTAATAAAATAACTATAGTAAAATGAAAATATATAGGTCCTTGCCTAATTTAAAATTTATTGCTAAACAATGACACTCTTAAAAAGAACTACATGATGAATGTTTTTATTGTCTCACCTCTGATTGAATTGATCAATATTTATGTTTGATAATATGATAAAATAATACTATTTTATATGCTCATTTTTGTTATAAAAAGAATGAAGTAAAAGCAGATTTATGGTATTTTTAACTGTTATTCCCAGTTTTGGATTTTCTTCAGGTTTGTTTTATTAATTATGTGGGCTCATGTATTGAAAGCATTTGGGAAAATAATCAAATATGACATGTATAATAAAATAATGAATCAGTTACCTCACCTTAACCTTGAATCCATCTAAAATTATGTATGGATGTAACTTCTGTTACATGAATTTAAGTGAACAAGAATAAGGACATAACTCTTGAAAACATATTCAAAGATGATTTTGTAAATTAATGGTAACTATTCACACACTAGCTCAGCTAACATTGGTATACATTCTCTAGTGTCAATATACCTGAGACTTTAATCCAACTACAGCAGATTTAATTATGTTTCTGGTGCCCAGTAATAATATATAACCAAACAGCAATGATGATAATAGCAACAAGGATTAAGTATCTTTTGTGGAGTACAACTAAATCCTCTTTAATCTATTCCAATTTTGCTTCTGGGTTTTCCAAAATTAGTGTCATATCACTAGAATATTTTCTCCTCATGTTGTTTAGTGATTGTTTTATTGATTGTTTTTCAGTACTAGCATCAAATTGAGGGACATTATACTACTGCATGACATCCTTAGTCCTTTTTAATTTTTATTTTGAGAACTTGCCCAGTCTGACCTTGAACTTCTGATCCTCTTTCCTCAGATTCTTGAGTATGAAATTAAAGGTATGCAGCACTATTTTCAGCCATTTCAATAATCTTTACAATAGTATTTTATTAACATTTACTTATACATGTAGCTAATAATATTATGTAAGAATTTTTGTCACTACATTAAAATGTATTAAAGTTCTACTAAAAATAATGTTTTGAGAAAGTAAAATATAAATCTTGACAGAATTAAAATAATAAAATTAGATAAGTTAAAGAGTATAATTTTATTACATGAATATGTGTACATATACTTTAAATAAAAGTATTAGTCATGAATATTTATTTGATGTATATAAAATAATATGCTGGAATTAAAGAGACAATTTAACGTGAAAATGTCTGACTTGTGTGAAAAAATAAATATTTATAGAGGGCTGAGGATTTAGCTCAGTGCTTTCGCCGCCTGACGCACAAGCGCAAGGACCCGAGTTAGATCCCCAGTATAAAAAAAAGTATATTTATAGAGGTATCTGAATAATAAAATTAATAGCAGGATCTGTGTGTGTGTGTGTGTGTGTGTGTGTGTGTGTGTGT
>NW_004624755.1:1239869-1289676 GCF_000247695.1 Heterocephalus glaber | reverse complement strand
TTTTTTTTTTTTTTTTTAATTTTTACTGTGAGACAGAGTCTCACTAAATTTTTTGCTACTGGGGATCGAACTCTGGTCCTTGCGCTTGCAAGGCAGGCAGCAGAACTACTGAGCTAAATCCCCATGCTGGCTACTTTTATAGAGTTCTACAGTGAAAATCAGGAACCAAAAGCAGAGCTGAATGATTTTCAAACTTGCAGGAGGGAATGACTTGCAAAGTTGGGCCCATAGAGAGGGTGGTTGTTGAAAAGATTATGTACTTGACATCAGGACAAAGGGAAGATGGCTTAAAGGTATCTCAGAAACCAGCTTGCTGATTATTTTTATTTTATTATTTTTATTTCTGGAGGGGTTAATAGAGTTTGCTTTGAGTTTCAGAGTCATTTTGAACTTGGACTGTTCACCAGTGTTGGAACTGTTATGAATTTGGTGACCCTTAAAGATAAAATAAATGCATTTCGAATAATGAGATGCACATGAACCTTTTGGAGGCCAGAGGCAGAACGTTATGTTTTAAATTTAAAACGTCCCTCCAAAGTATCACTGTACTCAGAGGTGAGGATTTTTGAAGGAAATTGGATCATGAAGGTGCTATACGCATCCACAAATTCATCTATTGGTGAATTCATAGTTGAATGGGATGTTAGGGGCTGGGACCTGTTACCTTGGAATGGTGTGATATAGTGAGGCTTTTGGGAACAATGAGGAATTGCCAAATGTACACCCAGTAGCAAGTGTCAAGCAGCTTCATTTATTGAAAATCATGGGAAATTGTGTCCATTGAAAGTCCATGCCAACAAGAAGCAAAAGGGTGCTGGGGTGACAAAAGTAAAAACATGGTGTATAGGTCATGACATATGGAAACAGCAATACTGTGTGTGATAATTCAAGCTTTTAGGATTGAAAAGATATGCACCTCAGCCCTGGTGCCTCTCTCTGAATTTCTAGGTGTGATTGACAGGGTGCTGAGTTATCTTAGGGACTGACAACAAGCATGTTTGTCCTGGAATTCACTCTGTTATTAATTAATGTATGGCATATAGTACACATTTATGAACACTGAATGAAGTGAGAGTAAGGTGAAGGTGATTAAAGATCAAGTAAGAGATCTAACATGCATGTGCTCTCACTTGGAGAATCAGAGATTACCCCAAGATTTTGTTATTTTATTTTCTACTTCTCTTAGAACAATGGAAGAAGTAATGACAATGGGGCATTATTTAGAATTAAATGGATTGAAGAAAGTGACACCTTCATCTCCATTGTTTGTAACTGTACTAGTGGAATGCCACATGTCATTAGGAATGTGTACTCTTCACCACAAATTGTCCCTTATTTCTCTGATTCCTGGATATGAACACCTTTCCTTCACATCCTATTCTGCCATGTCATTTCTGCCTCAGAGCCAGCCTACCATGGACTGAACCCAAGTGAAACTGTAAATCAAGGTATTTCTCTCCTCATCTAAGTTGATGATGTCAGGTATTTAGTTCCAGTGATGAGAAAGTGATTAGTACACTCCCTTTGCTTTCAAACTTCTTTAACAGTACTTCATAAGATATTAGGCTAAGGAAAATATCTCTGAAATCCCATGCTCTGTATAAGATCCACTTTCTAATATTACTTCCAGACATTCTAGCCAGAAGCCAAGAGGTGGGTAATGGCAATGTTCTGTGTACTGTGAAATATAAGTATCATTAACAGAAGGGATATAGGAACTCAAAGACATTTCATTTTTCTGTGAAGTGTTAGAATTTTCTGTCACCATAATTTGTCACCATAATTATTGTCTCACCAACAATAATCCAATCATATGATTCATCTTAAAGTATTTTAATAACCCTAGGAGAACAATACTTCAAGATTATCTCATGAGCTAAACATTTATCCCTCTATAATTTTAAAAATCTGACCCCAGCTTACAACTGTCCCTGATTCATGAAACTTTCCTCAGTATTCTCTGTGACTTGGTCCAATATTTGTAAAATTGCCTTAAATTCAGAGTTCTCTGGATATTTTGTTTATTATTTTCATTAACCTTAACTGAGGTAGTTTCTTCCAGACATTGCGATCTCCTCACAGTTTTTTTCAAAAAAGATGCTCACATGGGCCGGGGATTTGCCTCAGTTGTTTCACCACCTGCTGAGCAAGTGCAAGGACCCGAGTTTGATCCCTGGTACCCACCCCCAAAATGCTCACATGTTAACACTGGTTCTGGAGAAAGGACTGTTTTCTCTTTCACAGCCCTAATATTGGAGGAGTCTCTGATTTTAGACTATGTCCCACCACCCAAAAATTCTCAAAGTTTGAATAACTTATCCTTTCCCTGTTGTATTTATAGGGACTCCTTTTTTATGTTTGTTCATCTATAGATTCTCAGACTACTCTCTTATATCTTGAAAAACATAGCTCTTAGCCCAGAGTCATTCTTTATAGTATCGTTCCTATCATAAGCCTTAAGGCTTGACTATCCATAGAAAATCCAAATCTGTATTTTTTCTCAACTTTTCTGCCCTTCCAAAACCTTATCCATAGTGCTTTACAAATGCCACTCCCACATTATGCTTTATGGTCCTTTTGAATACCTTCAAACTCTTTATAATAGGAATTTAACATATAGGGCACAACCTTCAGTTTTAAACTCTGACAATATTTTGATATAAGTAGAACATTAAATATGTGATTAACTATTAGTTGCTGTCTAAGCTACTTTTCTACTGTTTCTGAGACAAAATACCGAACACCTGAAGTTAAACGGGGAAAAGTTTATTTGGTTCACAGTTTGTAGAGGTTTCAGTCTATAATCAGCTGGTTCTAACCCAGTGTGGCGTGGCAGACAGGCATTGCAGAGGAGAAACAGTTCATGGTGGGCAGAAGGTAGCAAAGCAAGTAAGGGAAACCCACAGCTCTTTCTAGCACTTATATCTTATCCAGGATACTTAGGGCATATGGCACTCAAACCTTGGCATTGCAGCATGAATCAATCCCAGCATCACACATTCTAGTCCCTACCTATGTCTGCATGATGCTTTGCAGGAAACATCTAGACACAAGCCATAACAGTTGTCCTCATTAACCTCAATTTATAGTGTATAACAGTGCTGGTGAACCTATGGCACATGTACTGCAGTGAACATGCAGAGCCCTCTCTTTAGGCACATGAGCCAAGGTACCCCAGCAAGCCAAGTCACCTCAACATCATGCTGGAAGCTGAGCATTTAAGATTAATTGCAGTGTTGGCACTTTGTGATAAATAAGTGAGTTTTTAAAATTGCACTTTGGGTACATGGTCTCTAAAAGGTTCGCAATCACTGGTCTATATTAATAAAATTTCTCTTTGTGTATGTAGGACTAATAATATATGAATATTTATGTTGTTTTCCAATAGTTAATTCTTAGTATTCATCTAATTTGATTTTCATAAAACTTGTGGTTATTATTTTTTATTCTTACTGCTTATTGTTTTCTTGCTTGATAGGATATTAACCTCTTCTTTATTTTCTTCTTACATTCCTGAATGTTTCCTTCTTATGGTTTTTGCAAGCACCTCTTGTCTTCCAAACTTCAAAGCACTGAATTAGACCAATGCTTCATCGTAGTTTACCTCTATAGTCATCTCATTTTGCCTTATGGCTTTGACATTAATATTCTGTTCACTTTCACTTGTGTGTCTCTATCCTAAGGCTCTGCTCTGAACACTAGACTCCCATGTTTATATAACATTTCCATTGGGAAATTTAATGGACATTTTTACTGTCATGCATTTGTAACTGAATTCCTCATACTTTTTTCACTTAATTTTTTTTCTCTTGAAATTGTACCGATCTCAAAAAAAAAAAAATCCTTTCAGGTAAAGAAAGCAGGAAGTACAAAGGGCATGACCCTGGAGTATGTATAACATGTTTAAGGAAGTATAAGAAGACTGTACTCTGAAGCTGAATTAATAAACTGGAGCATAGTCGATGAAAGACAGATTGCCAAGGGTCTTAGCTAGAGATGTCATTCTGAGGATTTTGACTTTTGGACATAACAAGATATATAGTCATTGGAAAGCTTAAAGCAGAGGAGTGATAGATCTAATTTATGTGCTACACAAATTACTTAATCTTTTACTAAATATAGTCTATAAGGGTCAAGTACAGAATCTTAACAAGCAGTTAACTGACTTGTGTAAATACCCAGGTGACAGTTAGTGTTGTTTGTCAAGGGCATTATGATAGCATGTGAAAAAGTGCCCTAAACCTGGACATTTTAAATTAGTAATGATAGGATGTGGTAATTTTTCAAACAACTTTTTTATACTGTTTTCCCTGATTTATCTTAAGTATATTGTTATTAAACTGAAACTGTACTCATGATTTTAAAATAAATGTAAGAAAGCAGCTTGAATTAAGCATATACATACCCGTTAACCCAGAGACAGACTACAAACTACTAAGACTGCGGCTAAGTCTGAAGATAATGTTAGGCCTTGACAAAATGTTCTCCCTATATTTAAAATATTAAATAAATTCAAAAGAAAACTTCAAATGAACTACAAAACATGAGGACATAAGTGAAAGAAGAGGTCAGATCATAAGAAGAATTACATTTAAAAGCATGAATTTATTAAATTATATTTACAAGGCAAGCAAGGGTCAGTGAAATGTTTTGATCATGGGAATTTCATTACACAATTAATTATTTTATTTTAATTTTTTTCCATTAAGTTTATTGTGAAATAGGAAAAAAACTGTCTAGGGAAGAAAGAAATGCACAATTAATTTTTAATACAACATAGGCTCAAGAAAAAAAATTTGAAATGGAGAAGGGCCCATGAGCATGAAAACATGCCTTTGGATTGCTTCTTCATAATTTGATGGTGAGTTCACAATGGCACAAATTAGGATAATTAGAATTAAAAGAAATAGATGTATTTTAATTAATTTAAGAATATGTAAATGGTAGAACTTAGTGATGAATTATGTATCCAAAAGCATCAAATGGAAAAATTAACAAATAGTTTGAAAATTGACTGAATATTTGGATACTGAACAATCAATTCTAAATGACAAAGGAAAAGAAATGAGATTTTGAGGTTGAAAATGAAACAGGATGAAAAGGAGTACAGTTTTACATATGAAATACCTGTAATTTACCTAAGTATAGCTATCTTCTAGACAGATGGTATAGTCTGGAGAAGAAAAGAAAATAGTATGTTCACAGTGATGGAAGTGGATGGATTCACCTCAAAAGAGAACATATAAACATAAAATTATAGGAAGTTAAGAAATGGCTGAGAAAACTTTAAGACAGGATGAAATACTAATAAATTAATGAATTGTTGAATGAATAAGAAACATAGGAATTGATACAAATTATTGGGCAAATCTGTAAACATTTGTTTTTTGTTCCGATATATTGTTTAAATGAAATCATAAGACTTAGCTCTATATACACATATATTTGAAAAAGGTGAAAAATGTTAGTGGAAATAATGTGGATAATCTTGTTTGAACACTTTAACATACTTTGAAAACAAATAATTTAAACAAACTAAACTCAGAAAGCTAAAGGAAGCTGCTAGTTTACAAATTTTAATCTTTAGGCAATGACTTAGTGATGCTGTTTAACTCTTTGCATCAGTATTTGTTTTGAGAGTGTCAAATAAGGTATCCTTATTTTTCACTTTGGAAATGACAAAGGGGACATGATTTAAATTGTAGCACAATAAATTTAGGTCCCTTATTAGGAAATCAGATAACTGTATAGCAGAAAAATGTATCCTGCTGAATCATACAAGTACCACCAGATCAATCTTAATATATAAAACAAAAGCAAGCCAAAACAACATGACTGATAAAACTTAAACTGTTTCATCCTGTCTTTTAGGACATGAGTATGTAAGCATGTTAAAGAAATTTGTAAAAATTTCCAGGTGGGAGTACTTACTGAAGCTTTCTCCAGGCAATAATTTAGAAATCTGAATTAATATCTGCCTGAGAGAATATAGTCAAGGTTTAAATTGAACCATCCAATGGAATCAAGAGAATCATTAGCAAAACATTTCCTGAAGAAATGTTGATTGCACAGTTCATGGTGTGATGGCCTGAACACACCAAGAGTCCACTTTTGTTCAGCAAAACAGGCTACCAAAGTTCTCAACACAAGCAAGAGGGTTATTTTATCAGTGACATTATCTTACAAAAGTCATCAATGTGCTGTTACCTGAGCTGAAAACCTTTGTAAGCCTTCCTAGGGAATGCAGTTTCCCCAATTGAGAGGCTGATATTCTTCCAGCAGCCTGAATTGGACAGTGGTTAGATGAGTCAGACCATTGCCTTCAGCAAACTCCAGCTAACTATTCAGTCATAATTAGTATTTTGGAACTGCTATCCATGTATGACTCTGACACAGAAAGATTTCAGTGATTTTTTTTCTTGAAGAAAAATTCCTCTTTTCTGTCATAGTAAAAATTGTGCACAAAAATCCTGTCACTCGCAGACTCTCAGGATCTGAATTTCAGGGGAACTCCAGGTATTTTCAGAATGTAAAAGAATAGGCATCCATATCTGTATCTGGCTGCGGAAGTCGGATGTCAGAGTTAATGTGCACTAAGTATCACAGCATGCTTCCATGGAGTATGGAAGACACTCCAATAGCAGAATCCCAGGTCCCTTCAGAAGCAATGAGTTTCAAGAGCCTATGGTTATTTAGGTGATTCCAAGTCAACTGACTGAGAAGTGAATAATTCAATCAGCTTTCTTTCACTTGACATTTATTTTAGCATAATGTAGGCTCTTTTAAAGTCAAAGTTAGGTTATATTGTTGAGCACTGCCAATCAATTATTTTAATTTAAAATTTGTCATTATTTGTGCTTCTGTAAGATATATATATGTGCAAATGCATACATATGTGGTATCCTAAAGGCTAATTTTGTCATTCTAATGACAGAATCCAAAATAAATAATAATAAAGGAATTTTGCTTCTTTCATTAAGCAGAGAATCTGTTATAGTCAACAGTAATTTAAGGGAAGATTCTACAAAGATGATGGAATATTAAACCCTAGCTATCTGTCTCTCCCTGAAGCAACAGTTGCACTGGCAGAATCTGATGTAACTATTTTGGAATTCTGGGGACTATTGAAGCTCAATATTCAACAAGGCCAAGGAGATCAATTTTTCCTCAATATTAATTATTGAGAACAGTAACCCACAGGCTATACAATTCAATGAAACATCAATTTGCTTTATACTTGTCATTTTCATATAGAAAGTATAAATAAATAAGACATTCATAGTGATTATATTTTCATAAGGAATTATATTTAATTTTGTGTGGTTAATTTAATTTATTGCTTTTTGATGTCCAAAAGTATATACATAATAATATTCTTTTTAAATGATAAATAGTAGTTGATTATGTTTAATTACCATACTTTTCTTAAAAATATAAAAAATTTTGTTTTTTCTGATAATTTTGAGAAAAATAAGCAAAAAAGGGTGGAGATAAAAAAAGAAAAACAATTATAAAACTAAATGCAGTGAATATGAGAAAGAATTTTATTTGGGTTGATGTTTTCCTAATATGTAATTCACAGTAGATCAGAAAAGAATAAAATTCCCTGTTAGAAAGCTGGTAGAAGATAAAATTTTACTTGAATATTCGTATTATTGCCAAATATCATCCCTTATCCTGATTGTTTCGTGCCTTCTTAAGTTATTATTTCAAAATACACATAATTTTTTACTCTAGGAATAAAAAGAAAAAGAAAAATTTGTCTATAATTTGTAACAAATTAGAACTTTATCCAAACAAAAATTGCCCAAGGAGTCTAAATTAAGTTGTAAATATCCACTTTTCTTCTTCATTTTTCCATTATTTTTCTTTAGAAAAATATCACCCATCTTGAGGCTTTACATAGAACCACACATATGCAAAAAAATTCTGTTCAATTGAATTAAATTGGAGTGAATTGAAGAAACCACTTCTATATTTGCTAACTTTCTAATGGATTTTATGGGAAAAAATCCTGCTGGGGCTAACAGATTTTCTATCTGTTTATCATTTATTAATTCTTTTTCATCTTTTATATTTTAACATTAATAAAATTGCACTGAGACAGGTTGTTAGCTAAAGTTCACACATTCGTTTATTATTCTTTTATCCCTATATTTTCAGTTTGAAGCTCCCAGGCATTAATATCATGTATGTTTGAAAGTGTATATGTTAAGTAGGTCTTTTTATATTTTATTTTATTAGGTAATAATTGTACAAACTGTAAATCCCTGTTAATTTTGTATTGTGGGCTTTAAGAAATAATTTTATAACAAGGTTCTAGTTTAGTTAATAACTCATTATCATTTTTTAAAAAAATTAATGAATTATTTTTCCTTGAAGTATAAGAGATAGAAAAGCACACAAAATTAAAGTTCTCAAATCTGTGAATAACCATTCTAAGAACATACATTTCATATGTAACACAAATATTCCACTCAGCCAGGACCACTTATTAAAGAGACAGATCCATTTCTCTCTAGTTCTGCCTTTATTTTCAGTTAAACCCATTTTTTAAAAAGAATTGTTTCTTCTCTCTTTTCCCTCTAATTTTGTCTGTTTTAATTTGGTCTTACTTTCAACATGTCCAGTCTGGTTTTTTTCAACTATTCCTGACAGTCTTGGCCATGTTAAAAGTAAAAATAAATATGATGTAACTAAACAGATACTGGACTTAATAAACAAAATGATCTGCAAACTTATAAAAGATTCTAATAAAAAGTTAGAGATATTCAAAATGATATAAAACAGGAACAATCATGTCTTTAAAGAATGAGAGTCTATGAAAAAGTACCACACGATAATCCAAAAGAAAAAAAATTCCCATGGATGAATGGGAAGCAGAAATGAGCAATGTAAGGACAGTGTCCAAAACACAGAAGACAGGGTTGGCCCAGGTGACTATATGCTCAGAAATATCTTAAAAACAGGAAAATGCATCCAACAGCTGTTATGTGAGGTGCAACACAAGAGAATCTTAAAATCTGTGAGAGAAAAGCAACAAGCTACTTATAATCATAAGCCCACTGAAGTTAGAGCAGACTTCTCAATAAAAGCATGCAATACCAGGAATCTTTGGAGCAAAGTATCTCAAACCCTAAAAGAAAACAACACATAATCCAGACTGAAATATCTTGCAAAAAATCTTTCAAAATTCATGGAGAAGTAAGGTATGTTCATAACAAAGAGCACCCTGATAAATACATCATGCAAAAAACAACAAATTCTCAAAGGTATCCTGGAAGGAGAAAATGGAGTAAAAAATGCCAAAATATCAAATAAAAAGAATACACTAGGCAAAATGAGATGTTAGGCAGAAATGGGGAAAAAAAGGAATAAGGAGCACTGAAACAATGCAGGACTTGCTGTCCTATATTCAGATAAAGTGGACTTCAAGCCCAAACTAATCAAAACAAGGGGAGTCCTACACATTGTTTAAGAGAACAATTCAACAGTCATCATGGAAGTTGGTACATGCACATACCTCATCTGAATTTTTTTCACCTTATCTTACCCTCCCCTTACTCCTCCCATCCTCTCTCTTGGTTCTTTTCCCACTTGCAAAATATCTATTTCCCTGTTTCCTATTATCTATCCTTTATTTTGATTTATTATTATTACTATTATTATTATTATTATTATTTTGGTATTTTGGTATTTATATAGGGTCTGGCTATGTGGTGTAGGCTGGCCCTAAACACACCATGTAGCATAGGCTGGCTTTGAACTCAGGGAAATCTTCCATACTTGTAATGCAACACCATAACTGGCTTGCTCTTTCATATTTATAATTTGGATTTCTCATACAAGAGAAATTACATGATTTTTTTTATCACTGTAGATTTGTAATATAATTTCAAATCAGAAATTGTGATATCTCATGCTTTGCTCTTGTACATGATTGTTTTTGCTATTCTGGGTCTCTTGTGGTTCATTATGAATTTTAGGATTGTTTTCTCTACTTCTGTAAGGAATACTGTTATTTTGATGAGGATTGCATTAAATCTGTATATCTGTTTCACAAGTACTGTATGGCCATTTGAATAGTATTGGTTTTGCCTAGCCAGGAACAGAATGTCCTCTTCAGTCTCCTTTTTCAGACTATTATAGTTTTCATTACTGAGGTTTTACAATTCTCTTCCTTTGCTTGACTAATTCCCAATCATTTTATTTTTCATGAAGTTACTGAGAATGGTATTATCCTAATTTATTCCCTCACTCGGTTCATTATTGGTGTACAGGAATACTATTAACTTTTGTGGACTGAATTTGTATCTTATTACCTTACTGAATTTGTTCATTAGTTCTAAGAGTCTTTTGGTAGAATTTTTTGAGTCTTCTATTTAAATTATCATGTCCTCAAGTTATCCTCACACAAGGATATTTTAACTTCTTCTTTTTCTACATGTATCTCTTTTATTTATTTCTCCTTCTTCATTGCTTCAGATAAAGTTTTCAGTACTATATTGAACATGAGTGGTGATTGTGAACATCCATGTCTTGTTCCTGGTTTTATAGGAAAAACCTTAAGTTTTCCCCCATTTAATATGATGTTAGGTGGGGTTTATCATAAATGGCTTTCATGAGAGTGAGATGAGGTCCTTCTATACATACTTTCTCCACAATTTTCATCATAAATGAATGTTGGATTTGGCAAAGGCTTTTTCTGCATCTGAGATGATCATATGACTTTTGTTCTTGCTTACATTGATGGACTTGTATATGTTGAACCATAGCTAAATCATAGATGTGGCCTCTATGCTCATTAACATATGAGTGAAAAGAAAACTCCAATTCAGAAAAGCACATGAGAGAGGGCCGCTGCAGAGGAGAAACAGTTCATGGCACCCATAAGGTAGCAAAAGCAACGAGGGACCTTACAGCGTCTTTCTGCCCCTTTTATCCTACCTAGACTACCGGGATTAGGGTGGCGCCGAATCAAACAGTGTACTGGTCTAGTAATCAAAGGTCCTTAATCCTAGCATCACACACGAGATTCAGCCACTTCTAAAAAAGCCACCTATGACCTCATGAAGCTTTGGGAGGACATCTAGACCCAAACTGTAACATGTATCTACTTGTATAAGCCAGATTGTTTTACATTTAGTTTTATAATACTGTACTTTTCCTATCATTTCATTTTCAATTTTTCTCTTTCTTTATAATTAAAAATGTCTCTGGTGATCAATTTTCTATTTATATTTCTTTGAAATGCATTTATTTTACATATGTGAAAATTATATTGACTGAATTCCATATTGTACTGTTTTATTGAATTTCATGCTGACAATTTTTTTTCAGAAGGGGAACGTATGTTTCTAGTATCTTAGCTTTTATTTTTCCTGTTAAGGATTCAACAGTTCCTTAATTGTCATTCTTTTTTAGTGTGGCTGCGTTGAAGATTTTTTTTCATTTTTAGAATTCAATTGTGCATTATATATTTAGCAGTGATTGTTTTGTTCTTGTTGTTTGCTCATGTAACCTTGTCCCTCCATGTATGGAGAGTATATGTTCCAGGACACACCTTAGGGGCCAAAATCTGTGGATGTTCCAATCTGTTATATAAAATGATACAATATTTGGCTGTGACCTGTAACAATCATCCATACTTTAAATAATCTCTACGTCATTTATAGTGCCTAATAAATGTAACACTATGCAAATATTATTATACCATATTACTTAAGGAATAATGACAAGAAAAATATCTTGCATCTGTTCAGTATAGGTACAATTTTTTTGAATATTTGCAATCTTCTGGTGGTTCAATAGGCAGATGCAGAACCTCAGGATTCAAAGGGCCAGCTGTGTTATATTATTCTGATCACTACTATTTCCTGAATATGATTTTTGCTATTTCACTTTGGAATAAACACTGTCTCCTCAAATACTGCTTTAACTCTATACTTCATCTCCTTTCTTTCTAAGATTTCAAGGGCAAGTATGCCAGGACTTCTTTCCTATAGGTTTTCTCAGTTTGTATGTGTGTGTGTGTGTTTTTCTCTATACAAATGTTCCTCATTTAACATCATACCTGTTTAACAACTTATCAGACTTATGACCAAGGCATGCTGTTTAGACTTAAGGGTCATCTTTTGTTCATATAATTCTGTACATCTTGGTTATAGAGCCTCAGTGTCTTTTTCTTGTGTGGCACATCTTGTTTATATAGCACTGTAGTTTTTGCTGATCATGCTGTAGAGAGGAGGACTGTAGTTTTATGTTCTGTTATATATTACAGAACTGAATGTAAAAGTTAGGTAAATAAAAGTAAAGTCATCAAGTTGGATCTCCTTTTGACCATTTCTTTGTTCTGAATATTGTAAAGTACATACTTTACACAATCCCTCATTTAGTGTCCAATTCTTTTAATGACTTAGCAGAGTGAACAGAACTTTATTGTTAACTGAGGAATGTTTCTATTAAGTTTTAGACATTTTCTTCTGATCTGTATTCTAATTCAGGAATTCACTCTTCAGAAGTGTATAATCTATTTTGAAATTTAGCCATCACTTCTGAAACTTCTACTTTTTTCTGATTAAATCACCAGGCATTTATTTTATTTCCTTGAGGATGTTCAAAATGTTAAGCCAGCTCTGGTAACTCCAGTTCCAGACACTTTTATGGATCTATTCCAACTGTTGAGTTCACCTTGGAGTTTTCACTAGCACAATCATGGCTTATTACATGTCTAGTCTTCTTTGAGAAAAATGACAAGATAATGTTATGGGCAGGATAATGTTATATGCTTTGCTTACAGTAATAATCTGATCTTCTAGATGTATTAGAAGTTCCTAGAAAAGAAATTCATCTGTAGCCACTGAGATCAAATGAAGTTTTTCTACTCTTTCAGGCCCTTTAGAAAACTTCTTACACTTACACTATGATAATGGCTTTAAGGTCCTGTTTCAAACCATGGAGGTTTTTAGTCCCTTCTCACCTTGGCAGTGGTAGATGTAAAGGCTTGTTCTCATAAGTCCACAGAATACAACAGTGTTCCCTTTCTGTCTTTAAACTTCTAGATTGGTAGAGTCTTCTAGGGAGAAAAACTGAGTTGCCTCAAACGTGAAGTCACTGTTTTGTTAGACACTCTCTGCGGTTGGAACCATAATTCTTCACCACTGATTTCACTGTTACTCTATGAATGTGGGTATGCTCATATGCACCACATTTTCTTTATTTTATGGTTGTTGTCATCTACAGAATTTGTTTGAATTTCTTTTTCTACCGTCACTAATAGTGATAGTGTCATATTTACTTAAAATATAGCAAATATTTGCATTTAGGACATGAATTTATGCAATATCTTGGTAGTCTGGAATTAATGACAATTGCAGACAATAATTAAGCATTAAATTTAGATAAATAGGTTCAGAGATGATACTAAAAAATCGATAGTTAATATGTTTTGTACATTTACATGTGCTGAGCACTGATGTGGGTTCTTTACAAAGAGAAACTTCGTTGATATTCTTACCTAGCTTTTCACCTGGACTATTAATATTACCATTTTACTTATGAAAACTGTTGCTGAAGCTAATATTTGAAACCAACACTTTGATACTCAGTGTCACACATTAGGATATATTCACAATGTCTGATGACTTTATATAAACACAGGTCACAGCTACATATTCTGCATACATATACACACGTCCATACACACAAATTATATACTAGGTAGGTAAACTGTGATGCAGAGACGGCCATTGCACAAGTGTCTCTGGATAAAACCAAAATCTCTTCTATAATTCATCAGTGGGGAGGGTTAGCTAAACTAATAGTCACAAACTCCTAACCTTCTCCCCTTAAGTGATAATTTTTTGGGGTTTACACTCATAGAACACTTTTTTCACAGTCATCTTTTGACATTGAGCTGTATGAATCTCTCTCTAAAATATCAGAATATTAGCGTATTTGAGAAAAAATGTTATTTTTCTTTGGTCCTCCCAGCACATCAGAGAAAAGCTTGCATTTTCAAAAGAAATTATATTAAACATACAGGGAGAATAAAAACAAAAGAATAATATATTAAAGGCATTCAAAACTACATGGGTTAAGGAAAGAACAGGTTTCTGTTTGGGTAATATTTAAGCAGCTTACCAGGCCAAAAACCCTTATTTTATTTCCCGGGAATGTCGCACTCCAGCCTCAACTGGCTGGAGCCACTTTGCAGGCAATTTACCTGGCTTCCAGCCCTTCTGCTTCCCTAGTTTTCTCCATAGGGGCAGAGCCGTCTTTTCTGCAGGGAGCTGGTCAATTGCCCAACTTGTTCTCTCCATAATAACTACAAAAAGAAAACATTCCAAACCTGCTGCTGACCTAGGATGCTCCTGCTCAGTGCCAGTTTCACTGTGACTGGCAAGTCCCTAGTCTACATAAAGGGAGTCACATACATCTGGTAATAAAAGGATTATTCTCCACAGTTTTACAAGTGGGTTGTGGGGAGGGGAATAACTGGATGGTTGACTCTGAATCTATAGCTCAGCTTCCCAGTTACAGGAAAGTGACATTTTAAAATTCAGTAGCAATAATAAGGTACTGGGGAACTGATATAACCAAATTAATTTCGTGAGAGGCTAATTTATAAGCCTTAATGGCAATTGCATAATTTTAGCTAAGAAAAATAACTATGTGGTCAAAATGACCATGCTATCACACTGTCCTCATCAGCAATGCATTCAAAAGTCATCACCCAAAGTGACAAGTTTTTCTCCATGTCTTTGCGCTTTCAAGATATACACAGTTGAAGCTTATGACTGTCTCGCACTGACAAAATCAATCTATTCTTAATACTCCAAGGCATGCATTATATGAAAGTAATAATTCTAATGCATGGCCAAATCTATGGGATTTCTATATTCTTTCTAAGTACTTAAACACATTGTGAGGTCTCTAATTGTTTTTTAAGAAAAAGTATATAACTAATTTGACTTTGTAAAAAACTAGCAGTATCATAGCAAAGGTCCACTGACTTCACTATTAAGCATTTACTGCAAGCTGCTGGCTAATATAAAAGGATGGGAAACTTTGTTAATTATCTCACCAATTAGCTCAGCATATGAGAGCCAAATCAAATAATCCCAGTCCCTAGTGAATATTCTCTACTGAATTTTCTAGATAACTACCATGCAGATTCAATAAAATTTTTGAGGATATAAACATTATTATATTAATTTAATTAATTCATTAATGAATATACCTCCAAAATGTTTGTCCTAGGCTTCTACAATAATGATGACAATAAAAAAATCATGAGTTAACATTTATTGACTGCTTAATATGAGGCAGGCAGTGAGATAAATGGTTTCTGTACATTCGCATTCAATTCTCATTCTCATTTAAAATTCCACAGTGTGCCTATGAAGGCTCTGGCATACCTGGCCAAAATGGAGCCTGTAGTTCCCAAATATCTCTTTAAATTTATCTGTGTAAACAGCTTAGCAAATATATTACTCACATAAAATTTCCTGTGTGGAAAATGTGAGTTCTTTTGATTCAGTGATTTCCTTACTCTCAAAAGCAAATGAATTTCTCTTTAGTTATTTTTGGCATTTTTCTGATTCTCATATCCTTGCCTTTCCTCTGATTGCTATCTTGAGTACAATGCCTGTTCCTATGTTGAATTATGTTAAGAATTCCTGGATTTGTATGTGATATTTAGGATGTTGCATAAAATTTTATTCCTTTATATTTTATGAAAATTGCAATTGTTAACATTTAAGAAATGAAACAACAAGTTTCATATGATAAAGTCTAGTCATAATAGATTCTGCACACCTGGTTAGATAAAAGTACGGGTTCAAATATATTTTTAAGTAGTATTAAATGTTGGCTAATATAGATCAACAAGGAATCCAAGTTCCCTACAAGTTATAAAACACCTAGTCTCAGAGGGTCCTAATTTACTAAAATTAATGATTAGTAGATGACTCATAAGTGCTCATATAATTTGTAAATAGGACACTTTAAAAATGATGCAGTAGAAGTCAGATACCCTTTCAAGTCTCTTGGAAAGTGGTAATT
The DNA here is from genome assembly GCF_000247695.1 of Heterocephalus glaber. The sequence goes on along the minus strand of NW_004624755.1, from coordinate 1,273,611 downwards.
TTAAGATTTTCAGAAAAGTTTTAAGTACTGGAAAATAGAAAGATTTTGAAGTAGGGCAATCCTGGATTCTTATCCTGATTTTAATGATGGTTGAATTTGTGACCTCGGAAATAATATTCAACCTTTCTAATAAACTAATATATTTAAATTTTTGAGGAATCGATTTGTTTTTTGGTATCTTCACGGAAATTTTTTTTTTCTTCCTTATATTCTAGATAGGTTATTGCTATAGCCTCAGCTGCCACTTGAAAACCAGGGACTATTAATGCTTCTCTGCTGTATCTCAATATTTACATCATATTAAGTTAAACCATGAGTAGACAATATATTTAAGGTTTGTGGTTTCAGCTGAAAAGGGATGGATGGTATAAAGCTTTTTAAAAAATATTCAGGAAATACATTCAAACTATATTTAAGAGTTGAGTTTCTTCTGCAATGAGGAAGTTTGAAAATAGGAAATATATGCAGTTATTAAGGGAAAATCTTGTTCAGAAATGGAGAAGTGCTTTAATCAATTAATATCAAATATAAAGTAAATGAGTTCCCCTAAGAAAATATAGCACTCAACAATGGATTGTATGTATTAACATTGTGTTAAATAAGTACATTATCAGTTTAGATAAAGAATGAAGAAATTGCCTTCTATGTACCTTTTATTTTATTATTTTTTAAATTAAAGATTGGTTCCTAGAGAATATACACAAAACAATGTAGAGGAAGCCATGGGATCCAGTGAGCAAAAGAACCAACTATGTTCTGAAAATATTCTAGGTAATAGATGTGTCATAGGCTGAAAACACAATCCCAGTCTAAATTACAACAGGAGGTCAACGGTAACATGCCACCAAAAAAGTAGAATCCTTTGACGGATGGAGATATAGCTCAATGTTTGAGCCCTTGCCTAGCATGGATGCAGCCCTAGGTTCATTTACTAATGCTATAAAAAATGTTTTGATAAGCAAGATATTATAAGAACAAAGGATGAAGTAAAGATTCTTCATAAAGATATAAGCAATCCTACATAAAAAGTTAGGTAATTGAGGAAAAAAGCATACACAACTTCTTATACCAAAGAAAAACAACCTAACAAAATTATAGGTAAAACAGCAATATGAAATGGAATATCAGAACTACATTTTGAGGTCATTTTATTTTAGTAGCACAGTGATTATAAAATTACAATTATAAGAAACAATGTGTACACAAATATATAGTTGTCCTTCATTAACAGAATTTACATTAGAAAACCTAGATAATGTTGAAGGCAACTTTGAAATGAAGCCCCATACGCAGCATGGAAGATAAACTGTAATCACTAAGAAGAAAGCAAATGTGATCTTCTTGAAAATATACTTTTTTAAGGAAGAGTCAAATATCTTCACTCTCAACTACCTTTTATGTATATATTAATACCATGTGATGATGTTTAGCCCTAGGAGTAGAGAGTTTGAAGAACTGTAGAATATGAATAGACATGGGAATATTCAGTTTAAAAGTTCTTACTGAACAGTACTTAATATTTGTTGATAATAGGAAATAGAACAAAGAGATTATTAAGATTTATAAAAGTATTTTAATAAGAGCTAAACATAAATATCATGTTGTTTTAAAAAATTCATTGTACATTTCATGATTATTTTAATGAGATATGATTTAAATACACATATTTAAATTAATATAATAAAGGAAAATTGTAGAAATTTCAGAATATGTAGGTCATCATCCAAATAGATATATAAAACACTTTATAATCTCATTAAAGATTTATATTTTAAATTTTGGGGATGTTTTCTAATAGACACATCTACAAATTTATTTAAGTTGTACAAACTTGTCATTGCATTGTGTACAGTGCTTTTTAAAATATTAGAATTATTTTAAAATATTTTTGTCTTCTGTTCTTTTTTAATGAAAGTTTAATAATATTCTGATGTCCATGATGATTGACCTCATCTAAACTTCTGCAAAATTATCTTCATATATACCATTACTTATGGCAAGGCAAATCCCCCAAATAGAACTAGAATAGAATGATGTGAATTCTTGGCAAAATATCATGGTGCTTTTCTATTTATCCAGAAGGCTCAACTTTCTTTAAATATATAGAACTTATTTTTTAAAGCACACATGAACATTTTGAAATACTATGTACCTATGAAAATTCTCACAGTGTCTTTTTCTCGAGAGAGTGAATTTAGATCTTGAATAACTATGATTTTTTTTCAGTGTACTAGAAAAGAACATGTGAAAATTAAAATTGTGGCGAAACAGGAAGGTTGTGTATTGCAATGGCAGACAATATACTCTCCACGTGACAGGGAAGCATATTTTCACACTAAAGTATTAGTAAATTTTTGTTTTGTTTTGAATATCACAACATTTATAAACTTGGCTCATGTTAGAAGATACTGTTACAGTTTATCAGCAGGTACTTCTTTCTGCTTCTGACATATGAATTCTAGCCTTTACATACAATATTATAGATTATATGATTTATACTTTTCATTTTATGCCCCACAATGTCATACTTAGTCTGGAATATTAAGAAAATAATTTTGAAAAACCACCAACAATGGCAACATGAGAGTTTGCAATGAACAAGAATATATGGTTTCACAGGGGGGTTGACAAGTCCTTAAGTATTTTACACATTTCATTATTTTCTAAAACGTGTAAGTATTTTAAGTGTTTGGCTTAAAAAGTAAAAGTGGAGTAAAACCCTGTAGAAATAGAAGTATTCTGTTTCACAATCAATAAAAAGATCAGGGGCTTTTTATACTAAACAAGTCTCATCAGGATAGTTTATTAACACAATTAGACAAAATGCAAGGCTCCCTTTTCAGTCACCTATTCATTTTAAAGCACTTTCTGCTTTGCTTAATCAAATTTAACATGGGAGACTTTTCCTGGCTACATAATGAACATGTAAATTAAAATGCACAGGGGTCTCCAAAGAAAATAAGTTAATTATTTAATCATTTTTCCCCTCCATGTATTGAATTGAGAATTTTTAATTAAAAAGAGAAAAGGAAGAAAAGTAAATATATCACTAACATATGTTTATCTCTCGTGTATAAAATGAGACAATAATTAATATTAAAATGATGAAATTGAATATTGATAAGTTGCCCAGTTTTAATAATAAGTATTTATACTAGTCAAAGGTTGTTGTTTTAATTGGAAAACTTAATTGATGTTGATAAATACAATTTGTAAGTTTTTCATATTCTTGATACTAAATAACTATGCCATTTATTTTAAAGAGTATGAAATGACAATATGTCTTTATAAAATATGATAGCTCTAAGTGACATTTTATTTTCATACACCAGGGCAATGCATTTACCAAGCAGTTTACATTTGTGAAAACTGGAAAAAAAGACTCAAGAAAGAAACAAACTGAGAATTTATTTGACATTTTATTAAGAAAGTTCAGGAAGACTTCATTTAGAGTTTAATGTGCAATCCATTGAAGTTTATGTTGAGCAAGCAGAAGATGTGGCTATTGATGCGATCTCTATGCACTATCTGTCTTTTCAAGATTGTTGTGAACATATTTGTTTCTAGCCCGATTTTTCTGACTTCTCAATATATTTTACATGTTCTTGAAATGTTAAAATGTTCAGTGCCCACAAATACTACTAATCATGTTTTGCATTTTTATTTTGCATAATCCTACAAAATAAGACCTTTTTTAAATTGGAGAAGCTCTCAGGACACTTAGTTTTATATATGAGTTCTGGGGTTTAAGTCAGTAAAGATTCATCTACCTGTGCTTTCATTTACTCACTTAGTGACACACTCAATTATCCACCAGTCATAGAGATATTGACTTCAGATATGCCAACTAGTAGGATAGTTTACCCAACTTAAAAAAAAAAAGTCTTGCGGCAGTCATGCAGAAATGCTTTCAGAGATTTCTAGGGACTTGTATCATAACAATACCTTAAAAAGTTTGTATACATATAATGCATTTACTTATGGAATGCTTGTTTTTATAAGTGCTTTATACATTTCAGCAATAGGAATATTGCAAGTAATCTTCTATACGAGCAAATTAAGAACCCAAACAACATTAATTCAGTGACCACTTTTAAATTTGTGTGACTTGCTATTCTGGACAAAGGGAACATAAACATAAATAAGACCTGATTATCCCTTTAAATTACTTACAGTTAGAAAGAAACAAAATCAGACTACTATAAGGAACTCCTCCTGGGATAGTGGAGACTGAAAAAGACTCAGCAGTTTTTTTGAAATTCATTAACATCAGTTACCTAAAGAAAATATTAACATAATGACATGCAAATTTTAGGATATAAAATTCCTCAAAGATAAGATAACCCAACTGCATAGTTAAAATGCATATTATATATATATATATTTATATATGTATTTATACACATGTATATTTTTATATTTAATCCATATAATAAGAAAAAATATGTTATGATATTCTTAAAAGATCTCATAACATAACATTGTAGTTAAATTTATATGTAATTTAGCAAACACTTATTTGTGATTTATTATGAAACATGGCAAATCATTTTTCTTAATAACAATCCTGTAGTGTACATATGATTTTCATTTTCACTACGCATGTAATAAAGCAGAAATATAGTTTACTTAACTTACATCACTTTTGCATAGTTATGCAAATAATAAACAGGAGAGCTAGATTTAAAACCTAGAAGTTTTGACATCTAAACTAAACTTTATCCCCCACAGTATTGTTATCACCTTAGTTGAGATGAACTTGGGGGAGTTCTTAAAAGAAAAGGTACATAAAAATAGCTAGAGATAAACTTTAGTAGGAAAGAGAGTGATGGTCATGATTTCAGAGAAATAATATGCATTGAGCAGTAATTTTGCTTCTTGTAGATTATTAAGCAGTTAATATGTATCTAATTAATTTCTAGTTAAGGTGGAATTGCACAATGTATTCTATTTTATTTTGGCATTTATGTACTCCCCCCGCCCCCTTCATTTTTACTAATACAGCTGATGAGATCTAGTTTTCATCTATCAACCAGGAAAGGTGCACATTTAACTTCTTGCTAGGACCAATTAGGATGTTTAAATTGCTTCCAATTCATTTTTTCAAGGTACTCAGAACTTTGCGGATCTACAACATTATCACTTTAACCAACCTAGAGCACATTTAGAAATATCAAACTATAGTGATTGATAAGAGGAGAATGAAGAACAGTAGCGTGTTAAAGACCCACTCTGCCTACCTGGTGTTCATAATTATTAACATCTCTGCTGGTCAGTTTACTAACCTATGAAATATAAAATAGGAATATGGATATTTATCATTTTAGGTCAGTGATTCTCAGCTTGGTATGATTTTGTTTTCCAGGAGACATTTAGTCAAGCCTGGAGACATTTTTGATTGTCACAAAGAGGGAGAAAGTTTCACTGGAGTATAGCAGGTAGATGTTGTTAAACACTTTAACTACAAGGCATAGGGCAGCTCAATAACCACAATAACTCACCCAAAACGTCAATAATATTGAGGCTGGGAAACCCTGCTAAGTGTATTGTGAAAATAAATAAACTACTATGTAGAAAATTCCCTGCTTCCAACCAAAGAGGTGATGAGGAGCAACAGAAATTGTAGAAATTCAGGGCAGTTTGGCTGTAGAAAGGTGGGTTTCTTCAGTGATGTAAATGTTTATGGCTACAATGACCTTACTTGAACAGCATTTCATTATTTAAATGGGGAGTGGTCTTTGGAGTACAAAATAAATTTTTATTACAAAACGTCAAAAAGATGGGCTAAGAGTAAATGGACTCCGATGACAGATTATTTTGGCAAAAGGAGACATTTATGGATATTTCTGATGAGAGGAATGTACACAGACAAGTAAATGCCAGAGAAAGTATTGTGAAATTTCTGATTAACACTGAAGAAGTGGGGATTTTGTGTTGTTATTATTCATCATCATAGTTAAAAATATTCATGAATTTTTCCAATTACTCACAGAGCTAGCAGGAGTCATAAAAACCTACTTTGTATTTTTGGTGACTGACCATGTCAAGAAGAACAAGGGAAGAGACAGCAGGCATTTCTCAGTAGGGTATTTGTGTAGTTGATGCTTACATACAAACCTCTATAATGTATTGACAGACAGGAATATTTCTTTAGTTCTCCTCATTTTTCACAGTTTGTAGAAAAGGAAATATACTGTCAAGTAGTAACCTGTATCACAAGTTTTCAGATCCATTGGTAAAGAAGTTAATTACTAAAAATTTCCAATTGTACAAGAATCATATACATGCTCTGGCTTTGTACTATTTACCCAAATAAACAACATTCTTTAGAAGAAAACAGTCAACTACACTAATGAAAAATGTAAATTTTAGCTTCATGAGTTATTCATGAATGTCCTGATACCACAATTGTTATTTTTAAGTGCTTAGCTACTATAAAAAGCATCTTCTGCAATGAAGTTAGATGTTGACTGCTGGATGTCAGAAATAATGATTGAGCTGTGAATAATCTTTGCTGAATGAGATCTATTATGCATCATATTTAGAACAGTGTTTGTGTTGTTGAATAATTTAAAGTTAATTATCTTGTATTGTGTGTATTTCTTAAAATATAGTAATAAACATACAGAAAAACTTGCCATTAATATTGCTAAATCCAATTGTGTGCATCATACTTAAGAAGTAAACTAAAATTGACATATTTATTTGACTCAGTATAAATTGTGGTTGGAATATGGGTATAACATATAAAAGTTTTTCTTGCTTTCAGAAGAGCTCAATTTAGATTTACAAATAACAGCATTTTTATGCCCATTGTAATGATTTTATTTTTTCATATGAAAACATAAGTGTAAATAATATGAAGTACTATGGCACTTTTAGAAGCAAGTGGATACTCCCTCTCTCTGAGAGAAAAAGTGATCTACTTAAATTGTGGTCCTTTGCAAAGGAATCTATCAGTTTGATGTAAGCTTTCACAAAATCTGTATCTGCTTAAATTTTTCAGCATAGCAAGACATAAGCATTCAAAATTATTCTCCTCTACTTTCTGTTAACAATAACCCAATCATATGTCTTCGTGTCATTTTTCAAGACGATAAAAAATGCATCCATGTGCAAGTGAGTGTTTATTTTTCATATTCCTCCTTATGAGATACAATAGAACAAATCTGAAAATAGTGCTTCCAGACACTCAATTTCAATACTATTGGGGAAAAAAGTCCTAGTATAATAAATGAAGCTTTGATTTATGATCCAGGGAACACACACCCTTATTGAGTGAAATCTCTTTAATTTGTTTAATAGCAGATATTCCGTGGAGACAACAAAAGAAAAAGGATCACTTATTTTTACAAAAATTTTAAAAACTACATTGTTATTAGTACATGAACAAATTCCTTAGGCTTTAGAGTCAGTATTTATGTATTACTGAGTTGTCTGGACTTAAAAATAATGTGTAAACAGGAAAGCAGAATCTTCTCTTAACTTTGCCTTTAGAAGAAGAAATGTCTTTATTTTAAATATTTTAAAAATTATTAATGGAAAGTCTCCATTGTTTAACATAAACTTATAAGGCATCTTGTCTTGCCACATCCCAGATTAAGCAGCAGCTTTGCCACTATCAGTAGAGTTCATGCCTAGTTTATTATGTGTATTGCTTCCCAAGCAAAGATGTGCTTTAGAAAATATTAAGTGTGTGTGTTTTCTGTTAAGAATTCTTTAGGCAAAGGCACAATTCTTCAACATTTCATGTGAGGCCAGGGTGAATGTAGTTTAACCGTAGCAGGTCAGTGGTGCATGTGTTCCAATCAGAGTCACCAGTCCCTGCTAGAGTATCAAGGGCTTTATGTAAGCAGTGGAAACACCTTTTAATTCAGAGAATAATAAAACCACAAGTGAGTTATAAAGGTCTTTGCTCTCAAGTGAAATCAATTACAACACAGCTACAAATGCTTCCTAGGTACTCGGTTTATTTCAGAGAGAAGTCAAAAGGTTTTATTTTCTTTCAGAATGGCCAGTGTAAATAGTTTATTTGTTCTGGATTCATTGCATACCAGATATTATGTAAGCATTCAACCAATCTGAAAACTGTTGTGAAAAGCTCTCTTTGTGTAAATATTAAATTTGAAAACAGCATAAAATTGTATATATTGCTATTTTCCTCTGCACTGGTTTATTTATAGGCTTAAAGAGTTCAAGGTTCAACAGCTTCTATAAAGTTGATGAAGTATTCCAATTCTTTTTTCGATAAATAGTCTACACATTTTCACAATACTTAATTCAAAGTTTGAAAATAAAAACAAAACAAAGAATGTTGTGAAAGAATCTCTGAAATATAATGGTCCTGTGAAGACTCTAGAATTTCATAAAGATAACCAAAATTTAACTCTTTAAAGGTAATGAATTTCATGTTTTGTTCACTACTATATCCTGAGAACAGTGCTGAATATAGCTTAATTTAAAAAAACAAAACAAAATAGATTGAGCAATAAAACCATATTCTGAAATTAAATGGAATTGGGAATTATTTCTACTTTCTCTTTTTGAAAGTGCATTTGTTATTAACACTTAACAGTCTGCTATCACTCCTCAAAAGAATAAAATCTTGGCAGAAAAAATATTTGTATAAAGTTTTGAAATGATTTTGGTTACTAAAATAGGGAAGAAACAATGTGTTCTGGGGATTATAGGTTTCTCAAGGACTCCTCAGAGTTTAAAGAAAATCCTTCAAACTTGCTATCACAGGAATAAAAAATATAAGAATCATCTTTAAAGTTCTTGATTAACCCAGGTGTTTAACAGAGAAGAGGAAATCCAAGTTTTAAATGTAACTATAGCAAAGCAATCATCAAAAAAGGGTAAGAAACTCTGAACTGTACTTGTGTGGATCATAGAGCTCAGAAATGGAATTAGAGGGGAAGTTAGAGGTCATTTACTCTAATCTTATATCTGAGGAAATGATTCTTTCTTCAATTATAATGCACACAATTACAATACATTTTCATTTATCTGGAGTCTGAGTTACTGGAAAGCTCAACTCACTAATTTATTTTCCCACTTGACTTTTATGAGAAAGAACGAAATTACAAATAATAAGAAGGATAGTTAATACATTTGAAGATGACTCTGGGGTACTTCAAGATCCTGAAGTAGCTTTTCAGTCATCAGAAAAAGATACAATTATCTTCAGTATCATTTTAGTGCTCTTTGGCTTTATACCAGGCAGGCAAACTCCACCTTATAGGAATACTCTGCGCTATGGGATCTGCTTTGGGAAATGTGAGTGTTAGATAAATAGGGAAAGACATAAAACTAAAACAGTGCTGAAGGCAAGAGAAGTGAGGTCCCACAGAGAAGACAGAAAAGAGAAGCAATGAAAACTGTGAGGAACACGAGAGCAGCACTACACCTTGGATTTAACAAATTTAAAGAGGCAGATACGCCAGGAGACTTAAGAAGGGGCCAAGAATTCCCGCTGTTTAGAGCACAGTACAACACATCCCTCTTCACAGATGATTTTCTCATTCCCCAAGAGGCTGCAGTATGTAGCTACTATATAAAATACATGTTTTCTATTTCCGTGCGGTACAACCCATTCACCAAGGTCAACTTAAGATGGTTGCTCTTTCTCAAAATTTAACTTGGTTAATAAAAAGTCTGCAGAGTAAACTGCTACTGGCAGCTAAGACAATTATTTGAGAACATTTCTTGGTCATGTATACCTACCATGTGAAATTATACCTTCTTTTGTCATTACTTTCAGTGACATGTTTGCCACCATGACCCTCAAATTCTTTTTTTTTCTAAATGTGAACAGAGTTTTTTCTTTTAATGTTTTTATTAGTTCCTACAATTTCGCAGTACATATGATTTACAATAGGTATGTTTGCAGTACCTACAATTTACAGTCATCTCGCGTAGTGGGTTCATATACATAACACAGCTTGATTCATTTTTAATCCCCTTCCCCTTCCCTAGGGTTTCCCTTCCTCTTCCTCTAAATTCTCTTTCCTCATTTTTATTCTTATTGATATTATTAATTTTATCTCATGTTTATGATGTATAATGTTTACATTAATTTAGATTATTAGGTTCCTGTGCATGGTATATTTTTATTCTATTTATTTCCTCTTCCCCTTGTCCTCTCCTCTCATTTATGTTCTCTTAGATGCTTTCCCATTTGCAAGAGATCCACCCCCTTGTCTCTTTCTGTCCACCCTTTCAACAGTGCTTGTGCTGGCTGTGGGGGTCCATGCCTGCATTCTGAGAACTGTAGGACACTGAAGCAGAAGGATCTTGACTTTGAGCTCAACCTGGCTAAGGTTGTATGTAGCTCAGTATGAATGTCCTGGGTTTAATATCATGTACTGGGAAAAATAAAAGCTGCTTGTAAAGCATTTGATCTTTTAGGGATTAAGGGATTTTCATCTTTCTGAGATTGATCTTTCAAGAATTAGACCCTTTCCTACCCCTCTTTCTCCTATGATTTCCCTTTGCTTTTACCACTGCCTCATTCATACATCACCTCTTCTAATTTATTCTCCTGCAGTTCCTGTCTTTTTAATGTTATTATTTCTTTTTTTGCCCACCCTCTACCCTTTCTCCTTTCTCAATTTATAAATCGTTTAAGTACAGTGCTAAAGTATATGCTAGAACAAACTGTGTCAATGTGTTAAATGTTAGTTGTAGAGAATCCCTGTGTGTCATGATAATTATTGAGTACATGTAGTGAATGCATTCTTAAATAGTAATCATTACTACTTGCTAAGAACAGGTAAAGCTATTAAGAGGGTCTCAAAACAGAATAACCTTTAACACATCTGAGCAATAAAAGAGTTTGTAGTAGAATTTATGAGCTATCAAATCCCAAATCCTCATTTTGAGAAAAGAGCCGTTTGGGTGGTATTTTCTACCCTCAAAGGACTAGCTATTGCTAGTGCTATATTTCACTATTACTTGAATTGCTGCTATAAAATGGTTAGTTCAAATGAATTGGAGTAGCGTAGACAATATGTTCTCTAAATTTTCTTGACTTAAATCATACTTGTGAGCCAAAGTTCTTTCTGTAAGCCATTTCTAACAGGATACAGTGGAAAATTATGTTGGGTTTAATTCCACAACCTATGTTCCTTGGTTGACCTTGACTTCATATCTTTGACTACAATTTTCTCATCTCTAAAACAGGAACAATAAGACCAACCTCGCAGGATTGTCAACATGTTTAAGATAAGTTTTTTTAAAATGAATTATAAAGTTTAATTAGGAGGAAAGGCAATTTAAAGGTATTTTTAAATTGTCTTTTCTCTAAAAATAGCCTGTAAATAAGCAAATGTCATCACTAACATCATAATGGACTATGCTTTTCGTTGTCTGAACTTTTGTATTCAGTTTCAGTTTTAAATTTCTCAATTTGAGAATATTGAAGGATTCTAAGAGATATTGAAATTAATTTTCATAATTTAAAGTTGATTATTTAGTATTTAAAATACTAAACCAGTATTATTTGTCCATGATGTATTGTTCCAGAAGAACATTTTCTTTAAATGTTACCATTTCCATTGATTCATTATAAGTACTTTTTCTAGGTATTATTGAAAGATTTTTATTTATCTCTACAAACTCTTAAACTCTTATCTACCTTGATATTGAGTACCGTATTTATAGTTGTTTTATATTATTCCAACACAGATATTCTAAGACTAAGGAGGCATATATAAATATATAAAATATTGCACAGTGGTACTTATTAATTTTTAATATACTCATTCATGCATTTAAACACCATTTTTGACTACTTGTGAAATAAACATAGTTAAAGGCAAAGAATAGAAAAGTTTCCACTCATAAAGAGCTCAAAATGAAACTACTGGAGTCTCTTTCACTGCGAATTGAATGTAACGTTTTTATTAATGCAAGATTGTATATAAGGAAATATATTGTATGTTGCAAAGGACACAAGTATTAAGACCATAAAACCTTTTGTTTTAAGGCTTATTAAAATTGCCAAGTACATATATATGTAATCATCTAATCAGTACACCCAGGATTGTAAGTTTCAACAAAAATAATAATTTTTTCTAATGTAGACCACTTAGTATGTGCCAAATATACTTTTTTAGAAGTATGCAACTTATTTCAATTTAATCATTTAAAAATCCTTTCTTAGGTACTGCTATTATTCTGATTTTCTACATAAAGTCACCAGAGAGACATGTTAACTCTTTTATGATCATATGACTTCTAAGACTAATGGCCCTGACTTGAATGAACATATTTGAACTCCAACTGAGATATACATACATATATATATGTACATGTTTATATGCATATGTGTATATATTGTGTGTATGTCTATATGCATATGTGTGTAAATATGTATATATGTGTATATTATATATAATAGACATTACATAACATATATTATCTAATATATTTAGAATTAATTAATCCAATTGATATATGTATATTATATCTAATATAACTAGAATTAATTCAATTGATATATATATCTCATATATAATGCAATAAAAATTAATCAATTATAGTCTCCTTATAGGTTTTTAAAGATGACATGTGTTAAGCTTTGAATGAAAAGCAAGATTTCAATGGGTTGAGGTGGAGGATGGAGTTAATGTGGAGATGGAATGCTCTAGTCTGAGGCAATAATATGAGCAGGGGTGCTGCCATGAGGAGCCACACAGCAGGTGGTAAACAGTGACAAATTCTGTTTGATTGGGGAAATGGCCATAAGATGGGAAGAGTGTAAATTACAGATGAAAGACAGGAGAGGAGAAATTCTACAGCAACAAGAACATGTTAAATCTTTTAGCTCTAAAAGCATACTCTACCTGACAAGGTATGACAGCCTAATCTTTGTGAGGCTCTTGAAGAGGTCACCAAAGCTGTCTGACCCAAAGAACTGTGACTCTCCAGTCCCTGAAAAAATCCCTGCTGAGTTTCAGACAGCAAAGGGAGGTTCTGCTTAAATGACTGCATAAAATCGCTTCCAACATATGGGGCTTTAAAGTGATGCTGCACGTTGTCAGATGTACTGGTTGTAAATGTCTCCAAGAGCAAAGGTAAGAGCATCAACTGTACCACCTATCATGGCTTCTTTCTAGTCCTGTCATTGTCAAGATACATCCAGAAGCTCCTAGACAAAATGGTTGACTGGGGTACCTTCATCCTTGAGAAGGTGAAGCAGAAGATGAAAATCATTTCTTAATGTGTGGCAGAAAAAGGGAGAGGTGAGTTTTGAGCTTCATTTTAAACAAGACATTTTCAAATCTTGTGAGAGCAGCAATCCCATAGTTGTATTAAAATTGACACTTACTAGTCAAAAAGTAAAATAATAGGTTTTACTAAGAAAGAAATTCTCAAGTTAGGCAGAATTATGTCTTGGCCTTCAAAAAAACATTGAAGCCAAGACAAAAGTGAGTCGGGTTACTCTGCACTTCTGTTTCCTGTGTTCTGCTTTATTAGGTGCTAAATCAATTGCATCTGCTTACCTTGGTCCAGTGCACTTAAGCCCTTTTGGGGGCCTTTACAGCACCCTTTGAGAATTTCACCCATAACTTCTTATCACATTCCCAGTCTATCTTGACTTCTCCACCAGAAAATTATTATTATATTTATAACAGCATTCTGAGAATATTTCACCAAACTGTCAAGAGAGCTCCATTTTATACAATCAATGAATTATGCCTTCAATGTCTTTTTCTCTCTGCATGATATCCTACATTAATGCACTATATAATGTTTGCAAAAGCAAACATGTTTCTTCCTTAAAAGTCATTAAGAGGGTTTTAATAAACATTGAAATGATTAATTTGTTAATTGGTTCCAGATAATGTTTATCAAATATTTAGGAAGAAAAAATAAAGTTCTGTATGGAAAATAATCCAATTCAAAGAAGTAGTTTCATTGAAAGAGATTTGCTTAATAGGGATAGAATTTCAACACTAAAAGCTTTTTAAAATACAAATGGGAAAATGAGGTAAGAGCTTAAGTAAAAGTTAATGTAACATTAGGTTTGCAAATTTAATTGAACAAAGTAAGAATATTTGAAGTTTACATTACAAAGACCAGTGGAAATTATGTTCTTTGGTTTTCTATGATTATTTATATGTTTTATTTGGTTAGTATGGTTAATAACATCCTGCATTGAAAAAACTCATGACTTATAAGATACTTTTTCTTACTTGTCTGAGCGCCTGTCTCGTCAAAGAATGAAAGGGCTGTAACCAGTGGGTATAATCCCATATCATGTCCTAATTTATTTCTTCTTTCACTTCTTTTTAAATTTTCTTTGGCATTATTTTATTTTTTTATTTTAGTGCTGGGAATTGAATCCAGGAACTCATGCATGCTAAGCACATTCTCAACAGCTGAGCTACAGCCCCAGTCTCTGCTTTCACTTCTTTAATTGAAGGAATGTGAGTATTAAAATAGAATTTTCTTTCCTTTCTCTAGCTCTATTACTATGTACGTATTTTTAACCCTATTGTACTACTTAGCAAAATTAAATCAAATAGTACAAATTTAAATTTCAGGTAATAGTAAAAATGAATGGGTAAGAAAAAGTCACATTTAATTTTTCCTTTGAGGTTTGCCTTGCAGACAGAACAAAGGACAAGTGTCACAAAAGAATGACCAGGATACAGCTGTTGAATGTGCTTTAAAGGAAAAGCAAAGAAAAAGTTCAACTGCCAGGAAGTAAGAAGTCCAGGATCGTATTTTACCTACCTAAATGTGACATAGCTTCTCTAAGATTTAAAAAAAATACTTATGCTCCTAAGAGAACAGCAAATTCTTTGTCTTCCCATGTAAATAAACACAACAAAACACCCTCACAAAAGAAGAGGACCAAAAACAAATATTTTGCTTTATTTGGAAAACCTGGCTTAATCTCCATTGAACATTCATTTTCAACTGTCTTTTATTTTTATAAATTACTCAAATAGAGACCAAGAATCATGCATTTTCTGACCTCAGATCTAAAATATTTCCATTTTACTATTTTTTCATGTAATTTTGCAAGAATTAAACTGCTATCACAATATTGTTATATAAAACTTAAAATGGAGATTTTTTTTTCCAGTCTGCTGTTATTGCTACTGAAGAATTTTGATAAGAAGGGATATAGAGAGCAGGATATGTAAAAGAAAATATGATTTATATGTGGAAATGATGAAAAGTCTTTAAAATATGAAATTACCTAAATAACCTAAAGGGAAATTCTGTATTTTAAGATCTGAACATTCATGGGATGGTTTTAGTCTGTCTTTCATTGTTATAACAAAAATTCCTGAGGCTAGGTACTTTAAAAAGAAATGAAAGTTATTTAGTCCACAGTTCTGGATGTTGAAAAAGCATAGCACCCACTTCTGTTCAATTCTGCTGAGACACTCACGGTGCACCATTGGCATCACATAGTAGGCACATGCAGAAGAAATCATGCTCTGTGACAGGCAGCTAGAGACCAGAGGGGCCTCTGTTAGCCAGCTCTCCCTGCTGTGCAAGATACCTGAGCAAAATAACTTAAAAGAGGAATGCTTTATTTTGATTCTTGGTTTCAGTTTATGGTCAGTGGGTTCTGTTATTTCTAGGCCTGAGGTAAAAGCAAACATCATGGGGGAGAGCTCATGGGGGAGTGAAACTGAGCTCTTGTTGGCAGCTGAAGAGAGAGAAAACATGAAGGAGCTCGGGACAAAAATCTACCCTTCAAAATCCCATCTCCAGTGACCTACTTCCCCTAACTAACCTCTACTTCCTAAAGGTCACACGGCCTCCTGATAATGCCACAGGATTTTGCACGTGGCCTTTGGTGGAGATTTCACATCCAACCTTAATACAACCCATCTTCCCATGTTTATAACAAGCCCCTTTTCCCAGAAATCATTGGTGAGAACTAATGATCTTAGTCCCTTCTGAAAGCGATGCTCCTAATAAAGTATTTACCTCCAAAGCTGCCACCCCAAGAACTAAGTTCCCAAGAGGAGATGCTTTGGAGGACACACTCAAAGTATCTCCAAACCTTGGTGTGGATTTTAAGTAAATACATGTCCAGAATGATGCCCAAGAAGGAAGATGAGGAAAACCAAATGAATCACAGCTAAGACAGAAATACTTCGTTTTATTGCATAAATCCTAACTGAACTTACTTTACTATTTTCTAGTACTACAAAATATAGCATGTTGGAGCCACACATGGTGATACACTACTGTAATTGTAGGATTAAGGATCACTGTGAGTTGGAGGCCAACATGGGCTATGTCAGAAAGAAAGAAGAAAGAAAGAAAAAGAAAGAAAGAAAGAAAGAAAGAAAGAAAGAGAAAGAAAGAAAGAAGAGAAAAAGAAAGAGAAAGAGAAGGAGGAATAGGATGTAAGATGGAATGTACTTTGAACAAAATATTATGTTAGGTCATATAAATTGTGATTAATCTTTCAGGAGAAAAATACTTTTCAAGGTTATTCTTATTTTCATCATTATTATACATTTAAAAATTTTTATTTTGTGATGCATATTAAATCTATTGACGTATTTTTTTTCTTTGCTCCATGGACAATCTCATGACCAAAATGTTTATTTGTGTTATTATTTGTATTTGCTGTTTACAGCAAAAAGCTACCAAGCAATACCTTGTTTCTCTAAGCTCGTATAATGCCATGTGATATTGAATAGCTTCCAGGAAATGAGTAAATTGTTAATGAAAACCTCACTTTTGTAGGAAACTACATTCATGCATAGTTATTTTGGGATGATACAATGCTGAAAACATGATAAATTTGCATATTTTTGCTCTTTAAAATAAGATGCAGCATGATTTGCTATTTCTCTCTTCAGTGAGGGTAAGGCTTCCATGCCTCCCACTTCTCAGGAGCGTGTGGAACGGGAACTGCCCAGTGTTCTGTGAAGCACATCAGCACCTTTGCCTTCTGAAAGCCAAGACCATATTAAACAAGTGAACAAAGTAACACACAAAACATTTAGTTGAAGAGTGATGCTGAAAGGAAGTGTAAAGTTTTCAAAAGAAAGGCAAAACAATAATCTTCAAAGAAATACTTTGTGAAAATTATTTAAATATTCTGAGCCTCAGTTTCCTCCCTTTAAAATTAGAATAATAACACTTATTTATAAATATTTCAAGCATTTAGCATAAGGATATAATAAATGCTCTATTCTAGTGTACTAAATTAGAATGTTTTAGAAGCAAATAGTATAAACATACATAGTTTAATTGCATAAAGAAAATCAAAGCAATTGGAATAATTTTATATTTTATATATGTATGTAGGTTTAAGAAAGTACAAATAGAACATGCTATTATTTTCAACATAATGTTAGAATCATTATGTTTATATAGGCCAATAGGAGAGACAGCTTGTCTCATAGGGCCCTGCCTGTATAAGAGTTTGTTAATATGTAACTCAAAGGGTTCTTGTTGTTTGGCCAGTTAATCTCCATTAGTGATAAAAGGATAACAATAAGATGACTTTAAAATCCGCGAAGAGATGAACTTTCTTACTTACTAAAAAACTAATATTTGAAAACTGCTATTCAGATAGTACTTTTTTATCCTTTAGATATCAATGAGAATGGGTAGAGTGAGCACGAGAGCCCCCGATGTTTACAAGTTTCTGTTTTGTTCCAAATGACTCAATCCTAAGTGGTGTCCACTGGTAGGTCTCATTGCTTTCTGTGTGAATGGATGTCTCGTTTAAAAACAATGAAAATGACACCTTTGTCTCTGAGGTATGTCTATATTGTAGATTGAAATCAAAGACCCACCCATTCTATGAGCAAATATCACTGATAACACTTGATCCTAAAGGTAAGAGTGGATGATTCAGATCAGAGCACCAGGTGGGTTGGCACATTCAACACTGACAAGGCTCTGCAAGAAGAGCAATCAAACTGGGATCTACAGGGTGCAAAGTTAGCTCTGCGTCCTAGGCATTTGGACTGATGTGGAATTTTTATTTATGCTTTTGTTGCCACAAGGTCTACCAATTTCCAGGATGATTGTAAGTGAAAATTAACTTCATTGGACAATTAGCAGTTCTAAAAGTGAAGGTAAAACTCTGCTGATCAAATATATGTAAGGGCAGTTTCCACCCAGAATCTGCAAAAGAGCACATCAATCTAATGTATTATTATTGTTGAAAGTGAGATATGATTGTTAATTTTTTTAAAAATATGGAAATTTTATAATTTTAATTATATTTCATAAATATAATTGTTTTCAAATATATAAGCTTTTGAACTATCTTAATAGTTACACTTCATAATGTATATGCTTATTACATATGTGTATATTAGGGGCTTAGTATATATAATTTCTACAAAAATTATTATAGAAATAAGCAGTAGAGCTACTTTAGTAATTTCTTCCATTTTTAAAATGGAAAGAAAACAGAAACATCAACAAAAATTCTGTCTCTACCAATTGCTGAAATAAACAGTATGGGAGGAAAAAAATTATTTTTGGCTATTCAGAGTAGACATCTCATGATATTCTCCTTTTCTTCTTAGAAATGTCCCTAGCTATCATAGATTTTATTGTCTTAAATATTATTCTAACCAATAACCAGATAGCTATTAAATTTTACTTTGGAGGAGCAAATGGCAAGTGGCAACAACCAAGCCATTTGTGGCATTCTTCCAGTTATTTTGTTCTTATTACCATGGTAGTTTTAGTATAAGCTCTAGTCTGTTCTGTATCAGTAGCATGATTTGGTTCTAAATCTCAAAGTCTGTTCATGGCTTTTTAAATCTTGAAAGTAATTTAATTATAGTTAAAAAGAAAAATACTTTTAAAATCATAAGTTATATCAATTTTACTGTAATTCATGCTGCCTCATAAAGTGTTTTTTTTAAAGCATATCACAGCATTCCATGTGTTCATAAAAACAATTGACTTGAAATAATTTGTTGACCAAACTAAACTATACTCAAGTAATTCCAGTTTCTAAATAAACTAAAGTGAGACATAAAGGCAGAAGACATGATGTATAAGAAGTGAAAATGATGAAATTAGTACTTACAGTAGAAGAGAGGGAACAGAAAATAAGTAATGGGAATGATGCATTTCAGAATATATCACTCAATTGGTGTTATGTTTATTTGTAATCTGGGGGCAAAAATTGTTCTCAGCATGAGAACTGCAAAAAAATTATGCTGTCTCAGAGGATAATATAGTGAAATGCAATCCTATCAAAACATCAAAGTTGTATGTTACACAAGCATAATGTACAATGCTTCACTTTTGATCCTTAAATGAAAATCAAAATTAGTTTTATTGAAATTTTGGTTCCTTTTCTGCCTGGGTTACATTTAAATTGGTGCTTAATTGCTAGTCGCTACGGTATTGTATGGCTCACTTCTAGATAACTGTACTATATTCCTTAAAATGATAATTTCTATGGAGTAAAAAAGTTACTTCACCATCAAATATACCAACATGTTTTTGTTGAGAATATACATCCAATTCAACTGTTGTTGCTAATTTTTTTGTTTATTTCTCCATCATCCCCCCTTGTTTTTAATTACTTGGTTTATTCTATGTCACTTTTATCTTGATTGTTAATGTTTATTTTGTGCGTTCCAAAATACATCTCACCCTTTATTTCTTTCTATTCCTTTTTTCATTGCGGAAGCATTCTTTGATTCCTATATATTACGTATCTCTCCTTTATTTTTTACTTTCTTAGTTCATTTAGAAACTAGAATCATTTGAGCATTAAAATCACATCTATTTCATTGGAAAATTTTGCATAAAATATCTCACCTAGAGTGATCAAAGAATATTATGACGTGCATCCACAGGAAACTCTTCTGGCTGCCTTTATCACTGAAATCTGAATTCTGCATAAGGACATCATAGGAGGCTATAAGTTCAAAAGTGAAATATATTACTCTCTAGATGAAACACAGTAATGTGTCTGGTGATTGTAATTAGCATTCCAAATAAGGATATTTCAGAATGCCACAAAAACATATTCTTTATCTTTATTCCCTTCAAAAATCTTTTATCTGATTTGTGGAGTGGAAATACTAAAAGCAATTAAGGCCTCTGGCTTCTTTCCTGTAGATGTAATGTAGATGACTCTGTTTGTTAAAATATCTCAAATTAAACCAGTCTGTTAATTGAAAGATAGTATAGATATTTTTGCAATATTCAATTTAGGTCATGCCAAATAATTCTCTATAGATAATAACAAACAAAAATCACATTATAACTACCAATTTTTCCCAATCTATTACATCAAATAAAAGCAAAGATAGTCATTATTGTTAAAATTATAAACTATTTTTATATATAGAAGAGAACTGGGCAAGAAGGCAAAGGAAAGAACAAAAACTTCAAATGTGTCAGCTAGAATGTGGAAATGAATGTAAGGTATTGATTACATTTCCATATGATAGTCCAATCAGGTAAGTTCCTCATTTACAGGTACTTCCTTCCTCTTTAAAAGATATGTGATACCCTAGAATCTGATGATTGGTTTTTCTGCTCTTTTGGACTCATTATCTTATCAAGAGGCTTCATTTATCCATCTCATCTGCTGCAACCATCTGTGTAAGTTGTTGATATCTTTATTTCCAGAATACTAAACAGGATTCACAAACTCTAGCCCCATGGCCAAGTCTGGTATTTGAGTGTTTCTCTATGCTACCATACTTTGTTAAGAAAAACTTAGAAATTTTAAAGTTGATAATAGAAAGAGAGAAAAAATTTAAAAAATAATAGTATGGGTCAGAGACCATAAGTAGATTTTACAAAATAAACTAAATTATTTGCTCTCTGCCCCTCTACAGAAAAGTTTGTCAATCTTTGATTTTGGGGGAAATAGTGTAATATGTCAAAATTTTTCTAAAGTTTAAATCTCATATCCAGAGCTGATTACAATTTCCTAGATTTTTTTCTTTTTTTAAATAATTTTATTATCACATACACATACAAAAATTAAAACCATTCAAAGAAGGACAATGCAAGGGGAAAAAAACTACAGTAATATTCAAATACAGTAGAGCTCAACCAAAAAAACCCTGAAAATCACTTAAACATTTTTCCATATAACTTTAAAAAGCACCTCAAGCACCAACAAGACACCAGAGGATATGATTTGTTTCAGAAAGATCTCCAAAACCAACACTGAACAAATAGTGGTCTGGAAAAAAACTCCAGTTAGCTAGGAGACTCCACATAAGCCAAGCTTCTCCCTAATTTAAATTTCAATACAGTCATATGACATGGGATGGAAACACAATTCGAGAAATCTTTACCTAAACCAATGTCTTCAAGAGTTCTACCTAACTTATCTTCCAGCAAATTTAGTGTTTCTGTCTTAATATTTAAATCTTTAATCCACTTCGATTTTAGTTTAGTGCATGGTGATAGGTATGAGTCTAGTTTTAGTCTTTGCCAGGTTGAAATCCTGTTTTTCCAACACCATTTATTAAATAGGTTATCTTTCTTCCAATGAGAGTGATTGGCTCCTTTGTCAAAGATGAGGTGGCTGAGCATATCTGTAGTTGTTTCTACATCTTCTAATCTATTCCACTGATCCTCAGGTCTGTTTCTTTGCCAGTACCATGCTGTTTTCATCACAGTAGCTTTGTAGTATAGTTTCAAGCAGGGGATTATTATATCCCCAGCCATATCTCTGTTGCCTAAAATTTCTTTTGCTATTCTAGGTCTCTTCTGGTTCCAATAAAAAGCTATGCTATTTTTACTCTACTTTTTTTCCTGTATATTCTCTTAAAATCACCAGTTTCATGTGCATGTATTTGGAGCATGGTCATGTTGTTAGTCGTCACTTTTCAGAAACCTATTTAGATTCATAATCTATTTAATTAGAACCAATTCCTGTCAATTTTCTAGAGAATTTCGTAATTATTCAATCTGCTGAATAAATATGTGTTTTTTCATAGAGAATCACTGCTCATACAAAATTATTCAGAATATAATTATGAATATCTGTTAAAGATCTTTTCATTGGCCACTTTCCTTTTGGTATATAAAATGCCACTTCTTTCTGTGAACTGTATTCTAGCGCCAATAATATGGGAAGTAAATCATGTTTTTAACATTAATTATAGATAAGCGCTAATGCTTTAAATGAAGCCACATTTGTTCTTGAATCAATACCTTATTGTCCGAAGAAACTTGGTCTGTAATTTTCTTATTACTGACCTGAATTAGCATCTGATCTTTAAGAAAGTCACATTATATGAATTGACATCTTTGACCTCAGAACCTCTCTTCTGTCATGCATGTCATAGAATTCTTAAACTAAAAGGATGTTTCCTTGCATTAAATATTAACACTGTATATGTCTTTGATTCTGCCTTAGTAATCAACTAAAGGCAACCTTATTATTTCTTTCACAGAACGGAGTGTTGCAGATAAAGATTCAGCCAGCCGTAGTCTCCTTCAAGTCTGTTTCCACTATATCTAAGCATTGAAAAGATTCAGAATCACTGTGTGTGTATTCTCATTTCCTTAAGTCAGGTTAAGAATGAAACAGTCTGAGCCCACAGCACTACTTTCCTTAAATGACCAAGACAAAGGAGACAAATAAATAAGGAGATCATTTCTATAAATACAAGCAAAAATTGATACAGTTTAAATTTCAGAATCCCAAGGTCTGTAGAGGTCCTAATACGTTATCCATGAGATTATAAAATTTCCTATAAAAAATGGGACCTATTGAGATCCCACAGAGCATGAGAGGAATTTCACATCAGAATTTTCTAGAAAGGGTAAACTCTGAAAGGTCAATTCCAGCAGAATTTGTTAACCATGCCAATCTTTCTTCTTGTCTATTCATATATAACACTTTCCTAGTTTAAGAGAGAAATATGAAAATTCCATTTAAGTGTGTGCTTTGCTCAAGTGTTCATAACATATTCCCTGATGATATCTGATTCTTCGTTCATGACTTTTCAAGTTACCACTTAATGGATGTTTGTTATAAGTTAGAATCCTCCTCCACACAATAATGTAGCATGAGTTGTTCCTATTTTACAAAGTAGAAAAGCGGAAGCCTGAAATGATGCCCTCAAATAACAGAATTAGTTCTTGGTAGAAATGGCATGCTGTTCCAAATGCTTTCAGCATCAATACCCATGAAATTATTCACTATTTTTTAGTAAAATTTGCTACTGGACAGGATTCTAGAAGTATCACAGGGGATATGTATTTTCTGTCAGTCTGGGTCTTCCCTGGAGCAGCACTAGACTGGATTAGACATGGACAAGATGGATTGTGTGCAATGCCTGTGAAGAATAAAGAAGAAAGACCTGGGAGAGCTTTCAACTCTGATGCAGAACTGACTTCTCAGGAAAAAAAAGAAAAGGGAAAAAAGAGAACGATTTACTAAGAATCTCAGAGTACTGGACAGTCCCAGGAATGGTTCACTGAGGCAAGCAGAAAAGTAAGGACTTAGGCAGAAGTTGCCTGACTTGGTGAGAATGGATCCTCCCTGCACAGTCTTTGCTGAGCACAATTTCCAGCAAAGGGGCCTCAGCTTGAATATGATGCTGGTTTATCAGTTATGGTCTTGACAGAATCTCTAAGTGGTACATTTGATGCCTCTAAAGTCCTCAAACAATAAAGGTCATATTTCTCAAGTAAAAATTCAGTGTATCTGTGTATGTACATATAAATTAGGTTTGGTTTGTGTTTTTTATTCATACTTACAGATGTGGAGGTGATAGGGTAGGAACCTGAGGATGGAGTTAGACAGGGGCATGTGAATGAAGGTCTCTCATAAAAGAGCCTAAAAAGACCAATTTTCTCTCAATCAGCTTTGTAAATGCTTGTTCTGATCAGATGAGTGATAAAAATATATGTATCAAAAATCAAGGTGGAAGGAGTGGTGGAAAAGGGGATCTTATAGCAGAGCCCAAAATATTTTCTTAAACCACAAGAGTACATGTGCAGGAACCTGTTATAAGATCCAGAGATGGAAACAATGATTCTCTGACCCAGGAGCAGTAGGTCCAGTGGACAAGTGGGGTGACAATGGAGAAATCAGGCCACTTAGACACAAAGTATCAGGTCTTGAAGGCTAAGTGCCTGTCAAAGGGCAGGGACATGATGAATATAGAAATAAAAAAGGCCACTTAAATTCGTGTTGGTTCTGGAAAAATCAAGAATGTATGGTATATGTGATATCTTCCAAAGTTTGTGACTTGCAACTAACCTTTGATAAATATATGTTGGAAATATGAAGATACTTCCGTCATATTTAATAATATATAAATATAAATTCTTGCTGTAAGTATACTCATATATACTTTAAATGTATTAGCTCCTGGCCGGAGATTTAGCTCAGTGGTTTCACCTCCTGCTGTGCAAGCGCGAGGACCCGAGTTCGATCCTTGGCACCAAAAAAAAAAAAAAATGTATTAGCGCCTCACATAAACTTGTTTCCCTCTTTGTTTTTTTTTTGGTTTTTTTTGGTACTGGGGATCGAACTTGGGTTTTTGCCCTTGGGTAGCAGGTGGCGAAACCACTGAGCTAAATCCTCAGCCCTTTGTTCTCCTCTTTATGTCTTCTTACAATCACTAATCTTTGCAAGACTTTTCCTCTCCAGTCTAACCCTTCACCAAGTGTTCTTTTGACAAGGATTCACTGTTAATGAAGACTAAACAAGATGGATTTTTTTGGTTAACCTTTCTCTGAGGAGACCGAGTTTTATTAAACTGTTTTTGAAATCCTCTCAAAAACTTAATATCTACAAGAAAGAATATCAAATAGTCAATTGAGTTCTGTTTATTATCTAGTGTAATTAATTTTAAATTAATTGAGACTTAAAACTACTGCTCATTTGTGCTATTGTTTTATATATTATAGGAAAAAAGTTTATCTAAATGAAAATTTGAATTACAGATAAGCACACAAAAATAAACACACTAAAATTCAATATTAAGACTTGAACAATTTAGATACCAAAATGTTAATGTTACAGATGCATGTTTTATCCGATTTTTGACCTACTTACTTTGAAAGTCACTTGCTGTGGTTGTCTCCAGTGCTTTTGATAGGCAGTTTTTTATAATTGCATCCTTTCATTTATATGTCGTTGTGTACAAAGTGCAGTTCAGCAAATTTTTATGATCAGTTATTATTTTCTTCTCATAAATAATTGTCTAAATGTCAGGCACTACAGGAGTGTTTTCAAAAAATTTAAATTATAATTGTTAAATCTTAGGACAAAAATATTAAATGATTTCAGATATGATTTATTTGATCATCTTATAGGATTCTTCCCATATATAACTGCCAACAAGAAATAAAGAAGCATTTTAAGTCTTTTTGTTTTTGTAGACTTCCTCTTCGCTAGGGCCCAGTCTATGCTCTGAGTTAGCAGGTCAGGGCTTTCTCCCTCAATCTCCTCCTTGTAGATTTTAATTTGAAAAAGAAAGAAATGAATCAGTCTTACAAATAGTTATTTCTTAATTGTGACCTTTATGTAAAAATGAGGATATACACCATTTTTTTCACATTGTAAGTCAGACTTAAAGATAAGCAAGAAGATCGAATGAAATTGAAAATTAGGGGTTTTGAAGCATTTGAGTAACTTATGAAAATTTTCTGCCACTGACTATAATGTGAGGTATATTTCACTGACTGATGGATCCATTCCATATTTATTTCAGATACCCTGTATAAATGTTCATCTCTCCACAATGTACGCTTGTATAGACATAATTGTAATGTTACAAATTTTTGTCTTATATTTGCATTGTTATAGGTACTTTACTTAATTAGTCCTCATGTTCTATTTTATAATTCAGTTTTTCCCTATATTAACTGTTCAATGTTCACCAATTATGCAATGTTTAAATTATAGAAGGCTTTACTAAATTATTTACACCACACTGGATTCTTTATTTTCTCTATAAAATCAGAGCAAGAATAAGCTGAACTTTAATATCCTAGGATAGTATCAAGCCATATTACTCCCAAGGTGTTTTATGCTATTATAAAGGAATGTCCCCTTCAAAATTCTAATAGGACAGATGGGACATATCTGCATTAACTACTTGGTTGAGAAAGACTATGTCACCCTATGTTCCACACAGCATGCACTTTTCATTCACATATTCATCTGCCAAAACTTATGACTGAATTATGTTAACGATTTTGGTTTAGGTCAGTGAACACAATTTAAACACCTACACAACAGCTTGTATTTTCATTCCCTTATTGAAAGTCTGTATTCATCAGGGTAGATACATCTAGGAAGCCAAAGAAGAGATGGAAGTCTGTGGGCAGTCTTCCTTAGTTATTTTTATTTTGAGTTCACATACTGACTGACCTATTTTACTAATGTTGGAGAAATGTTTGGAAAAATCTTTTTAAATCTTGAAAGAGCACTTAAAAAATATAATATAAAAATAACACACAAATACAATGAACAAATGGTTGAAGTTGAGGGTGTTATACTTTTTTGATAGTTTTTAAAGTAGACACATACACATACATAAAGGGTATTCTCAATTTTAAAAATACCAAGGACTCCTTAGCTATAAAAAAATAAATGGTGTATGGAATGCACTGAGTCAACTCACTGCTCTTCACATTCACATTTTGACCCTGAGTAAATCAGCTAATATCCTCAAGGCTAAAATTAAATGTTCCTTTCCTTTGCCTAAGTATAAATCTAATTAGTATAGAAATGATCAGAATGGATTCTATGGGGAATTCTATGGGTTGATGTATATGAATAAATATTTACAATGCCTTTGGAATAAATTGCTTCATTATAAGCAATGTGTTCTCTTTACTTAAGAAAGCATCTTCATAGGAAGTATTTTCCTTAAATTTATTGTCCCACGTATTATATTTTCACTTGTTAAGGAAACATCTTCATAGAATTTTGCTCTAACAAACAAATGTGGAGTGTATGATAAGTTTAGTAAGAGTAAAAAAAAGTATGCAGTTTACCATATTAAACAATCAGTGTAAAAGAGCTTGGGAGATGTTATTTCTATTTTTACAATAAATAATAATAATAATAATAATAATAATAATAATAATAATAATAATGACAAACTTATGAGCAATCATTTTTCTTGTACTATCAGATAAATAAGATTGAAGGGTAAACTGTGACCTTGATTTTAGGAGTGCAGTCCCATTAATGGACAGACAGCGTAAGTGGGCTAACCTAGAGCAGGAACTCACAGAGTGCTAACCTGGTATGCACGCTTGCATGCTAATTTGCCTAACTGCTGGAGCCTATGGGTGAGAAGCTACTGGAAGTTATAGTCTTATTTGTATATGTTTTATCACCAAGAAGCACAGTAGCTTATGATGCATTCAAGACAGATTCCCTTATGGTTTTAGCAGGCAAACAGGGAAAACAACCATTGTGAAATATAGTTCATCCTTGAGCAACGAAGGGAAAAGTTTGTTGTATAGTTTTTATTTAACTTACTGACTTTCAAGATTTCTCTTTGCTTCTTTTTCATGATTTCTACCTCTTTGCTCAATCATATCATGTATTCTCTTCCTAATTTTCTGAATTGTGTCTGTATTCTATTATTTCTCATTGAGTTTTGTTGAATTCATTCTTTTGAATTACTGACCCAGAATTTTATCTTTCTCTTTGAGATCTATGGCTAATGATTTATTATGTTCCTTTGGTGTTGTCATGCTACTTTAATTTTTTTTATAGCTCTTGTGTCCCTATTCCAATATTTGTGCAACTAGCAGGTGAACTTTCTCTATCAATTTTATAAGGTGGCTGTCATAATCTCCTTCACATTTGTCTTAGTGTGTCCGTTTGGTAGGCTGCATGGGCTTTGGTTCCAGTGTAATGCTGTAACATAGTCTCCATATACCTGTAACTGAGAGCTTTACAGTGGTATATGCAGTAGTGGGGCTAGAGAGCCCCTTCATTTCCAATAGCCATTCAGGAGAAGAAACATCTTAGCAACCTAAATGGATGTGACTTACTCAACAGCAGGGGTGGAATCACCCCCATGCTAGCCCCATGTGGCTATTCTGGTGATTTGAGTAGTGGCATCAGGAACATGCAGCATGGTGGAAGTTTCTCATATACCACTGAAGCAAGATTTTCTATGGAAGTCCTCTGCTAACAACAGTAGTAGGATGATGGTTATAGAGCATGGGTACATTCACATGAGACAAACACCACTAATAGCAGAGACTTCCATTTCCATCAATGGCAGCATCGACACAGAGGTGTAGACTGTGGAGGACCCACTTGGATAAGTATCACTGATAGTGAAGCCCACTTCAGGGAGGAACATGGGGAACAGACTGTAGTAAATGCATCCTTTGGCCCAGTAGAGGCAAATACCATAGGCAGTGGGTGTTGGTAGAAGGCAGGCCTTCAGGGTTCCCCAAAGTGCATTTTGATGGTAATTGACAGCTGTAGCAGTAGCTAAAGACCTAAACCATGGGCAAGGAGTCTTCACACTCTGTGGTACTCATGTCAAGGGCAGCCAGCAGAGCACTAACAAATGGTGGTGGGTGGAGCAAGGGAAGTTCACTTTCAAGTCCAGGACTCATGGCAAGTAGTAGTATCAAGTGGCAAACAATATGGGAGATGACCTGCAGGCCCCAGGATAAGTACATTGGTTCCTTGGTTTTTTGATGTGGTGTATCCTGCTGTGCTGAATCACCTGTCCCCTTGCTGTTGGAGTCGCAGTTGTATCGCTGGATCTACTTGTGTTTATGAGCTTGTAGCCTTTCATGTAAGTATGGTGGAACGTTTCTGAGGATTCTAGCATGGAGGTTTGCCAAGGCTTCTCTCCTTTAGAGCACTAAATATCTGGCTTTTAATTATTATATTTAATTCTTTCATGTTTAAATTACTTAATGACTGGATTCCCTTATGTCCGAATATAAGTGCCTAGTGTTTGTCTCCTCCACAAAGAAGAATCAAAATAACAATTGATAGCTTCATTTCAAGATGTTGGGCTAACAGAGAAGACTGGAACTCAATAATAAACATGTAGGAACAGGAGAAGGTCCAGAGACCTAAGATGCAACATGGAAAGAGAGTCCAATTATGATGGCAAACACAAGTCCAGCTGCTAAGCTAGGGAGACCCCTGATTCAGGAAGAAAGTTAAATGGTGGTTTCCCAGGAGATTACAGTGCCACAGACACCAGCAATCCTAGTTCCAGGAGAGTTCTACATACATCACAGGCCCAATTTAGGGAATTGTCTGGAGTTCTCACAGTAACTTTGCTTCAGAGAAGAACTCATATTGTAACCCTAAGACATCCAGAGCCCAGGCTGCTGTAGCACAGTACCAGTTTGAAAACAGAGTCATTGTTAGAATCTAATCAGATGGCTAGAAATAAATAAAAGGAGACAACTACATATATACTTAAATATATTATACTACATATATACTTAAATATATTTAAATGTTATGACTTGCAGCAAATGTGAAAACATAACCAGTGAGGCTAAAAGGTAAAGAAACAAGAAACAAAAAACAAAACAACAAAAAGAGCACTGTACTCAAGTTACTAATGTTGTTGTACAGGAGCATACTTGTTCACAACTCTGAAACTTCTATGCATGTAAAATAAAATTTAACAGGTAATTAAATGGGTGACAGAATGAGAGGTAAAAATAATTACAAATAAATAAGCAGAAAACAATAAAATGATCCATGTTGCCTTTGATTTACAGACTTTGGTATAACTCAAATATAGGTATAGATGGCTATATGTAAATCTACTTACACATATGAATATACAATGTGCTTAGTATCTAAGTACATATTTCTTTGATCTGATGGCTGAAAGGTTCTAGAGTCAACCAAACCTAAGTAGCAAAAAGTAAAACTAGTTTCCAATTCTGATTTATAAAAGCATTCTGTAGTTACAAGAAGTAAGTCTCCTTCAAGAAATGGCTGATTCTGGACCTGAGGCAGGAAAGATGAGCCTGGAACATCCTGTAGTGCCATAAAACAAAGAACCACCCAAATTCAATACACACGCACACACACACACACACACACACACACACACACACACACACACACACACCTCTCAAATAACACACAGAGCAGTTATGGGGGAAAGAGTAGTGATATAGAACCTAACTGAAAAATTGACTAGTAGTAAAGGTTAAAACAACGTGTACTCAACATAAAGTAGCCTTGCATTACAAATCAAAGCATAAAATAAACACCCATGGGTTTACAGTGATATAAACATTATTGAATAAGCAAATAAATCAGAAACATTAGATGATCTTTCTTGCAGAAGAATTCCAAATAAGTTATGCAGATATGTACCCTAGCAAAGCTAGAACCTAATCTCACCCTTCGAAATCATGAATTGCTCATTTTGAGTTCTTTTCTCTTAAGTGAAGAGAAAGAGCGATCAGGTAGAGAATGGTTACATAATGTGGTAAGTTAGGTTAATAGCAAGCAACCTGGATAATGCAGTATGTGATAAAAATGCTACTTCACCTGTGTAGTTTTCTTTAATACCTACAATACTGGTCTAATCACTAGAAAAAAACCAGAAATTCCAAATGACACGCATTCTATAAATATTACTCCCCAAGATTTCCCAGATCATTAAAACAACAACAACAAAAGCTTGAGAAATTCTCACAACCAGGAAAAGCTGAAGTTAGTCCTGATGACTAAAGGTTTGAAGGATGAATTCCCTGGATGGAGTCCTGGAATAGGAAAAGGATATTAGGTAAAAACTAAGAAAATAGTGTATGCAGTTAATAATAAGGTATTCCTATTTTTCATTAGCTGTCACAAATATGCAATAATAGTATAAGATATTACAAACAGTGAATTCTGCTTGTGAGATTTATGTCAATTTATCAATGCTCTTCACTTTTCTGTTAACTAAAATTATTTTAAAATGAAAAAGTTTATTGAAAAATTAATAATCTGAACATCTGACATTTAATATATGATGAACAAGTAATCATTTACAATATATTGTTAATTTTCCTATTGTATTATATATAACATTTAACAAACAAGTTGTTCATCAAACACCTCTTCCACATTTTGTTGTCAATTAAAATCAAACAACTTAGTGTGTATAATTAATAATCTTAATTGTCAAAAAATCATGTCCAAGAAAAAAAATTTTTTTAAATTTGTATGATTCAAAAAGTATGAATATCTTTGAAATGTCAAAAATATATGTCTTGGTCTTTTTGTTCTGCTAAAACGACATGCCTCAAGCTGGGTAATTTATACAGAGCAGAAACGTATTTCTCTCAGTTCTGGAGGCTGATAAGTCAAAGGTTAAGGGCCAGTACCTGCTGAGGGCCCTCTTACTGTATTATCACATGGTAGAAAGCAGAAGGGCAAGTTGGAACTAAATGGTCTCTTTTAAGAGGGCCTGAATCCAGTGAAGTAGGAGATCTTCATGACCTAATCACTTAAAGATTACTGGGTATTACATTTCAATGTGAATTTTGAAGGGGACTAAAGCTATAGCATTATCTTTATTATTTTAACAAACTTAATTCTGAGTTAAAGTTAAAGTATAATTCTAAAAATATAGGGTCAATCTTCAATAGCAAAGCCAATATACAGGAAACAGAGTAAACATTTTAAATAACCATCATAAAATAACCTTTATCTCAGATTATTTGAGACATATCTGAAGCTGCATAAATTCTGATAACTGTGAGCTTACTCATCTGTTTATGATTTTCAGATATGACAACTGACATATTTCTGATGAGTGGACTCTTTGGAGGAATATATATTAAAAATAAAAAGTACAGTAAAAAAAAAGTCTGCCACAAAAATATTTTGTTTCATTTCTTAGGCTCAAAATGGGTCATGGGAAAATATGAAGTTAATTTTAAATCCTCTTTTAAACATTTAGTGCTTCTCCTACCTTTCATATAGCCTACTTGGTCAAAATTGGGAAAAAATAAAATTTTTCTCATTTGAACTTATTTCACATTATTTTTAAATGAGTCAACTTTGCCTTTCAGATTAATTTCAACGTTTCTTGCCTTGCTAGCTGCCTTGAGGAATGTTCACTGAATATGTGAGACTATGTTTTTCATCCAATGGTGGTAAACTCTTTTAGAGGGACTGTAATACTGACACATCATTAAACTGTTTAGTTGTGAAAGGATCTAAGTGGTAGGTCGTTTCAAATGCTTTTCCACAGCTAAGGATAAGCCGTCATATACAATTCATTAAAATATATTTATGAATAAGATCACATATGACAGATTGATAGTTTAGTTTTAATTTAAATTATTTTTGATGGAGGAGTGTTGTTTAGCACATAATCATACTTTAAACTTCATTTTATGTTTTATTAACTTGAAATTCTCTTGTGTTTTTTTAACTGAAAAAATAGGTAAAGGCTGATGTTTTAACAGAACAAGACAAGCATACTTAAAATTGAAATTATTCCTTCAGAAAACCAGAAAACACCTATAATTAATTTGGGCCACATCTTTTCAAAGAACAAATTATGTAGAAGTTTTACATTTGGCCTTAGCCAATGGGCTGAGAAGCAATGCACTTAAGTCTTTAAATGGGCAATTTTCTCATGTACTAGTCTTAACATATATGTGCAGTTTCCTTTAAGAGCATTGTATAACCTTTTCCATAAAATAGTTTCCATTTGGAAACCAGCTTCTCGAGAGGGAGATATTCTTTGAAATTTACAAACAATATTGATTTTCTATACATGTTAAGGAAAAATATTCCATAGCCTTCATGTTCAGAGAAAAATAGAACAAGTTTAAATCTATGCTTATGTTAAGAATCAAGTATATCTGCATAAATTGACTCATTTTATCTCTTTCTTCCATCTCTATCACTCTTGATTCCAGCCTCCAAAAATGCTTTTGGAGCAAATCAATAAGTATTTTTAAAGCTTGAGTCACAGAATTGGTACACCATCCTTAATTTTTCTTCTGCTACAGAATCATTAACTTTACCTAATAGTTAATGCTTTCTTATGAACTTTTTTTTTTCTGTTTGAACACTAGTTAGTGGATTGCTTTAGTATTTACCACGAAAATTACACAGTCTTTATTTTATTGTATAATCACAGTTTTCCTTTCTTTGCTGGATGTGACTCTTTAAAAAAGTCACTAGTAGCACTTAATAAAATATCAAAAGCTGACATAAAAATAAATAATTATTTCTCAGTCCTAACCCATATGGTCTTAAACAGTCATATGAAAAAAACTACAGTTTTTAGATAAGATGACATCATCCATTAAGGGATATTTAATTTTCCCACCATACTTGTATGTCTAACTTTTTGTTGCATTTAATTTATTTGACTTGAAGTTGAGTATCAGTTCTTCATCTTTCTGCCTGAAAATTTTACTTTCATTTTAAATGAATTCATGTTTCAATAGGCTTTGGAATTGTTACTGCAATTTGATTATAAATAGTATAGACACACCTAAAGTAGATGGACCCAGATTTATTATACAATTGATCAATGTCTACTCCACGAATATATCTATTTGCAATGGTTTCACTTAGAAACCATAATAAAATGGTATTATAACTGATGTATGTGTTGCAGTTATCTCAATTTTTTTTTTTTTTTGTACCAGGGATCGAACTCGGGACCTTGCACTTGAGAGGCAGGTGCTGGAACCACTGAGCTAAGTCCCTGGCCCAGCTAAATCCTCACCCCTGTCTCAAACTTTAAAAACTGTAATTTGGCATAGAAAACAACGTGGTACAGAAACCACACATAAATGT
>NW_004624755.1:1227782-1239769 GCF_000247695.1 Heterocephalus glaber | reverse complement strand
TCCCTGGCCCAGCTAAATCCTCACCCCTGTCTCAAACTTTAAAAACTGTAATTTGGCATAGAAAACAACGTGGTACAGAAACCACACATAAATGTTTATTTTAAAAAGCAGACAACACTGCAGTTGCTCTGACTCAAAGGCTGTAAGATTATAGAACCTAACAGTCAGGACTCATTGCTCTCCTCCTTATCATGACGCCCAGAGTGGTTCTATAACAGCAGGGAAATTTGTGGAGTCAATTAAAAAAAAATCATTCTATTAAGTAATAATATTTAATTGGTTGAAAGGAAGAATAAAAGTCAGAGGAAGAAGAAGAGAAAGAGGAAAAGGAGGAGGAGAAGAAAAAGAAAATTATTTTTTAAGAAATGTGTAATAAATAGGTTACCAATTTTAGTGTTGGTTATTAATTAAATTTATAATAATTTCCCAAAATTTTTACACCACAGGGCATTGATATCATGTGACAAAATTCCTCAATCATGATAACAATAACAATTGTTTTATAAATTTTCAAAATGAATTGTTTTTCTAAACTTTATCTCTAGTTTCCACAGCTGGGTCTCATAGATTTCTCTACCTATTGCAGATTTCAAAACGTATTCTTAGTAGTTATGATACATTCATAATTTCTCATTGAGACTGTATTAGAGTAACAATTTTTGTATTGAAAGAATTGCTTATTGATCATTTACCATTTACCAGTCTTTCAAAGTTCTGGAGGTAGAAAAATGAAAGGTGTTGACTTGCCATCAGTGAACTCACAGCCTCCTAAGACTGACTTTATAAGTGTAACAAAAATGGAAATAGGGCCGGGGATGTAGGTTAGCAGTGCTGCACCTACCTGGCAAGCACAAGGTCCTGAGTCCGATTCTAGGTACCAAAAAAAAAAAAAGGAAATAAGATATGTGTTATACCAAAGTCTTATGGAAAGCAATGATTTGCTGAGAAATTAGCTCTTTGGGTATGTGAGGGAGAGAGTCCTGATTTGTCAATTTCTTTGATGTGAATATTTCAACTATGGCTTATTTTAAGTACCTAGGAACTTAAAAATTTGTCTTGAAATTCCCAAGTATTTTACAATCAGCTCTCCCCAGTGGGTTTATGCTGGCTCCAACTCACTACTAATAGTGTCAATGTAAAGAAGACAGCAGTGGATTAATCTGGGAATGGGGCTGAGAAAGGAGATTCAAGTCAGAGAGAATTTAGGCTAAGCCTTGAGGATGAGAAGACTATAGGGCAGAGAATAATAATTATTCCAATTATAATAAATGGCAAAATTATGGTTGTTTTTCAACTGTCCATTTCCATATGTATAGATGTAGTAGAGGAAAAGAGAGAGAAAAGACAAAATGAGAAAAACTGAGTTGCAAAAGAAATTAATTATCTTTTAAACAGTGACCAATGTTCAGAACATTTAATGAAAATGCTTGTCGAGACAGACAATAAAATGTATTTACGTAAAGGTAACTTACTCTACTTCAAGTTTGCCAGTCCATACTAGACAGTTGATAAAAAAAAAAAACTTATCTATTTAATCAAAATGTTAGAGTAGCATTTTTAATCCATTGCTGTAATGTTTGACTTGCCTGGTAAAGAAAACAAGGTAAGATTTTATTCACGGTGCTTATATTTCTCCCTGCTCTCTGACTCTCTCTCTGTCTATTTTATCTCCCATTAATAATAACATTATGTGGAAAACTGTTATATGTCAAGTGCTAATAATTTTTGAGGAGTTTAGAACCATATACACAAATAACTGTGAATATTTCACATGATAAATTGTTTGGTACTGACAAGATATCAATGGGGTTTACATTAATCTTCTTGTAAGCCAAAGTAGAATTTTACTATGAATAGCAAAGACTCAATGATCATGTGGGGCTTGTTTTGAGATTTATAATAAATTATAATAATATATAATGTTGTAATTATAATAAATATAACATAATTATAAAAAATAATGATTATAACAAATTATAACAATGTAATTTATTAATAAATGCTTTATAAATAAAAAACCTGATTTAGATATCATTCATATGGATACATTTATTCACATATATTCACATATAATTCACATGCCATGAAGTTTATCTGTTTGAGGAATACAATTCAGTGCCATTGTTTTCACTGATTTTAAAATATTTTCATTAAGCAAAAAATCCCATTTATACATAATCCTATTCTCACTCCTATCCTCACTCTCTCAAAATCAGGGATCTCTTTTTTTTTTTTTTTTGGATTTGCCTATTCTAAACACATCATATAAATCTGGCAATATGTGGTCTGTTACAAATAGTTTCATTTATTTAACATGATATTTTCAATGTTCATTCACATTCTAGTAAGTACCAGTACTTCTTTTCTTTTTGGTTCCATAAGTTTTGTATGGTTATAACATATTTATTATTTATTTATTATTTGATGGACATTTAAATTTATCCACTTTTTGGCTATAATACATACTGTTACCACTATGAACCCTAATATATAAGTTTATGTGAAGTCATTCTTTCATTTTTCTCCATTATATACTAACAATGGGATTGCTGGGTTATAGAGTAGTTATTGACCTGCTGGAGAAATAGTTATCCAATATATTTATACTATCTACACTATTTTGCATTCCTATAGTGGTGTTTGAGAGTTGTTATTTCTCCACGTTCTTACCATTTGATTTGGCTTTACCTAATGATGAGCGATGTAGGGCACATATTTTTGAACCAAAGTCTGTACAAATATTTGCAAAAATTTAAATCAGGTTGCCTTATATTATGAAATTTAGGCTTTATGTGTCCTGAAAATCAATCCTTTATTAAACAGATGATTATAAATATTTTTGTTGATGGTTGTTTCAGTTCTTGATGACTTTCTTTCAATCAAAATTTGTAATGTGAAATGAAACTTTTCTATTGTCTTTCTTTTTTGATTTCTGCTATTAGTATCATATATATGAAATCATTCATTACACAGAGGCAGCAAAAATATACATTTAATATTTTTTCATTAAGTTTATTGGTACATTTTAGGTATACAATACAGTTACATTCATCTTTGTGATCCTATACCTTTACATGTAGTATTTTAGTTCTTATTTTTTCCCCATTCCCCTGCTCTCCCTTCACCCCCTCCTCCCTTCCCTATTTACAAGACTTTGTTTCCATTTTTTTCTTTTTCTAGTATTTTTTCTTTTCCCTCCTTCTCTTTCCCCTACTCCTCCCACTTGCCCTACTCCTTTAGACCTTTTCTACCTATTTCATAATATCAATTATACATTTTGATCCTTGTTTACACTTTTAGTTTTTCACACCAGGGGAAACTATTTGGTATTTGCACATGTGTGTCCTATTTATTTTACTTAAGAGTATGGCCTCAATGTGCATACATTTAACTATAAATGTCTCTAGTTTCTTGTTCTTGATGACTGAGTAGTGCTCCATTTTATAAAACAAACAAACAAACAAAACAACACACATCTTCTTTATCCAGTCTCCAGTTGATAGGCAATTGGGCTGTTTCCAAGTTTTAGCTATTACAAACCGTGCTGCTATAAACATGGGTGTGCATATATCACTGTGGTAGATTCTTTTAATTCTTTTGGGAACACACCCAGCAGAAGAATAGCTGGGTCAAATGGGACTTCCAATCCTAGTTGTTTGAGGTATCTCCATATTGATTTCTGGTTGCACTGGTTTGCACTGGTTGTACCAGTTTGCACTCCCACCAACAATGAAGAAGGGTTCCTTTCTCCCTACAACCCCAGCTGCATTTGTTATTGGTTGATTTTTTGATAGCAGTATCTCTTCAAGGACAAATGATGTTAAATATTTTTTCATATGTTTATTTGCTGCTTTTACTTCTTTGTCTGAGAAATGTCTATACATTTCAGATGCCCATTTTTGAATTGGGTCTTTATATTTGGGGGGGGGTCTGATTTTTATGAGTTCTTTATATATTCTAGATAGTAGACCTTTTTCTGAGGAACAGCTGGTAAAAATTTTTTATCACATTATAGGTTGTCTCTTAGCTCTGTTGTTGGTTTCTCTTGGAGTACAGAAACTTTTAAATAGCATGAGCTCCCAGTTGTTGATGTTTTGTGCTATTTCCTGTACCACTGAAGATTTGTTCATAAAGTTCTTTCCTATGCCAATGTCTTTGAGAGTTCTACCTAACTTATCATCCACTAAGTTTAGTGTTTCTGTTTTAATATTTAGATCTTTAACCCACTTTGATTTAGTTTAGTGCATGGTGAAAGTGGAACCAAAGAGAGCTGTTTCTAGAGAGGATTCAGTAAAGCCTGGTGCCCATCTAATAGTGAAGAAAATCTTTGTTGGTGGTACAAAAGAAGATACAGAAGAATATAATTTGAGAGACTACTTTGAAAAGTATGTCAAGATTGAAACCATAGAAGTTATGGAAGATAGGCAGAGTGGGAAAAAGAGAGGATTTGCTTTTGTAACTTTTGATGATCATGACACAGTTGATAAAATTGTTGTTTAGAAATACCACACTATTAATGGGCATAATTGTGAAGTGAAAAAGGCCCTTTCTAAACAGGAAATGCAGTCTGCTGGATCACGAAGAGGTCATGGAGGTGGATCTGGCAACTTTATGGGTAGTGGAAGAAACTTTGGAGGTGGTGGAGGGAATTTTGGCTGTGGTGGAAACTTTGGTGGAACCACTATGGTGGTGGAGGTGGTGGCAGCAGAGGTAGTTACAGAGGAGGTAATGGTGGATATAATGGATTTGGAGGTGATGGTGGAAACTATGGCGGTGGTCTTGGTTACAGTAGTAGAGGAGGCTATGGTGGTGGTGGACCAGGATATAGAAATCAGGGTGGTGGATATGGTGGAGGAGGAGGATGTGATGGTTACAGTGAAGGAGGAAATTTTGGTGGTGGTGACTATGGTGGTGGTGGAAACTATAATGACTTTGGAAATTTAGAGGTCAACAGCAATCAAATTACGGACCCATGAAAGGGGGCAGTTTTGGTGGAAGAAGCTCTGGTAGTCCTTATGGTGGTGGTTATGGATCTGGTGGTGGAAGTGGTGGATATGGTAGCAGAAGGTTTTAAAAAAACAACAGAAAAGGGCTACATTTCTTAGCAGGAGAGAGACTGCGTAGTTGTCAAGAAAGCTGCAGGTTACTTTGAGACAGTCGTCCCAAATGCATTAGCGGAACTGTAAAAATCTGCCACAGAAGGAATGATGATCCATAGTCAGAAAAGTTACTGCAGCTTAAACAGGAAACCCTTCTGGTTCAGGACTGTCATAGCCACAGTTTGCAAAAAGTGCAGCTATTGATTAATGCAATGTAGTGTCACTTAGATGTACATTTCTGAGGTCTTTTATCTCTTGTAGCTTTATCTTTTTCTTTTTCTTTTCATTACATCAGGTATATTGGCCTGTAAATTGTGGTAGTGGTACCAGGAATAAAAAGTTAAGGAATTTTTAACTTTAAAAAAAAAAAAAAGGTGAAAAATATATTCACTATATTTGTTCTTCCTACCCAGGAACAAAGGATGTCTTTCCATTTTCTTATATCCTCTTTGATCTCTTTTTTTCAGAGTGCTATAGTTCTCAATGTAAAGTCTTTTACTTTCTTCATTAGACAGATCTAGGATATTGTTTAGAATTTTTTGCAGTGGTGGTTTGGTATTCATAAAAATGCTCAGGTGTTCCTTGACATGGAAGTATCTTAATTCCCCATCAATTTTGAAAGATAGTTTTGCAGGATACATCAATCTAGGTTGGAAGTTTTTTTTCTTTTAGGGCTTGAAATACTTCATTTCAGGCTCTCTTGACTTGAGGATTTAGGTTGAAAAGTCTGCTGTGATTCTGATGGGCTTTCCTTTGTATGTGATTTGTTTCTTTTCTCTAACTGCTTGTAGGATTTTGTCCTTCTTTTGGGTTTCTGGGATCTTGATTATTGTATGTCTAGGTGTGGATTTTTTTGATCATGGCTTGTTGGAGTCCTATATGCCTCACTTATCTGTATGTCAAATTATTTTCTTTTGCTTGGGAAGTTTTCTGCCATTACTTCTGTGAACAATTTTTTTATGTCATTTGTACTTTCTCCTGCCTTTTTACAGACTGCTATCAGTCTTAAGTTCCTCTTCTTTAAATCATCTAGCAGCTGTTGGATCATTTTCTCATGATTCCTTACTATTTTCAAGAAATGTCTCTTTTCATGGTCACTAACAGCAATCTTAGCGTCTATATCTGATATTCTGTCTTCACATTGGCTCTTTCTGCTGCGAATACTTTCAACAGAGTTTTTATTCTCCTGGATATCTGTTTGAATCTGTTTCATGCATTCCATTTCTTTCCTTTGTTGTCCCTTCATGGTTTCCATTTCTTTCCTAGGTTGGGCATTCATGTCTTCCATCATGGTCCTGAGCTCATCTATTTTTTTTATCTGTTTCTGTTCTAGAGTCTCTAATTATGTCTTTCATTCTGGTCACCCTCTCTGTGTTTATCTGCGAAATTGTTTTATGTTGAATTTTTCTAGAGCCTCATTCATCTGTTTTGTTACTCCATGTGCTATCAGTTCAGGATGTCCAGGTGGTTGATTATCATATTTTTCCACTTTGTTGCCCACAGAATTTGCCTTTGGTGAACTGGAAGTCTGGGTTTGTAACTTGTTTATGTGTCTTTTCATTTCTAATTTTGTTGTTGGTACTGTTTTTGGTTGATACTTCAATATTGCTTATTGTGGGTATCTTTATTGCCAGTATGTAGAACCTTTATGGAATAATTACTTCTCAGAGATATTTTCCAGGTATAGCTGACCTTTATGTTTTGAGTCTCTAATGACTCTTAGGCAGTATTGTTTTCAGTATACAAGGAAGGATAACTGATTAGATCAATCATGACAACTTAGCCCAAGTAATACAATCAGTATCAATAACAGCATCAAACACAGCTTAGAAAATGACAATTTGTGGTTGTTATTAATCTGTCACCTGTACCCAAATGAACTAGATCAAAATTGAAAATGAGCCCAAAATATTTGTGTAGTAACTAAATCCTTCAAAATAGTAGATTTACCTTAGGGATGAGGAGCTAGAAGGAGTTGCAGAAGGAGGAATAGAGAGATAGAAGGAGAGGGAAATGTTAGAAGTGAGGTTAGAGGAAACAGGAAGATTACACAAACTTTGAGAAACTGTTGAAGACAAGAGGAAAAGAGTGAAGGAACAGAGAAAAGAAGAGAACAACCTAGTAGCAATAAGGAGTCTAGAAGCTGTATTCACCTTCCTATAAAAATAATTACAACTTAGAGAAGGAAAAAGATTGAAAAAAATCAAAAATAGGACAGGAACGAGAACAAAAAGGGAGAGAAATGAAGAACCAGAAAAGGGAAAGATAAAAAGATGAAGAAAAAAAGGGTGAGCCTCTTTCAATGTCTCTTCTGTAACAATAAACAACATGGGCAGCAGTGTGCAGATCTAAGTCAATTAGTTTCAGCAAGCCAGTCATAGTTCACTGAAATTCAGGCTGATTTCTGGCTGCAAGGCCCAAGTTGAGCTCCCTGACCTCCAGCAGTATTGAATTCTGCAAGGTTCTACTGCAGGTTTCAGCAGCCCTCCACCCAAAGCAAGTCGGGGTTCTGATGGGAGGTGCTGATCCCACCAACTTACCAACCACAATGGTCCAGTGTGCCTTTATTGAAGAGATTTTCTTCTCTTTCCCAGTAGGGTTCAATTTTCATCAAGGAGGTTCAGAGAGGCCCTCTCTATTGTTCACTTCTGCTCTATATTCTAGAGCTCATAACCATGTCCTTTATGACCCTGGGGGCCTCTGTAGTGTGGATGCAGATACCTGCTGGGCCCACACAGTAGTGTAGGGGCACAGCCTTCTGCAGAACACTGCCAAGGCATTGGAGGGCAGTGCTGGGCCCTCCGTGCAAGGGTATCATGTCCCAGGGCCTTAAGTTTTTATTCATTTTGAGGTTTTTGTTTTTGTCCTGGGTATCAAACCCCAGGCCTTATGTATAATAGGCACATGCTCTGCCTCTCAGCTACAACTGCAGCCCTCACTGAATTTTTTTTTCTTTTTTTTTTTTTTTTTTTTTTTTGTACAGGGAATGAAGCTCAGGACCTTGCACTTGTGAGGCAGGCATGGTATCACTGAGCTAACTCCCTGGCCCTCTCACTGACTTTTATGTATGATGTGAAGGACATGTTTCACTTTACATATTTGTTAGTGTATGTTTAGTAGTCCCAGGCACCATTTGTTGAAAAGACTATTTTTGCTTTTAGGGATTGTTTAGATATTTTCATTGAAATTAAATTGACAAAAACATATGTTAGGCTTTTTCTGTACTCTCAATTCGAATCCATTGATTTATAAATCTATCATCAATCATGCAAGTTCTACAATGCAATGTGTTCATTATCAGAGCTTTGGAATGAATTTTTAAATAGGGAAGTATGAGATGTATTATTGTAATACAACTCACATTTTTATACACCTTTTACCAATCAATGGAGTTTCTTAATTATTGTTTCATCCAGTTTTTTAAATCAAAAAGTGGAAATATGAAACACAAATAATTATATCACCTTTCAAATTTTTCTCTGTAGTTACCTTTAGTGATTTATTTTACTATTTCATGTAGAAATTAGCTAATACCTAGTGGATTTTTTCCTTAAATTATTTATATTTTGAGTTTCTCCTATGAGTAGAACCATGTGTTATTTAACCTTCTCTGTCTGATTTATTTCACTTATTATATAGTTTCTGGATCCATTTATTTTCCAAAAAACCCCAAATCTGTCCTTATTTATGGTTGAGTTATAGATATAGTGTTATAATATATATTATATTGTGTTCTTCTTTTTCAGCCCGATGGGCTACCATTACCCTTTCTTGTAATTATTGTACTAGAGATGAATACATTCAGATTGTTTAATCTCAGAATATTTTAATTTATCCTTCTTTGTAAATAATAATTTTAAGAAATAGAGAATTTTTGAATGGAAATCTTTTTCTTTCAGTACATTGAATATGACATCCCACTGATTTTGCCTACCTAGATACCTAGAAATATGTTGGAGATTTCTGACCCCCTAAAGATTTAACTCTCATCTTTACTTCTTTTCAAATGTTTTGATCAGCCTCCTATTGACCTCAGTGGTTTCCTTGTCTCAGGATATTGTGATATTAAAGAGTTGTCGCTGATATTTTTGGACAAATAGTCCTAGAGGTATAGCTGTTTGCACAGACTGAGGCTTGAGGTCAAATAAAGACAAATCCTGGTAGAGGAATTTTATAGGGAGATGCAAGATGCACAAAATGGGGACAATTTTGTCAGAGTGAAGCCTTAGAAGAAACATGTATCCCCTGAAGTGGCTTATAGGATGTTTGCTTTTATAACTACTATCATTGCCCTGCTTCAGAGCTCCACCTCGCCCGAGGTTAGAAACCATGATTAGAAGGGTTATTTCTGCTTAAAGAAAGAACCAATGGCTGTCTTTTTAGTTTTGACATTTAAAAGTGACAAGAGCAAATGTACATTCCAGTCAATCTATTGAGTGAAATATTGACATATTCCTACTGGAAAGGCAACAGACAATATATTTTGTCACAATTTTATCACTTTTTAGTATTTTTGCCTTGAATAATAAACTTCAAGTTTGAAGACTGTTAAAAGAATTACAAACATTTATAAATATTATTGATACCCTTTATAAGAGAAAAAGAGATGGAGAAGGGAAAGAGGGAGAGGGAGAAAAAGAGGAGAGAGAGAGAGAGAGAGAGAGAGAGAGAGAGAGAGAGAGAGAGAGAGAGAGAGAGGATGTTGATACTTTAGACCTGTGTGTGTGTTCTTTGGATTGAATTAAGAACAGGAAAAAATATCAAGCATAACTTCTATTGGTTCTTTTCTTTTCTTTAACAGTTTCTTTAATATTAGCTCCTTTATTTTATAGTTTTGAGAATTGAATCCAGAGTCTTTGCTTTTATCTGAAACTCCAAATTTTAATTTAAATTTTTTTTTTTTTTACACAGGTTCTCACTAAGTTGCTGAGTTGCCTAAGCTG
The DNA here is from genome assembly GCF_000247695.1 of Heterocephalus glaber. Next base: position 1,229,727 of record NW_004624755.1, on the reverse strand, counting down.
AGGTTAAACATGCAATTCTTCTGCCTCTGTCTCCTAGACTATTGGGGCTTATATCTCTTAATTACTGAAATGTTTTCATGATTTGATGTTTGCTCAAATCTATGCAACTGGCCTTGAACTGCTTATGATGAAATTGATACAAAATCCTTTAAAAAAAGAGATGTGTTTAATTCAGGATAATAAAAAATCTTGACTTCTATATCAACAAATTTGTATCTTAGACTTACTCCCAGCTTTAGAGGTGTGTATATCAGGTAATGACTCTTGGCCTTAGTTTTCACAGCTATTGCAGTAAAATAAAAGTTTCCCCAAAAAGATAGTTTCAGTTTCTTTGAGCTCTGTTTCTAATATATATAAATATGTATGATTATATATTTACATATATATAGATGAATATTTGTCTATAAATTCTCTCTTTAGAGTTTAGGAAAATAGAAAAATATTTTCAAATTCTCAAAATCATGCTTTTTTTACCAGGAAAAATTTTCCATTAGTTCTCCTCCTTTGGTCATATTTCAACCTGCAGCATCCCATATTTATTATATTTGTCTGTATGATAACATTCTGTGTGACTAATGAGTGTACCAAACCTTGTGTATAATGTATTTTACTTCTTAATCAAAGAACTTAGAGTATATCTCCAGTAAACTTTAAATATATTTAAAAGGTTTTATTTTAATCATAATCAATTGATAATCTGTTGTGGCACTTTTTAACCTCAAAAATGGCTTTGCTCTATACTGAATAGAGGAACTATTTTCTTTAGTGTCCTCATATTTTTATCAAATTTCCTGTGAAAAAACTAGAAATTTACATAGTCTCCCTTTAGCTTCTTTTGATGACATAGAGATTGAAAATGGAATTGAAATAGGAAGATTAACTTTAAATAGAAATATCATTTCATGTCTTTCAGGCACTGTGAATTTTCTTTTTTCTTTATAAAACACAATATTTCTTCTAATTACAAGTTTTAAGTGCTTTACATTTATAAATCCAGAAAACTACTCTGATTATTTTCATCTTCACAACTACTCAGTAAGTGTTGCATTGTACTTATTTTTACAAACAGAGAAGAGGCGGTGTAATGAGACTAAATGATTTTCTTAAGGTTGCATAGAAAACTCCAAGATTGTTCCTCATAATCACAGAAAAATATACAAATTATAACATTTTAAGAAATTTGGCAGAGACCATAATAGGTTAACATATTTCTCTTGCCTGTACTGTTACATTTCATCCACGCTCTGCTGGGTCTATGGGAAAATGAATTCAGTGTGATCTCCACACTCAGACAATGGTGCCAGGCTCTTGTCTTCTTGCTGTCTGTCTTAGCTGATGTTTGAAAACAAATCATTTAAATGGGAAAACTGGAAATGCAGTCCCATCAATTTCAAACCATTTCCATCTGTCAACCCGACCTTCATTTGAGTATCATTTGAAGTCAAAGTAAAATTACAATGTTATAGTATATTCCCTGAATTTGATGCCATTAAAAGTTCAGTTGAAAATTGAATAAAAAGAAACTCTTCTCAACTTTTTTACTTAAATTTCTCCATACAGTGCCCCATTTCTTCCCCTAGATGTATCTGCTCCCTATTTTAGGCAATTATCTACATATAGTGTCTATTGGCTGATAAAAAAGAAAAGAGTAAAATCACTGCAGGCAAATACTAGAATTATATAAGACAAGGCCAATTATCAGGACATGACGGTACACTTTTCCCCCAGTGGGGAAAATCAGTACTAAGCTGTGAGAGGACTGTTCCCCAGGAAGACATTGCCTATTTGAGTAAGTGATAGAAGTTGGAACCATTTAACATCTTTATTATTTAGTTATTATAGAGAATCAAATTCCTAAACATTTTTGTTAAATTCCTTTTTACTTTTCTTTTCTCTTCCTTCCTTTTTTCCTTTCATTTCCCTTTCTTTCTTTCTTTCTTTCTTT
>NW_004624755.1:1190257-1205105 GCF_000247695.1 Heterocephalus glaber | reverse complement strand
TATATATATATATATATATATGTAATTCTGCCATACAGGATGAGCTTGAGATATTTTTAAGACCATACTCTTAAGTAAAATAAGTCAGACACACATGTTCAAATATTGTGTGGTTTCTCTGGTATGAGAAACTGAGAGTAAATAATGACCAAATATACAATAGATATTGGGAAATGGGAAGAAAATTTCCAAATGTGATGGGGAACAAGGTAGAGGGGAGGGGGAAAGGAAAGAAAGGACAAGAAAATAAAAGAATAGAAGAGAAAAATGGAAACAAAACTCTTGTAAATAAAGAGAGGAGAAGGGGTTGAAGGGAGAAGAAGGGAATGGGAAAAAAAAGATGAAGCAAGATATATCATACACAGGTACACATTTCCTAAATTAGATGTCATCATATGTACACCTAAAATGTACCAATAAAAGAAAAAATTGTTCAATTTAATTAACCAAGGCACTATAATGTATCCAAAATTAACCATTAAATTTAAAATTAAAAATATGGGGCATATCAGGGAATTTGTGATTATATAAGTAGACTAATATAATCACAGAAATTCTTATAAGGGAAGAAGAGGCTGTGACTACAGAATCAGAGTTCACAGTTGTGCAGAGTTAGCAGCCACAAAATAAGCCACAGAACATAGCAGCCTCATGAAAATGGGAAAGGTGAGAACAAAGACATCCTCTTTATCTCCAAGAACACAAACCAACACACAATATGATTTTAGCATTCTTAACCTTACAATGTTTTAATTACAAGCATATATTTTGTCTATTCTGTTCCTAATTTGAGAATGCTTTGGCTTGTTCTTTATGACACTTGTTTACAATAATTTCCATAGAAACTGCATGTAGCTTGCCTTTACCTCAACTGATTGCCAATAAAAATCATTGTCTGGGACTGGCCAGCACCTTGGTGGGTTGCACTGGCAATGGTAGTCCTGGCACCCTGCTCTCTTTTAGTTTCTGTCTCTTAGTGTATTTATTTCTCAGGCATGCGTCATATACTAGGTAGGATACTGGAACCTAACCGAAGGAGTCTCCAGTAAGCTCTAGAAAAATCCCAGAAACTATCTTCCACCTCTGTGTCTTTCTCTTTGATTTGGGATTTTTAAAAAATACATTGAAAGGCCAAGAGCTTTTTTGTTATTATGAAGAATCTCAGAGTGTGGTCAAACATCTGTGATCTTCATTTTGAGTTGCCCTAGTGACTCATGAACAATGATTTAGTAAACATTGACACATTGTCAAGACACAGGCTTTGCAGGTGTATAGTCCGTGGTTTAAATTACAGTTCCAGGCCTACTCTCCCTGAGAACCTTTGTGCAAATAATTTCATTTCTCAAGTACCCTAATGTTTTCCCACAATGGCAAACAAATATGCTGATTTCAGATCGTTGTAGAAATAATATATGCATTCAGTTAACTATAATAAATAAATAATTAGTTAAATCCTGTGAGTTAAAAGCCCTTCTTGAGTTGCATGTTAAGCTTTCTTTTTTTCTTGTTTTTTTTTTTTAGTCTCTACCAAAGGAAAAAGAGGAAGGGTTTAAAACAGCCCACTATTTAAATTTGCTAGGAGTCTACTAAGACTTTGTGTTGATTGACTGTGATCAAATCGAGGGCAGGAATTATAGTCTATGTTTGTTTATCTAACATCAAGGATACGAAATACAGTATATACTTAAACACGGTTGTTAAATAAAGTAGTAATGAGATAGCCTGGGTTATATTAAGTGGACTGACTTGTGTAGGTTGCTTGAACGGAATATCATAGTGTGGCTCCATAAACATCAGAAAATTGCTTCTTACATTCTGGAGGCTGGAAAAATCAAAAATAAAGTTATGTGCAAATCTGTTACTGGGATGAGGGTTCATTTCCTGGTTCATAGATAGCTTTATTGCAGTGTCTTCATATGTTCATATATCTGGAAGGAGAGAGAGAGAGAGAGAGAGAGAGAGAGAGAGAGAGAGAGACAGAACTTTAAAAGTGCTAATCCCACTCTTATGGGCTTCATCCTCATGAGTTAATTATCCCCTAAAGACTCCTCTCCTAATACTATAATAGGAATAACATGAATAGTAATCAATTAGAGGTTAGAATATTGATAAACTAAATTTGTGATACACAGACATCTCATCTATAGTTTCCAACCTTTTCCTAAATCTATGATTTTAATTATTACCTATTCCATATTAGGAGGAAAATAAACACAAATTGAAAATAAGGCCACATACTTGTAATCCCAGCATTCTGGGAGGCTAAGGCAGGAAGATTACTGAGACTATTTCAATAGATAGATAGAAGAAGAATGGCTGCTGATGGCTGGCTGGAAATTCCACAAGTTAAAGCTCAGTTTAGACAATGTGATGACTTACTGAGACAATTTCTATGAATGAATGAATGAATGAATGAATAGGAATTTGGTTCAATGTGATGGGCCTCAGTTTAATTCCCAGAACTGCATGAAAATATACCTGAAAAAAAATGTGTCAGCCAGACAGATCTTAACAATATAAATCTAATCAGTCTCCATAGTAGTTTAAAACATTTCAATAGCTTCCTCTAACACCATCTCATTTAACTTATGAAAAAATTCCCATGCAGGCTTGCAAGTTTCTACCTCAAGAGTTAGCAAATGTTTTCTAGAAAGGGCTACATGTCAAGTGTTGTAGACTTTGTAAGTATACATTTTTTGTAACTATGCAAGTCTGTTGTAGCACAAAAGGTGTCATAGATACTACATAAATGAATGAACATTGATGGGTGTGTTCTAATAAAATCTTATTTTTGAAAACTTAAATTTTGTTATACTTTCATGTGTCACAAATTATATTTTTATTTTGATTGCCTTCTCAAATATTTTAAATACTAAAAACTATTCTTACTTCGTAGGCCATACAGAAAAGCTTTTGTAAACTCCTAATCCAAATTATGACTCTGTTATATTCTTCCATAGCTCTCTGTACTTTTTCCTTCATAGTACTTATATGAATGGATGTTTCTGTTTGTTTGCATAATTATTAAAAAGTTTTCCATGCTTAATATGAAAGTTCAATAATTCCAGAGCTTTCAAATATTTCCTTCATTACTGCACAGTATCCTGGGCCCCTTGTCTAGTGCTCAAAACACACTGGGAGGTTAATACAAATTTGTTGTGGGATATAATGGATCATTGTGTACAAATCTCATAAAAACTGATTTATTGTTAAATGTCTTACCTGCCAAGAAACAAAAGTGAATAGAACTTAGATCTCTAGAAGAAAAATGTTTAAAAAATACTGAAAATGGATCATCTGATGTATTCAAACTTAACAGCCTTGATGTTTACTGGCCCATCTTGCTGAATTAGTCACCTTCTTGCTTTATTTGAAACAGGATCAGTATACTGGTATTACATTGGTTGCCCATGTGAATATTTCCTGTGACGCTCACAGCCTCCACAGAATCATTACCATTGTAAGGTTCACTCAATTTATGAACTTTTTAGGATCTTGGAGGTTTAGTGACTTTTCTAATGTCAAACAATGTGTTAGCAGCAAAGCTGAGGTCCAACCCTCATTTCAGCATGCCTGAAAATTCAAGTCACATATCATTTGATATGTTGGCCCTCTTTGTCCCTTACTATCAACTCAGGGTCTTCCCTTTATAAGTTATTCTTGTTCTTCCATAGCCACTGTGGTAAATCATAGGGTTAGTGGCACATAAGTACTAAGCTTTTTTATTTAAGTTACAGATTTTGTACTCACAAATACTTCCCATTAAATCAAACTTCTCTACTAAGGTATGAATACATTTGTATTACATAAGAATAAAAAAATTAGAAAAATAAATCATGGTTGCTAAGCAAAGGCAGAGATGTTTCAGACAAGTGGTTTCAATTTACATGTTGATGGAATTTTTAGATGCATTCCGTTTTAATCTGTAGCCAGATAAACTGATGTACCAAGATAGCAAGTCTTTGGGGACAAAAAATAATTTGGGAATTTTAAGACAGTGAATTTGATTGTTAAGATGTTCTAAGGGGATATCAAGTTGGATGCTACTAGCACTCATGAAACTACTTAACTGCATTTCCTGTTCCTTACAGCTCTTTTCCAAATTTGAGATGATGAGATATTGCTTGGCTTTGTCATACAAGATAGTTTTGTTTGTTTGTTTTGTAAGAAGAAATGAGCAATTCAGGATTTTAGCATATAATTTGCATGTACATAATTGCATGTGTGCTGGTATGTATGTGTCCCAGCTTGAACTGAAGTGATACTTCCATATAGATTTAGATGTCTTAGGGGAACATCTGGTAGATTGTTGTTTGATTGGGAAGCAGATGTCAGGTGTATGTGTGACCAGGGAGGTGGACAACCTAGTGATCATGGTGAAAATGAGGGTTTTAATAGGTGAAAGGGATTCTGTGAAGCATTGACAGAAAGAACAAATAATCTGGGAAAGAAATAATCCTAATGAGAGAGAGGCAGAGTTGAAGTATAAATGTTCTGTAATCAGAAGGCAAAATCAAGTATGAATAAAACATTGTCTGTCACTCAACTGTATTTTATTTCTATGAAAGCTACACCTTTATCTACTTCAACAACTGTGTGTTAAATATATAAATTACTAAAGGAAAGTTGCATGAAACAGTAATTGTGTAACATCAGAATATATAATATTTTCAGTTTGTAGAATACAAGATGTTTTATTCCAGAATACTACATTAGCTGCTCTAATGCTGTGGACAAGTCAATAGAAAGACACTATTACAATCTCCACTCTAAATATGAGACATCTGTACAATGCCTAGGGTGTGTGAATTGCCCAAAGTCAAAAAGCTAGTTAGGGACAGAGCTGAATTTCAGTCCCAGATTGAATGTGACTTCAAATTTTGGAAAAGTAACTTTTTGATATACTGGGTACAACATTATAATACTAATAATGTCTTTATGTTTAGTTACAATCAGTTATTAGGTAGCAGCTGTTCTAGGTCAGGGGGAGGTGCTTCTAATCATATTGACATCTCCTTAGAGGGTACAGTTCATGTACCAAATATCATCTCTATTTCTTAATATCTGCTTTCAGTGACAGTCTGGAGACATCTTTGTAACTTCATAGGCATAAATTATACATTTTACTTGGTGTAGACTAAGATCATGTATTCAAGGACTCAAATGAGACAATGTAAAAGACTAGAAATATTGAATCAAATGGAAGTCCAGAATTAGTTTTATTCCGCATCACTTATACTATGGGATGGATCTCAAATGTCCCCCAGTGGTCCATATGTAATAGGCTTCATCTGCAGGATGGTATACTGGGAAGTGCTGTGGCCTTTAGGATGTGGATCCAAGTGAGAGGGACTTTGGTTATTGTGGGCTTGCCTGAGAAAAACATTATAAGATGTCAGCCCCTTCTTGCTCTCTTTGCTGCCTGGCTAGTGAGGTAAAATGGTTTTGCACTATTTTACTTTCCTAACATGGTATGCTACCACATACCCCAAAGCACAAGGGGCCAACTGATTGCACAATGTAATCTGTAAAACTATACCTAAAACTTAAACTTTTCTCTTCATAAATAGATCTTGTATTTTGTTATAGTGATGAAAAGCTTAGTAACACAACACATAATTTTGCAAGAGAGTCATTTATTTCCCAATCACATGCTATTTAAACCAAGTATTATTTGTTTTTGATAATATTCTACATGAAATAAAACTGATTGCACTAAGACAGTTCAAGAAATATTTTTTTTTCCTCATCACATGACATTTTTTGGATCAAAGAAATTATGGCTATTGGTGCATATCATAAAATGTGAGTACAGAGCTCTGACTGATGCCTCCTTTGAATGTACATATTGCCATCAAGGATAGAAGGGAATGGGATTAATATGAGAAAATGGAAAAATAGGAACAAAATCTTTGTAAATAGGGAGGACTGGAGGGGTTGAAGGGAGGGCTGGGCAAGGGTGAAAAATAAGAACCAAGAGAGACTATGTAAAGGCGCAAATTTCCAATGATGAATGTCATTATATATACCTAAAATGTACCAATTATTAAAATGAACAATCGATAATGTAAAATAGGAAGAAAAGGTCCAAAGGGGTAGGGGCAGTGGGAGGGGCAGGGGAAAGGAAAGAAGGGAAAGGAAAAATGATGAGAAATGGAAAAAAATGGAAATAAAGTCTTTGTAAATAGGGAAGGGTGGAGGGAGTGAAGGGAGGGCTAGGAATTGGGAAAAAATAAGAACCAAGATGCATTATATAAAGGTACAATTCCCAATGAGAAATGTAATTGTGTTGTATACCTACAATGTACCAACAAAAGAATTTAATACAAAAAAAAAAAAAAAAAAAAGAATAGAGCTGGGTCAGGGATTTAGCTCAGTGGCAAAGCGCCTGCCTCATGAGTGCAAGGTCCTGAGTTCAATCCCCGGACCAAAAAAAAAAAAAAAAAGAATAGAGTGACATTTCCCTAAATTTCAGGCTCCCTATTTCATGGATTATGTCTTAAATATTTTTCTCAGTGTTAATTTTCTTTTACTCAGTCTCTCATATTAGACATAGGTAAAATTCATGTATGAATGTGAAATAAGAACTATCAAGATAAGGATGATTTAAATATTCCTAGATCAACTATTTTCCTTTAGCATGATAAGAAGATTGTCTTCCTGCCTCACTTTTACTGCCCTCATTGTCTTATGGAATGAGGTGATTTATATTAAAGAGGTGATTTTATGTCTGTTACTCATGAGTTAGGGAAAAAGCAACAACTTGGGGAAAAACAATGACAACTCCACTGACTTGTATGCAGTCACCCATAAAAAACTTATTTATGAGCTGGAAAAATTTAAATTGAACTTATAAAAGTATGAATGAAAAATCATGAAAGGAAAAGCTGAGTTTTATAAGAGTAAAACTAGGGCCTTTCTAGAAATTCAAAGAAAAGTTTTTAACACCTGAATTTCTAGAAATGTGAGCTTGAGCTTAGGATGCAAATCTTTCCATTTCTCATTTGATTTATGATTTTTCTACAAGTCAGACAATAGATGGTGACAGCTCTTGAATACTACATCCTGCAATTTCAGTGGCTATAAAGAGAACCCTGGAACTCTTTGGGATAATATGTTAGAATGAAAGTCCAATGATAGCCTTCTGAACTTAGTAGAAGAAACTGAACATCAGCATAGAAAAGCAGTCAATTAAAACAAAAAAGTGAGGTGTCCTTGCCAGTACATACTTTGTGTTAATCTTGGGATGTGGGGGTTTAGTGTAATTACTCTAAACAAAAATTAAAGGCTACTAGTTCCAATGCCTAAGACAAAGAAACTTGAAGGAAGTAGCTCTCAAATTGTCAAGCCAATGTGCAAAGCTACGCTTGTTCTTCTAAGATATTTTTTACTTGATTTTTTTTCTCTGTGACTGAATTCTTAATATTCACTGACAACATGGTGGCCTTTTAAAAAACTGACATCCTTTCTAAACTCCCTTTTCTTAGAGAGCTTACACATGAAAGAACCAGAAGTTTGACCAAATTTTCTACTTTTATAAAAGTCATAAAGCCTAACAAGAAAAATGTTTGAAAAGAGTGTTTTTAAAAGTTTTATCTTCTGATAGCCATTGTTTATAAAACATATTTGGAATGTCAGAAGCCCACTACTGAGAATATTTTCAAATTTAGATCTATACATAATTATGGCTTCTGTACAGATGTAATTCTTAATTAGTTTAGAAAAATAGGTTTTATAGAGAGTTTGTGGTACATTGAAATATTAGAGTAAATTGTGTGTGTAGAGATTAAATTTGACAAATAATTACACAAGAAGGGGGTTCATGTCCAGTTTTTGTTGCAAGTACCCTTCAAAATTAGTCATTTACAGTTTTATAGAAGTAAACTCTATTATCAAAACAACATACACATTTTTTTGTCTGCAATTTTATTTTTGCCTTAAGGCTAGTACTGACTTGACAATAGTTATTTTTTTAAATCTGTCAAACATCTTACATTAATGTTCTCTCTTGGGATCAAACACATGGTTATAGTTAAGACTTCAAATTATTTTACCTCAAAATCTCAAATATAAGCTAGAATATTTTCATTCAGAATATAAAATTGCAACAAATTTGTTTATAGACCTATACATTTAAAAGATACTCCAAGTTCAAAGTATTTCTGACATTATTTATGAGTAATAGATTTTTTAAGAAGCAAATGGAAAGATATAATTTATTTCTATTATGTTACTGATATGTCTAAAATTTCTGCCAAATAATTCTTTGCCGTGAATGAATAGCTTGATCACTGTAAAAAATTATGGTTTTCTCAAATTTATGTTCTTGTCATTATTCATGGAAAAATTTTTGGTTGGAACTTAAAAAAAATGAAAAATGTGAACTTCAAGACTTTCGTTTCATCTTGATAACTGATGTCAGTCAAAATTGAGTTTAGAACTTGATTCCAGGTTAACCATCTCCAGTCTTTCTTTTGTGGAATACAAAGAAAATAGCAATAAAATATTACTCATCAGTTTATTACCAGAACCATTTGGTGACTCTGAATTCTAAAAATGCAATTAAATCATTAGCTCCAAGTGTGAGCTAGAACAGTAAAGCCACAGACAGGTGCAAAATACATTTTTGTTTAAAATTATTATTATTTAACAATGGTGGCATACAGCGAACAAACAATGTAAACAACTCCTCATTACTGAAGTCTTTGTCTGTTTAGGCTTCTGTAACAAAATAGCATAAGCTGGATAGGTTGTAAACAACAGAAAATTATTTCTCACAGTTCTGAAGGCTGAGAAATCCTAGATCAAACAACAGCAGATTTGGTGTCAGATTTGGGGTAGAACAAGGAAATATAAATTAAAAAATTTCTTTATAGATTGGAAATGTATGGAGGGAGATAGACACATGAACTTACATAAGTGAGCAAAGTAGTATAACTAGTATAATTCTAACGTCCCAGCTACCTTGCAGTTATTGGCTGCCACATGAGTTAGTTAGCTAAAGAAAATGAGAAAGGAGTAAAATGTGACACTTGAAGACCACAGTTTTAAAAGGGACAATTTCCCATATCCCATCTCCTCTATCCTATTATTTAGAAGTATAATTCCATCTGAATCTCAGTTGGTCTCTTGCCAACCTACAATAGAGCTGAGTATTGAGGGAGAAATGAGGTTTTACTATTCAAAACCACTGTGATTTTGTGGTAGTTAGTTACTATAGCATAGACTAGCCTCATCTGAAACACAGGACTTAAAAAGATAAGATTTATTGTTTTGCATCTTTTCATATAAGTAATACTCAGTAATATATTTTAAGGATTTTGTGCCTTGAGTAAAATTTTAAATAAAATCTGAAAAGTATGCAAAAGTCTTAAGGAAAATGTAGGACTCTCAGATAAAGGGCTTATGTTATTTGCAGATGAATTCTACAGTTACGAACTAATAGTAAACATAAATTGGTAGCTTAATATACCCAAGCTGAAGTTATTAAACTAGAATAACATCTGAAAATGAACATAGACTCACATAAATGCATATTTAGCCAAATATTTTTGAAGGTACTTTCTCTGGGAAATTCAGAAGCACAGAAATAAATGCAAGTAATATGAGTGCTCTGCACAAGCATTTAAATACAAGAGAAAAAATGTTAATAGGATAAGTACCAGAAAGGATTAAGTGATGCTAAACACCAAAGAGGATTAGTTATTATCCTCCCTTTACAGGCACCTAAGTTTCATATGCCCAAGTAGATAGGAAATAGAAAGCCAATGCTACAAAATGAGATTTTTTTTCTTTTTGAAATAAGCTTATATTAAAATCAGTTTTATTATAGAATATAACTAAACAAGTAATATAATACCTAAGCATTCCCTGGATAATTTAAAATGTAGTATGGTGCTAAATATATTTTAGAGAAATTTCAAAGGTGTTTTTCCTGTCTAAACATTGATTTTTAGATTAATATATGTATTTGTAATGAAAAAATACACATCCTACTTTTGAAATGTATAATTCACACCTATACAGTAAGTTGATGTTTTCCCCAATATTCAAATCATAGATTAATATCAAGATTTAATGTCTTATTTCATATACAATTCATTGCATTAGTGTAAAATAAATATATACATTTCTACATATATGTGTGTATGTGTATATGTATAAAATCCCCAACATAAACAGTTAGCATTTAAACATCTGAAATTGAGTCATGCTTTAAAATGAAAGAGACTCACTACGTAGACTGGCTTTTTTTGTCAAATTATGTATAGGTATTAATTTGGTTATAAGTCTTGGTATCATAAATGGAAAATTACTGTCTCATTATTTCAATCAACAAACCATTTAAAATTTATATGAGAAAGGAATAACTCGGATGCATGAAGGACTTTCATTTGATATCATCTGTACATCAAAAAACACAAGCATAAAAATGTACAAAGTAGCTGTTTGTGGCATGGAAAATAATATTGGAGACAATAGTGAAAAATACTGTTGGTAGATTGACTTATGTTGCTTGTTGTGATTTAGTGACAATTTTAAATAAAAAAAGATTCAAAAATTATTTTTGGATACAAAGAAAATCTAGAAATAAATGAATCATTTTTCTTTGCCTGTGTTTTCTTTTTATGCATACTTAAAAATGATAAAAGAATTTTGAAAAGGAGTAATCTCATAAATCTAAAAAAAAATTCTTTCAATACAAGTAAAATTTTAAAATCATATAAATATTTGATTGTACACTTGTGATAATTTTTTCCTGATGTTACATAAAATAGCATATGCCTTGGAGTTTATGGCAACTCTATTCCATGAATATATTAGTTTATATGTTGTTTCCTAAATTTTAACATGAAAGGCAACTGCTCTTGCCATCTCTGCTGGGGATGTTTTTCAAGCTGTTAAATTATTCAGACCATTTTCCATGTAATTTCAAGCTTTACATCATTTTTCTCCACATTAGCTTGTTTACTAAAGGTAAAAAAAGGATGTAAGATATGAAATGATTTTAAATTTAGACCAATTCCAAAGTATAGTGAGGGGGTAAAACAATTTGCCTAGTTTAGACTAAAAATACATTACATTTATCAATATCTAAATTGGGTTCACAAATAGTCAATGATTTAACAAAATTTGATCCATCTGTCCATTCACTGAATAATTATTTACTCAGTTTATAATGTGTGATAGGAATTGTGAGAGATTTCTATGTTATAATGAATATACTTACACACACTATTATATATATCAGAACTCTTATTGAGTCTGTTTTTATGAAGAACCCTTACAAATACAATGATAATACATGGAGTTAAGAAAGGAAATATGTATTAGTGTACATAGAATGACAACATATCCTGTAGAAGTTTTCAGATTATCCCTGTTATATCAGCATAATTATTAAAGCCATTTCTTTTCACTATTCACAGTGGCCTGGCTTGTTTAAAAAAATATACGATATTAAGATAGTTGTAGAATTCTTTTTGTATTATTAAAACAATGTCTTGATGATAATATATTTTTTATACTTCTCATGTCTAGCCCATTAGTTTAGGAAATTTGTCAAAAATATATTATATCTAATATTAAATCTTTTTTTTCTAATATTAAATCTTATGACTCCTCTGTTTATATTTTTACCAGACACTTACTGGCACACAGAGACAATCAATAAATACTGAGTAAATAAATAAATGAACTTGTAATTTTCAGATACAATTTAATTATACAACTTTTACAGATCGAATGAGAACAATTTACTATTACAATGCAACTTCAATTTTAACTGCCTTTGTGAAGATCTAAAACCTATGAATGAAAACACTAGTAATGCTTTTCTTACATCTAGACATATACATAAAGAGAAATACTGTACATATAGAATACATGAGAATAGACTATAATTCCATGGACAAGTAAACACTATAGTCAGCAAGCAATGTATTATAAGATTTTAATATAAAAGGAAGGCATGTTCTTAAGTGGTTTGTAAAATGCAGACCAGCATGCCCATACAAAATAATTTCCATGGAGTTCTTCCAGTTTTTTTAAGCTCAGACCATATCAAGTTATTTTATTTTCCTAAGAATATTTAAATTATTATTGAAATATTACATTCCAAAAATATTTTGCTTACTCCTGAATTTGTCAAGGCCTCTTATGGGAACAAACAAACAAGCAAAAGCATCTGTGCCAGTAAATCTAAATCTAATTATTAATTTAACTGGATTAAGAGACTCCAGTCAATGGAGGTGATTGGATTTATGGGGTGCTATTTCCATCAGTGATTTAATCATTGATATGCTTAGCTGTAAGGCCTATTATGAGATGAGGCCCAGTTGGAGGAGATAGGTTGGTGCAGGGAAGGCTTTGGAAACTGTACTTCATGCTGTTGCTCCTTCTATCCCACTCTGCTTCCTGGCCACCATGAAGTGAACATATTTACTCCACCTCACCTTTCCACCATGATGTTTGTTCATTCTTTGCATCCAGCCAGCTATGGATGATGAATCCAAAACACATCATTTCCTTACTAAAGTTAGGGGTTTAGGGGTGTCAGATATTTTGTCCCAGCAGCAGGAAAGCTGACCAAAGAACCACTTAAAAATTACATTGTTTACAATTTTGAACTTAAGTACATACAATATATTTTAGCTTCAGTTTCAAGATATGAAGGATTTGCAAGTCATCAATGCTCTTTTGCAAAATGAAAATATTAATCAAATAAAAATTAACAAATTATCACAGACCCATTAACAATTTCATGAGGAAAGATGCCACTTCCTAAAACATGGAGACACAAGTGAACACAGAATCATAGCTGTGATCTGTAATGTCTGTTAAGTTGGAATGTATTAATATTAAAATTTACTATCTGCAAGTCACTGTTAAGAGAGTCAAAAGAAAAGCTATACACTGGGATAACTTATTTGCAAAAGACTTATATGTAAGAACATATATCCAACATACACAAAAGATCTTAAATTGCAGAAACACAAAAATAAAAAAGTCAACTAAAAATAGTCAAAAGATCTGATGAGACATTTCATTAAAAAAGAAGATGTCTCATTAGCATATAAAATGATGCCCAACATATTTTTGTTAGGGAATTGCAAATTAAAACCCTCAGATACTAAAACATAGCTATTAAAATGGCAAAAATAAAAAGTGGTAATATTTACTACAGAGAAGTATGAGAAGTTTGCAACAGAGTTTTTTGAAAACTATTTTGCAGTTTCTAGAAATAGTGATAACAGATAATTTAACAACTGCACTTATACCTCTGACCTATTTCCACAATTAAAGCCCTTACAAAAGCCTGTGTATATATGTTACAACAATGTTATCTATAATCCCCTAAAATTTAGACAACTAGGATTTCCTTCAAAAGGTGAGTGGAAGACTAAACTGTGGTATATCCATGCAGCATTACCTTAACATGCTATTATCAAAATGACCTATCAAGTCATAATAAGAAAAGGATTACAATTAAATATATATGCATACATATGCACATATATATGATAGAGTCTATATTGTATAATTTCAAATACATCTTAATTTGGAAAAGACAAACTATCTATATGTGAGCTGACAGGATTTTAGGGCAGAGGATAGGGTAGACTGAATATACTAAGCATTGAATATAATAAGCATTGGTATTAAGGCATTGAAACTATTGTGTATCATATTGTGGTGGAGGTTCTATGACCATAAAGTTTTGTCACAATTCATAGAATGGCACAGAAACAAGCCTTAACATATGCAACAATATGCAAATATATGCAATAATATTTAGGAAGTTTCGAATGCAGACCTTGATACAAGATTCTAAATGGATTAAACTGCATAACGAAACATTACTGAAGGATTAGGTGAGATGCAGTATAATCTAAGTAAATTTGGAAACAAATGGATTATATAAAAAGCAAAAATTTATTTTTAATTAAGGTAGGATATTTGAAAAAGTTTATTTTTCATCTGGGTAAAATTGATATTTTTAATATTACAGTCATGTATATTTGAATGGAGCCAAAAGACCTGATGGGAAACAAGTTTCTTACTATTTCAATTGTACGTTTGAGATAGGAAAAAGGAGAAAGCTAGAATTAAGGGTAGAATATATGGTATGAAATTAGAGGCATTTGGATTCAGTCTCATTTAGCTTAATCTAGGTATGATTTACATATAGAAATATTTATAGTCTCACACCCTACTGAGGTACTAAGACCCATGGAACACACTGAATCACCCTGCTGCAGATAGGCAGGTCTGCCTACTCCCTACTGAGGTCCCCAGTGGCAGAGAACACACAAAATCAGCCCTATGCTGACAGGCAGGTCTGCCCATGGCCTGCCGAGGTCCCAAGTGGCACAGAACATGCCCAATCAGCCCACTGCACACAGGCTGGTCTGTGCTCCCCCTACTGAGGTCCCGAGTCACGTGGAAGATGCCGAATCATACCGCTGCAGACAGGCAGACACCTGGTTCCACACTACAAAGATGCAGAGGACACCAGACCACTAGACCAAGGTACTGAGTCCCACTGCTCCTGGCCCAGAGGGAGGGGCTTCTGAGCGGCCATCCCACTGCTCCTGGTCCAGAGGAAGGGGCTTCCCGGCCACCATCCTTCCCGCTGCTCCCAGCCCACAGGAAAGGGCTTTTGGGTCACCATCCCTACCGCTGCTCGCGGCCCCTGCCTCACCTCACCCAGCTCAGAGGAGGTAATCCGTGCAGGTGCTAACAGCCCCCTGGCCCAGTCAAAATGAGAAAACACGTAAATAAGTCTCAAAACCAGACTTCCAGATCACCTACAGCAGAACCAAAGGGAAATGAGATGGAACACTCT
>NW_004624755.1:1132673-1185197 GCF_000247695.1 Heterocephalus glaber | reverse complement strand
GGCAGGGGAAAGGAAAGAAGGGAAAGGAAAAATGATGAGAAATGGAAAAAATGGAAATAAAGTCTTTGTAAATAGGGAAAGGTGGAGGGCATGAAGGGAGGGCTAGGAATGGGGAAAAAATAAGAACCAAGATGCATTATTTAAAGGTACAATTCCCAATGAAAAATGTAATTGTGTTGTTTACCTACAATGTACCAATAAAAGAATTTAATTTAAAAAAAGAAGAAATATTTATAGATATGTATATACCATTTGGGAACAATGATACTCCTATACCATGACCACCCCTAACATCTAGATCTCAAGTCTCTAAGGAAATAAATCAGGATTCTTTAGAGAGTTAGCTAATTTTAAGCATGGGATAAGAACTATCAAGATGATTCTGGGGAATTTTGTAGTGACAAAATAAGTCCATACCTTATTCTATCATCACAGTGACGCAGTAGGTCAAAATGACACAGACGCAAAAGTGAAATTGTTACCAATGGCTAAAGCTGAAAGAAAAAGAAGAGGGAAATAAAGTCATAGTGAGTTATAAAGCAAACTTTAAAACCAAGAATTGTCCATACCGATATAAATAATTTATTTAAAAAATTGTTAATAAGTGGGTATAGAAAAGTCCTTGGTGCAGAAAACTTCCAAAAGAAATCTGTGTAGCTATCTCACAAGTAATGAGAAATTATGAAAGTATAAAGGAAAATAATTCAATTACATAGTTATTCTTATCAAAACCAAAATATTAGCTGGTCCTTATTTTCATCTTTCTCTTTTTAAAAATTTTTACAGCCCATGTTTGCAGTGCATGAAGTTTATGTTTAGTGTAGGGGGTAAGTACATGTGCATAACACAGATTGTTTATTTTGTAAATCCCCTTCTCCTTCCCTCTCACATCCCCTCCTCCTCAAATCCCCTTTCCTCATTTTCATTATTGTTGTCAGTGTTCTTAGCTCATGCTTATGGTATGTTATATTCACCTTCATTGTGGTTAACTTCTTGTACAGGGTACATCATAGTTCTTACTTTGTCTTCACCTTTCCTGGTCCCTTCATGATTGATCTCCTGGACCCATTTCTATTTGCCATAGATCCATGCCCTTGTTTCCTTCAAGCATCATTTATTTTGCTTTTTGTTTGTACCTGCCTTACTTAAATGAAAGATACGACACTTTATTAAGCTTGTATGTCTGTTTTATTTCACTCAACATTATATTTCCAGGTATAACCTTTTTCCTACATATGACTTGAATTTATCCTTCTTTATCGCCACTTGTTTCCATTATGTATAGAGACCACATTTTTTTAACTGTTCATCTGTTAATGGGCTTACAGATGACTCCAAGACTTAGCTATTATGACTTTTGCTGCTGTAAAATTGGTATGCATGTAGTGCTATAATATGATGTCTTTAGATCTTTGGGGAAGATAGGTAAAAGGGCAATATCTGGGTCATAAGGAATTTCTAATATTATTTCTTTGAGAAAACTCTCTACTGATTTCTAAAATGGCTGTACTAGTTTATATTCTCAGTAACAGTGTAGGAAGGTTCCTTGTTCCCCAGTCATTCCAGCATTTGTTATTCTTTGACTTCTTGATGATTGCCACTTTTTCTGGTGAAAGGGGAAATGTCACAATTGTTATAATTTACATTTGTCTATTGGCCAGAAATTTTGGACATTTTTTCAAATGTTTGTTGACCATTTGTACTTTTTCTCCTCAGAAGTATCCGTTCATTTTACTTGCCTAGTTTCTTGATTGGATCATTTATTTCAGGTGATCTGATTTTTGGAGTTCTTTACATTTACTAGATATGAGTCCTCTGAGGAATAACTGACAGTTTTTTTTCCAATTCTGTACATTGTCTCTTTACTGTAGTAATTGATACTTCTACTGTGCAGAAGCTTTTCAAGTTGATGTAGTCTCAGCTGTATATTCTCTTTGGATATTCTTGTGCAAATGGATTTTTTTAGAAAGTCCTTGCCTACACTTATGGCTTCAAGGGTTTTACCAGTCTTATCTTCCAGTAGATTTGATGTTTCTATTTTAATCTTTAGAGCTTTGCTCTCTTTTGATTTTATTTTAGTACATGGTGAGAGGTGTTGATCCAGCTTCAATTTTTCGCTAACAACCAGTTTTCCCAGCACTGTTTATTGAATAGGCTATCTTTCTCCCAACGTATGATTTTAGCCCCTTTGTCAAAGCTCAAGCTGAATGTGTCTAAAGATGTTTCTGTAACCTTTATTCTTTTTTTTTTTCTTAAAAATCTTTTAGGTGAAAGGAAAGAAGGGAAAGGAAAAACTTTGTATCCTCTATTCTTTACTACGTGTTTGTGTTTGTACCAATACATGATGTTTTCATCATTGATGCTTTCTAGGATAGCTTTAAGTAAGGTATTGTGATGCCTTCTGCTTTGCTCTTATTGCCCAAGATTGGTGTTGCTATTCTGGGTCTCTTTTGGCTCCACATAAATTTCACAATTGTTTTCTCTAGTCCTGTGAAGAACGCTGTTGGTATTTTGATTAGGATTGTGTTGAATCTGTATAACAGTTTCAGAAGCATGGCCATTTTACCAATATTAGTTCTGCCTATCCAGGAGCAGGAGACATCTTTCATTTTCTGATATCCTCTTCAATCTCATTTTTCAGAATACTCTAGTTTTCTTTGTAGAGGCCATTCACTTCCTGGAGTCAAACTTTGTTGGAATACTTTTAGTTGGGTTGAAGGGTTAGTGTTGCAGTATTTCCTAGGGTATTTATGGAAGTGAAGAAGAGATATAGGAGGAGGGAGATATACTTTGTGATTGAGGAAAGCTATGTGGCTGTGTAAACCTGTTGTTAAGTTTGTTACCTGTAATGGGGAAAAGAGGTAGGAGGACAGAGGATAACATATGGAATACAAAAGTAACAGGATGTGGGGGGAGAAAATAGGGGTGACTGAGAGAGCAGAGCATGGCAAATTAAAAACTTGAGAAGGGGAGTTTAAAAAATGGGAAAAAACTCAGAAAATAATATTGCTGTGAAAGGGATGAAAACTAGATAGGGAGATGAAAAAAAGGAGAAAATATAAACACCAAATAAATCAAAGCAAGTGGAAAGAAACAATAGCATTAAAAAAAACAAATAAAAAACTCAAACCCAGAAGATACCCGATGGGAACTATGTTCAAATAATCCAACAAGAGAATGTATATATGGTTCACACATGCCAGTTCCCTGGGTGTTCTACCACTCCCTTTTTGCATTAGTTGCAGTATGATTATAGGCAGCTTCATCAGTATCATCTCTGAACTTTACACTTTTGAATACGAAATATAGTACTATTTCGGATCCCCACCGTTCCAACAATTTGGGGAAGAAGTTTTGCATGGATAAGTAGTTATTTTGATATTATCTTGGGAAGTTACTCCTTACTGTGAAATGTCCTTATAACTGGATGGATAATGTAAAGACTTCATTTCTCTTCAGGAGTGAATTGGTATATCTGTTTCCATATGGAGAGACCCACATTTGGATTAATCTATTTTTGTCTTCCTTCAATTCACTGGAAAGTTTGGCTGTGTCTCTTTTTTCTTCACTTTTTCCTTCTCTTGTTTAATCTTCATTAAACAAGTTCTAAGAATAATTAAAAGCCTGTTACTCTATTTCCATCTTTCCAATCCAGGTATTTGGTGGCAAGAGTGACAGAGTCCTTCTTAGAAAGATTTTCTGTTTTAGATTCTAAAAGTTTCTAAGAATGTGAACTGTGACATGATACAACAATGTCCTTTTGGGAAATATTTATTTTGTCATTCCATTATTGACTTTCCCAAGGATCTAAACAACAACCTGTTAACCCAACTAAGGCAGAATTAAATGAAAAGGATATAAGGTTCACAGTAATAAGCCTCTAACCTGAAGCTATAAATCATTTTTTCTCATGCAGTTCAAACAAAAATAGTTTCATTAGTGCAAAAGCCACATTTTACAGCAAGCTCAGATTCTGAGGAAAAGAATATGCTGTGTACATTCATCTTGTAGTTTGCCTCCCCTAAGCTAAGTCTCATTTCTATGTTTGTTACTCAACTGTCACAAATTGCTACCCGTTCTCTGTGGATTGGAGGTCTTTGACTTTGCATTCAGGTACTTCTCTCATTCTCTACACATGCTCTGTATTATTTCTAACAATTTAGACAATTTGTATTATCCTAGCCCTGTATTTTCAAACCCTACAAGGCTAGCTATTTGATAAATGGATAAAGGGTATCAATCTTCCCTTCTGAACAGGGAAAACAATGTCTGCTGATATGTCCTTACCAAATATTTTTGCGTCTCACTAAAGTTACTAAGTCTGGGCCCTCAATTTCCTCATCTATAAAATAAACAAGTTCAATGATAATATTCTTTTCTGTCTTACATGTCTATAACTACACTTTAAATGTTTTATAAATTAAAATTATTGCCATCATTTGCTTTCTTCAAAACAAGAAAGTTGCAAGAGAGAAATCTATCTTTTCTAAGCAGCATCATACACCAAAAAAATGTGAAAAGAAATCCTGAATTCTACAGAGGCAATTTGGGGAAAATAGCATTTATATTACAATTCTTGACAACTGAGTTTCAGCAATTTAAAGGAGGGATATTGTTCTTCTTTTCTCCAAAGTTGTTTAATGATTTACCATGAGCATTTTTATAAAGCCCCAGAATTTAGACTAGAACAGATATAGACTCTTTACTTAGGCAGTTTCAATTCTTGTTGACTTGCTGATTGGCATTTAGTGATAGGATAGAGGCATCTCATAGCATAGTCTATACTATTACTCATACACTGCCTGTATTAGTACCAAATCACAGGACTGTAATGAGGAATTATTTACCCTTTTTAGCTTTCCTTTCATGTTGTAATAAGGTGAAAGTTCCTCTTTCATTCTTTATAAAGCATACTTCAGTAAACTATCTAGTATTTTTCTAATTTGAGGGTATCTATTTCTAGATTATTACTTTGTTTTTCAAAGCAACTAAAACTTGTTAAATCAGCCTAGTCTTTAAAACAAAAGAAAATTTCTCATATTGTTTATAGCCAGATTTAAAACTAAAATTTAAAAATTGGGGACAAATATATAAAGTTCTAACTTGATGCTCAAAATCAGTGATAAGAATCAACATAATTATGTGACTCAGAAACATAAAAAAAATGTAGCATATGAATCAGGCACATAAATGAAAGTCCAGTATGCTGGAGAAAATAATTTGAAACCAAAAGAAATACGTTGTGGAGATCATTATTATTCTAAAATAACTCTCAATAAAATCTATGTTGCTCATTCAGGAAATAAATCTAGTAAAGTCAAAATAGGTTTGTTTCAGAGAGAAGAAGGCATTCAAGATTTCAAGGTATATTTTCTGTTTCCATCCTGTCCACTCAACAGTATTAAGCTAAGTACTAAAAACAGTCAAGTGAAAATAATTTATGTATTTATTTAATCAAATTTTGTTTTATACCTTTTTCTACATATTCGTCTATCTCATGATTACTTTTCCACCATTACTTTGCCTTTTCTAGTCTTCTGTCCCTTACCTAGAAAGCCCACCCCTCCCAATCCCAACCGTGCTGTTGGTACAGATGTAGTCTCTTTCTGCTCAGATATTCTTCTCTGATAGCTGAAATTCTCCTCTTTCCTTACTGTTAAACATTTGTCAGTCATAGAAGATCAACACTTAGTTTTCTTTTATTGTAGTACAAAATGCACCAGACTTTTAGCTGGAGTGTATGAACTCCATCTTATCACTTATAAACATAGGATAGTGATGCTATCACTTCAGATGCCTTTCTGAATACCAGTAAATTAAAAGTACTCATAAAAACATAACTTACCTTATTATTGTTAATTCAGAACATTTCTTTTGTGGCAATCTTGTCTTATATTTAAATATCTTTGTCATATGTGTAACAGTCTTAGAGTTTTATTGGTATATTAATGTACTTTTTGTTTATTTGCACTGCTTAAAATAAGGAATGATAATATATTAACTTGTTAAACAATTAATGTTAAATACAAAAGAGGCCAAACTGGAGGTAAAAATAAGTTAAAGTATTATTGTCCTAAGCCCATTTCTGAAGGCTATTTATCAATGTGTAAATTCAGGTTATCGTCTTAGTAGAGGAAAACAAAATAATATGGAATTGAGGGAAACTATAGGTGTGAGAAAGGCCAATGGATCTGAAGGACCCTAGTTAGCAAGACAGACTCCATATTAATGCTTGACCCACCTGCCTGCCCTTTAGATGAACTCAGAAGGAGGAAGCTTAGAAACCTCCTCCCCTTAGAGAGTCTCTTAGAAACAACAATTAATCAACTATTGTTTTACAAATGTTCTAACAGCAACCATTCTGCTTCTGTACATTTTGCTTGCTTTACTAGCTATTTGTGATGAAGATATGTATATATCTCAAATTTGAAAGCATTAATGGGTTTGAAATCAGAGTATCTGTCTTATCCCAGAACTCAATTCAATAAGTAAACTATATTTAAGTATTTGTTAATAAGTTTATACATGAATCAATTAATGATTATTTTTACAAATCATTTAAAATTTTAATACTAGCAACCATATGTCTCTGATTCATGGATAATATTTTTTCAAATATGCAAAATTAAAAAGAGTAAGAAATAAATTAATTAGTGTTTGCCAAACATGTAAACTTACTGTGAAATTGCAGAGTATGCACAGGGATACCATACTTCAGAATGCTAATTTTTTTTATTATGAAAAACAAATGTTTCAATACTAAAAACTGAAAAAGTATTGCCTTCATCAATTTTTTTCTTTTTCTGGGGCAAAGCAGTTATAATTTAAAATGAGTTCTCAAAGGTGCAAAAAATACAATATATCAGAAACTACATTGATGTAAGGTTATGACAGTATAATTCTTTTGTTTGTTTATTTTTAATACTAGTTTTACCACTTAATAGCTACAATGCATTGGAAAAAATAACTTCATTGTCCTGTATTATAAAATGAAGGGAAGGCTTTGAAAAGGTAAAGAATTCCTCATTAGAGCCATGTGATTTGACACTATTACAGGCAGTAGGATACATGATCAATAGTATAGACTCTGACATTAGAAAGTCCAGTGCTATCAGTGAATGACAATCCGTGAGTCAAGAATAATCCAAACTGCCTAGCTAAAGAGTTTGTGTCTGTTCCACTCTAAATTCTGTGGCTTTATAAGAATGCCCAGGGTAAATCATTAAACAGCATTAGAGAAAAGACAACCAATATTCCTGCTTTAATCTTTGGAAATTTTCGATTTTAAACAATGTTAGGGTTGTAAATTTTCCCCAAAAATTGTCTCTGTGGAATTCAAGATTTCTTTCCATATTTTTTTGTTTATGATACTGGAAAACCTTTTATGAATAATGAATATTTTCATGGAGAGATATATTTTTATCACATCAATTCAATTCAGTTTTGTCAGAATAAGCCATATTGAGGATACTCTTCAATAATGAGAAACATATGTAGTTTAGAGTTGCACAAATAAAATCTGCTTCTAAATTATTTACAGAAATAGGGAAATCAATGCTTAAAAACATATACGGCAAAAGGAAAAAACGGAAACAAAGTCTCTGTAAATAGGAAGGGTTGGAGGAGTTGAAGGGAGAGCAGGGGAATGGGGAAAAAATAAGAACCAAGATACATCATGAAAAGGTACAAGATCCCAAAGATGAATATAACTGCATTGCATACCTAAAATGTACTAATAAACTTAAAGAAACAAACAAGCAAAAACAGATGTGGCTGTATCAAAATAAGGAAGAAAAATATGCTTAGTCCTGAAAAATAATTTAACAGTTATTTTTGAAGGATATTTTCTAGAAGTAAAAATATTTTATAATTATTCTTTTGCTACTTTATTACATTTTAAGAAATGCTTTTCTTTTTAGGGAAATGTTAATAGGAAGTTCATCATCTGTTTTTCAAAAACAATTCTTATGTAGAAGTGTA
This sequence comes from Heterocephalus glaber, assembly GCF_000247695.1. Next base: position 1,177,217 of record NW_004624755.1, on the reverse strand, counting down.
TAAGCAAGATGACCCATTTGAATGACAGAAAACAAAGTATTATTTTCCATCAAATTATAGCAAATATTCTGGCTGTGTAGTGACCAGCTTGGCTAGACCTTTACACAAAGCTCTCAACAGATGTTAATGGAAAATTCTAGATCATCTGTTACCTCTGTCTATTCACTGCCTTATGATGTTAAAACAACTAAGAATAAGAATAGATTCCTCCAACTCATAGACCCATTTCTGTCTTCCCTTCCAAATATGTATTCTTTGACCTGTCCCTCAGCACCACTACAAACTAACAATAATAAATAATATTTTGATCCAATTTTTCCTTTTCTAAAATAAATTCATGGTCTCCCATATGGTGCGTTCACCTTTATCTTCATGGTGGTCTAGCCATCACACAGTAATGGCAGAATAAGAATGTGAATTTTTTTCCTCATGTGGTAGTTATCATGCCACACTATTTATCCTTTATCCTTAAGTAAAAACTATGTTTAATCCAAACCACTCGGCCATGATTACATTTTGTAATTTTTGCTACTATTAGTCTTATTTACCTACTGCTTTGCAAATTTCCTTGGTCCTACCAAATCCTGAATTATAGTAGGACCTTTGGGAACTGGTAATTTAACCTATGGGTTTTATAATTGTTCCTCCTTAAATCTAATGGTTTTAAGTTTCAAAGCACATGCAGATTTTTGATGGCTACAAAGTAGAAATTTTCCACAGTCCAAAACAGAATAAAAAGTTCTGCTACAAAATTTCAATATATGATCTTATTTTTCTAGCTTTTCAGTTCTTTGTGAATACATTTACATTTCTAATATCATAGAGGATTTTTGTTTCAGAGCCATTCTGTTTCTATCAATCCATTAGCCATAATCTAGTATTCCTTTCTTTATCTCTTCATTATTTAAATCCTCAAGACATCCCAATTATTATTGCAGTCATAGTTTTTATTCCTATCTAATTTTCTTATCTGCAAAGATCTACGATAATTTGTTATTCAATTAGGAAAAAACTAAAAGTGATACAAAACAAAATTAGGAGAGTCTCATTTGAAATTTGTTAAAACTATATTCCCAAAGTTCAGAAAGACAATTTAAACATTTAGTTAAACGTAAAGTCTAGTGCCAGGAATTTAGCTCTGTGGAACTGCACCTGCCTTGTGAGCTCAAGGTCATGAGTTTAATCTCCAGTACCAAAGGGGAGAAAAATGAAGTCTAAAGCACAAATATTTTAAAAAATCCATAATGTTTCCTAAAAATTGAGAGTGGTTCAATGTATACAGACATAGATCTAATGCATTTTAAGTGGTCAAAACTATTATTACACATTTGTTAATACTTAAGGAATAATCTTTTGATCATTACTTCATATTGCTGTACATAAATTCACAATTAGTTAGTATATAGTAAGAAAGATCATGTTTCTCACAAAAATTTGACCATACTATTAGGTTGAATAAAATAATAAAAATTATATTAATTTTGCAAAACGCTTAGAGAAAAAGAAACACAATGAAATTTAAGGGATAGAGATTAATAGTACTATTTTTAAATGAGATGAAAGGAAGGCACTTTGAGAGAAAGGGGAAATGCTGTAGAGGGAATAAATTCCTTGCTGCAGACCTCTATTTGTAGAGTCTGGTGATTTTGGGGTGTTAAAAATCCAGTCATGTGTGGATTGAATTTGACGGAAATGATTTTAAGTGTCAAGTGAGGTTTTTCATTATGTTCTATGAATCTGACCCAAGGAAAAGTAAAGGCAAACAGAGTACAGAGTAACACACAGAGTAGGTATTTTTAGGCAACTTTATTTATTTAGTGCCTATACATTTTCTCCCCTTTATATTCTTTGTCAATTTCCTGACTTTCCTCATGTTAGGATTCAGAGATTATTAAGTATTAATATTTCCTAGTCAGTGGGGCTCAATGGCAGAAGAAATTTCCTTTATTTAGGAAATGACACCTTTTTCTAATTTTTGATTTTCATCTACGAGTATTTTTATTTTATGCTTGCATTCACAGAAACTATAAGCATCATATTTTAGTATATGAATGTCTATGCAATTTATTTTGATGTACTATTTCATATGATAATTTGTGTGCAGGGAAAATAGGACTTACTTCTTAAAAGCAAGTGCATTTATGCTTTTTAATTTGCATCATTTTCTCCAGATTTAAGTATTTCTTCTCTATTACATTGGCTTAGATAAGTGGAAGAAAATCAACTGCTTATAACCACAGTACATTCCAAAGAGTTCTCCAATTATAAGTGTTTATATTTTTCTACTTCCTTTATAGCAGTACCAGAATATTTCTTTAAGGAGCTATGAGTAAGACTTTCAGAAAAACTATATGTAAAATTGTATTAGTACAACATAATATGTTTCTTGATGAGAATTGTCATTTGTATGCACATTAACCTTTCAGATTGTGAAACTAATAGTAAGTATTTAAAATGGTTTTGCAGTTAGAATTTAAATTATACATAAAACCAGTAGGCTGTTGTATATTCTGGCCCTTTGAACATGATGTAGGGAAAATTGCGAACTTTCATTGATAAACTTGATTGGAAAAGTCCTAACTCAATCACTAGCCATTTTTTCCCTTGGATAATTTTCCCAAACTTTAATTTTTCCCATATGATAGAGGAAACACCAGCTACATTACCTAGTCCAAGCAGAGATAACTAGGATCAATAGTGGTAGCTATTATTTATACAGTATTTACTATGTACCTAGCATCATGCTAAATGTTTTATGTACTTGTACCTCATTGAACCTTCAAAGAAACTTCTGAGGCAGGTCTTATTTAATGTAATAAAAAAGAAAAAACCCTGAGTATTAGAACTGCTTATTTCAGAGCCAGAATTTAAGCCAGTTGTATGTGATCACAGGAAGGACTACTTGGCATTTAAAAATCAATGAAAGGCACCATGAAGTAGTTAATATCTGGGATTTTAGAGTAAGGTGCAACTTGGCTTGCATATTGACCCTAATCCTAGGTTTGCGGTCTTGGTAAAGGTTCTGTGTGTGTGTGTGTTTGTGTGTGTGTGTGTGTGTGTGTGTGTAAGATAAAAGTAGAACCTACTTCCTAGAGTTATCATTAGGTTTAGATGAGATAATGTATGCATCCAAAGCACTTAAGATAGTATTTGTCATGTGAAACATACACAAAATATTTGTTTTTAAAGTTAATCTTCCATTTAAAATTTTCATTTGAACAGTGGAGTTGAAAACAAAATCTACTTCAGTATCATGCAGTGGGGATTCAATTAGATTATTGTTTTTAAAAGGTACTGTGAGTATAAGTGTAAAGTATAAATAGGAGTTACTTCCATCATCATTATCAGGCCAAGGCTAATTAATTTATGGAGGTGCTTCCTGATTTTTATAGCCAAATTTAGGCTAGTTTAAATCCTCATACTTTGGATTAATCTTATTTCTGCCTTTGTGCTACCAGTGTATACTGAGGTGCCCAAGTCCTCTGAACCACATTCCATGTAGTTTAGCTCTGGTGAGAACCTCCAAAGTGCAGCACCTCGCAAAGTGCACTAAGAATGGTGCCTTGGCTCTGAGGAATCAACTTAGCATTACATTAGAGCTGAACACAATTACCATAGGATAAAGGGAGAACACACTTTGCTTTCTTTAATGAACCTCTAATCCACCAAAAAGCAATATTTGAAAGCAGGGAATTTGAACTATATGTATTTATGTGAGAATTAACATAAAGTGAGCATTCATAAACTACTCATTTAGAAGTCCTTTATTAATTACAATGGAAAAATACATTTGAAAAGCACAGCAATATGAGGTAAAGAGGCAGAGGCTGATATGTACATGATTCTGTTGTAATGTTCAATGAAATGCAGGCCATTTGTGGAATAGCATCTTCCTTTGTGTTAATATTTGAAATATATTAATGTAAGGTGAAGTAAGTTAGAAAGGGATTGGAGTGCCATGGAAACTTTAAACTTTATGCATCAGAAGCTAGATGAAAGGGAACACATTTTTTTTTTTTCCTTTGGAAACGACAATCAAACTCAGGACCTTGCACTTGCAAGGCAAGTGCGGTGCAACTAAACTAAATCCCTGGCCTGGGAATGTAGTCTTTTCCTTGCTAATTTGTGATATGTTGTGAAGTATCCAAAGAAGGGGATAGGGACTAGGATTGGAGGTAGGCAAAGTAGAACTAGCAAAAGTAGCCTCATTAAATTTAAACAAGAATTCCAACGATATGATGTTAATGACTTTTGATTTTAAGTAATATAAAGAAAAAGTTTTAACCATTTTATCTTTTTTTCTCTCAATAGCATCAACTAGCTTTTATTTTTCTGATATACATTTTTCTCTCTTCCCTTTGATTGGGAGTGTGTGTGTGAACTCACTTGGTTTTTTTCTCTTCTTTGTTAATTTTTCTAATTATAGACTCAAGATATGGTATATTCAAATTAAGGTAGAGATTAATAAGGAATATTCATTTAATCAGTGCTATGTTCCAAGTACTTTCCTAGGCATTTGACAAACATAAATAAGTCAAATAGAAGAGATGTCTTCTTACAGTCTATCAGGGTAAGAAAAAATAGCACATCAAAAAGCTAATGATCATGATATTTAAAATATTGCATGTTAAGACCAATTACCTCTAACTTTCTGAAATTATGCATAGCATTAATACTATGGGGAAGCTCCATCTCTTACTATATTTTATTTCTTACCTTTGAAAAGTGTATACATGACATTTGTTAGAATCTAGGAAATCACAACATCTCATTAATTCTCTTTGATAGCTCCAAGATACAGATTGTATCTATTTCTAGCCTCCTTTTAATTTAAAAAGTTTTATACATGACAATATAGAACTGTTGTCATAAATTCATATGCAGTAAACATTGGTAACATGATTCAGGCAAGGGAAGATGTAGAGAGACAGAAAATCTCACTGTACTGGTTACTTGGAAGCCTGTATCCTTGAAGATGTAGGTACAAATAGGTACTCGAGTGCTTCCTGTAAGTATGACATATTTTAATTCATTTTAGTATAATTTCCTTGTTTGGAATTTGTATTCATATACAGCTTTGAGATTTCTTCAGGAACAGAAACCCTATGATTAGTCATTAAATATTCTCATTGCAGGCACCATGACAAAGATTGGTCAGATTTTCCCCCTATCAGAAAAAACCCATAACTATTCTTTATGTTTAATGCAGCTGAATTATGTATTCTTCTGTTTCTCCTGTATCATTTTTCTCCATTCATCATCAATTTAAAACTAGTTTTCATTTTTTTCTGCATATTGATTTTTTCTGGGATCTTCCTTCTATTCTAAAGCATTTTTCTTCAGACACTGTCTCACTAAGAAACCTTCTGTCACACACATTTTGTTTTCTGGTATGAATATTGCCTTTGCAACAAGAAATAAAGTTTGCTTTAAAAAGAGAGACAATTTTCTTATGAACTGAAGGACACTTTGCATTGCTTGGTCCTGTGAGCTCTCCAAGGAATGCTGTCATTGAGGAGACCTGGTTGCTTCCCACCCCCAATCCCCACCCTTGATGCTATTTGCTGGCATTCCACATGATGTAAAGATCAGTGCTCGATTTTCTCTTTATTATAGTGAGGCATTTCTACCTATAGATATTTCTATTTAGGATAAGGAAATTATAGATTTCAAATTTAGACCAATATTTTCAACTTATAAAAGCAAAATGTTTTAGGAATCACTTCCCATTTTTCTTCCCCTTTTTAAAAGCATCTCTCTATTGTTTTATATATATATATATATGTGTGTATATATATACATATATATGTATATATATATACACATATATATACATATATATACACACATATATATATATTCCAATATAAAGAATAAAATACAAAATCCAATATAAAGAATATATAAGGGTATATATATTATATATTCTTCATATTAGATTTTTATGATTGAAATTTCTAGTCAAGTATGTAGCAAAAGATGAGTTTTATTAGTTTCATGAGCTATTCAATCACATCTTGATATACTCTAAGTATGAAATATTATTCTTTGAATTATGTTTGGCATATGATCAAGCCTAACTAGTAGGTTTTTAAAAAAGTTTTTACATTATTTGGGGAAACTTAAAAACCCACATGTTACAGCAATAACCTCAGTCTCTAGAACAATTTGAAAGATGGAGAGTAGATGCAGCTTGGTTTCTGGTAGAAAGTCCAAGTTGTTAATTAATGCTAGTGTGAATGTTATTCACCTTGGTCACTTCCGCATTAGATAATTAGTCTTTAGCAGGTATCAAAATGAAGTGGCAGAAGGGTCAACAGAAATTAGCCCAGTTAAGATTACTTCAAAGCATGGAAGACTGGTATTTGACACACAATTTTACCATCTTTAGACCATCACCATATATCAGATTCTCAGATTTTCATATGCTTATGATGAGGAGAATAAATGCTATATAATTATAATTTATGCAAGGAAAGATTTATAAATGTTTGATACAAAAGAAATTCTCCTTAGGATCTAAAAATCCAATGGTGGGAATAGACTAACAGTTAATACTTATTTCATAGTAACAATACTATTGCTGTGCTTTTCTATAATATTTCACAATTTACAAAATAAAATTCCAAATATTATATTAAACCATATGAATAAATAGTGCAGGGTTGATTATTTCATTTTAAAGTAGAAGATACATATGTGAAAAAGTTAAATGTATTTGCTATGTTTAAACTGAAAGAGAAATAACTCACATCCTAAAATTCCTTAAATTTAAAAAAGATTTTATTGGTTTATAATAAAGGTTGAGATTAGGGAGAGTTTATGGCACAATTAAATTTAAACCATAAGAAAGTCTTACATCAGTTTTTCAGAACTATTACTGCATTAATTTTGCTTCATTCTAAGGCACTGAGTGTTAACCTCATATAACTAAATGTATGTACTGTGGTAGAAGTTAGACGGCTGTTATATCTCCAGAAAAACTACTATTAAAATAGGCTTGGTTTTTCAATTGTATCTGTAAATTTCTGAAAGTAATTCTGATTTCAGAGGCTTGCATGTCATATACAAGTCTTATTTGGTTTCTGGATCTATAGAAAAATGTTTTGCTGTCTGTCAAATGCACAAATCATAGAACAGAGTAATGGGAGATGAATCACTCTCACTTGGCCCACATGAACAAAAAGTTTTGGAGAAATGGACAGCAAGATGATTACTGGGATTAAAGCTCAGGAGGGAGGAAAGGATGACACAGATATTGTCTCTGAAAATGAGCAATTAAAGGTAGATAGTGCAGGTCCCTATGGGATGTAGCTATTTTAACCACATGCATACAAACAAAATAAGCTAAAGAATGATTTTTCCAAATTAAATTAGTTAATAAAGTTACTGAAAATATAACATATGCATGCAAGCATGATGTGATCCAAAAGACAAAAGAAAAAAAATGGTTGCAATGATCATTAAAGTAGCTAAATGGCTTGTGCCATATAAGGTGAGACCTGAAAAGCTCACTTGAAAAGCTGAGGCCTACTTGGAGAATTAGAGGTTTCATTTGCATCATACATTCAATAGATACAGTTCTAACTGAAATTATGACTATATGAATTCCACAGATATTATACTTGTGACAAGCGTCAAGGGGACTGGATGTTTCAAATCGACAGATGACAAGGTTTAACAAAATTTGTTCATTAATAAACATCAATGGATATACAATCATTTTTGAAACCCATGTGTAAATAGTGAATTTCCTGGTAAGAAGCTACCAGTTATATAACACTGTTAAAGTTACAGCCTATGAATGGAGGATGTAGTTCCCAGAATTACTCTTTCCATTCAGAAAATCAGATAAATATTCTCATGTATTTATACCCAGCTTCATCAGGTATTCAATGATTGCTTGTTGATTCATATACTGCTTTGATGCTATTTGAATGAATTTGTTGGGAGGGAAAGGTCTCATTGGACTGATCATACAGGCATCATGGCCTTAATTATTTCCTAGTATTGTAAATGGGCGGGGGGAGAATGAGAATAATTATAATATCTTTCAGATTATTTCATTATTACTCATTTGTAGTACCTTCCAAAATTTATATATACAATTTTATTTATTTTCACAATGTCTTGATATAAAAGATTTTTTAAAAGCTGTAGTTAACATGGTTACTTAAAATCAATATCATTTTGACATCAGGCCATCCAATCTGTATTTTTAAAAAAATTGATTATTCATCAAACTTAAAATATCAAGGTGAAGGGTGCCAATCTGGTGATCATATAACTCTGGAAAAATATTGTGAAGCAATACAAATGCTTTATATTGGAAATATATAACAGAGTAACTGACTTAGCACCATACTGCAACCATTATTAATGTACTATGCAGAAACTTTTTACTAAAATTAGCCTAAAGAAATTTATGCAGTTATTTAGTAAACATAACCATAAATCCTAATGGTCTTCTTAACTTTATTTGGAGTTAAATCTATTTCTTAAACTTTTGAAATATGAAAGCATTTGAAAATATAGTCCAGATAATTTGAATCATATTCTATTTGTTTCTTGCCTTAAGATAAATTAGAATTTTTAATGCTTTCTCATAGTCATTTGCAAAGAGGGAATATTTTAAGTTTTGAGAGGATAAAAATAACATGATGTTTTAATCAGTAAAGACTACCAGCAATGTGAATATACAGGACATGTAGAATTTATAAGCAAAAATTACATTCAGAATGCAGAAGTGTTAAATGAATTAAGAGAACAAATTGAACAATATTTAACCTACTTAAATCTAAGATCAATCTTTTATATTATCAATGAAATTAATAATATGAACCAAAGAAATCTCAAATGTACTTATAGAAAGCAAGTGAGAAAAGATTTTAAAATAAAGATATGAAAGTTTAAGAAGCCAAAAATGAGGGAGAAAAATGAAGCAGGGTTGGAGGGACCAGGAATTGTGAAGTGAGAAAATGGAAAAGTAGAATTTGGATAAAAGATGTACAGGATGATTTTTAGAAGACAGCAAGATTCACAGGTTGGCAGAATACCACTGATTGTTTATGTATATATACTTGTCTCACAGGACCCTGGCTCATGTTTCTGAATATATTCTACATCAGTGTGTTCAAATTCAGCCCATTAGTGAAATGTGAAATCCATTTTTTTTTTCATGAGGCAGAATAGTGAGATCCTTAAGAGCATTACCTCCTGGGAGCAAACCAATTATATCTGAGTGTTGGCTCTGCAACTTTCTGGTGTACCATGGGCACAATACTTAATTTCAGTATGCCTCAGTTTCCTCAACTGCAAAACTGGAACTATTAGTAAGACCTCATGCATGGGTTTGCTGTAATAATTGTTAAATAGCATAGTACTCCAATGATGGCACTGTGAATCCTATTGTTTGCTATTACTATACCAACTATGTCATTTTGACTAGAAGGACCTACATTTGAATCTAACAAATTTTATTTTAGGACAATTTTAGATTCACAAAAAATTTGAGAATATAGTTTAGAGAATTCCCACAAAGTTTTTCTTGCATTTTTGCCTAATGTTTTGATGTTCCAGTATCCTATCCATGATACCACATTGCATTTAATTTTATGTTTTCTTCAGCTCCTATTGATAGTAGTGTATCAGTAAGTATTTATGTTTTCTTAAATGATAGAACAAGGAAAATTATGTATGAATGCTAAATGCTATATATATAAACAACTATAAGCATTTCTCCATATCACTACTTGTACTTATATTAAACCAGATGAGACCATTTGAGTCTCCAAATCTAATCCATTACCCCGAGCATCATTCTAACCTCTTCCACTTGCTTATTTGAGAGCTCATGCCCATAAGCAAGAAACCTGACTTCAACCATCCATTATTCATTTTCTTAATTGTTCTATTCCTATACTCTTATATAGTAGTTTCAGGACTGTTAAGGTATATTACCATAGAAAGCAATTTTATCAACCCAATATTGAACTCATTTCTGATTTTTTTTCTAAATCTTATGGACTCAAATCATTTCCCTGATCATACTGATTTGCAAGTTCACTAAATGATATAATGCCTTAACATTATATATACTTTAAAAATTTACATGCACACTCTTTGTGCTATAATTTTATAGATTTTTTAAAAAACAAATATGTTATGTAATGTACTCTTGATTACACTATCATAAAGAATAACTTACTTCCCCCAAATTCCTCTTGCTCTAATTATTCAAGCTTCCTGCTTTTGCAGCAGAATCTCTAGTACAAACTGAATTTTTTCTTCTTCTGATAGCTTGTCATTTCTGGAATCATGAACATCTTCCAAGTAGCTTGTTCAGTCTAATTTCACTTGGATAATTTCTTTGCATACTTCTTTCACTCTTAAAAATGTAGCTATTTTTTCATAACTCGATAGCTGATTTCTTTTATTCACTAAATAATATTCCATTTTAAGAATGTGTCACAGTTTATCCATTCACTCTTTAAAACACATGTTAATTATTTTCAGTTTTGAGTGAGTATGCAAATGTACATTTTTTTTATGTAGACTATACCTTTCAAATCAATCAAATATCTAGGAGCAGACTTAATATTTGTTTTTATTTCTTTATTGTTTTATTGTTTTATTCATGGTAAGAGTATGGTGAGCATTGTAAGGCTGATGAATGGTCTTTAGAAGTGGTTGTAGCATTTTGTATCACCATCAATGAATGAAGTTCCTATTGCTTTGCACCTTGGTTAGTATCATCAGGTGGGTTTTTTGTTTGTTTGTTTTGCTTTGTTTGTTGTTTCGTATTTTTGCTATTGTAATTTGGTATCACAGTGTTTGACTTTACAAATTTCCTCATGACAAATGATGTGGAGTATCTTTTCACATGCTTATTTGTCATCTTTCCAGTCTTCATTTGTGAGATGCCTATTCAGACATTTGCCTATATTTAATTGGGTTATTCTTTATTGGTGAATTTAAAATGTTCTTTGCGTTCTGTTTTTTGAACAGAAGATCTTAATTTCCTAAGTAGTTTGTAAAGATTTTCTCCCAGTCTGTGGCCTGGGTTTACTTTGCTGAGTAGAAGTTTTTAATTTAAATACAGTGCAAATTGCAAATAATTTTTCTGAGGACATGATTTTATTGCTATATCAAAAATTAATTGCCAAAGTAAAGATCTCCAGGTTTTTTTCTACATCTTGTATAATTTTATATTTTTAGATGTGTGATACATTTTGAGTCATTTTTTGTGAAAAAAGCAAGATCTATTTGAAGGTTTATTTCGGTCTATAAATACTTTAATTGTTATTAATCTTATTTGTCAAAAACTATATTTTCTCTATTCAATTGACTTTGTTACTTTGACCGAGATCAGTTAATTATAATATTGTTGATCTATTCTGCTCTATTCTATTGATTTATATGTCTGTTCCTCTTAAATATTAAATTACCTTCATTAATATAGTTTTATAATAAATTCTGAAATTGGTTGCCTGTACACTGTAAGTTGTATTTTTAGTATTTTTTGGCTAATCTACAAATCTGGTAATCACATGTAAGCTTTAAAAAGAGTTTACTATCTAAAATGTAGATTGCTGGGATTTTCATAGGATTTATTTGGATATATGAATCAAGTTAGGAAGAATTGACATGTTTACCATTTTGGTGTTACAATACACAAACATGAAGTATCTTCATTATTTAGATCTTTAGTATTTTCTTTTCAGTGCTACAATCTTCTGCATGTAGACAATATATTTCATTAGATGCATAGATCAATATTTATTAGTCTATGGTAGTAATATCAGTTGAACTTTCACATTCTAATTGTTCATTGCAGTATGTATAAGATGTGACTGAAAAATACAATGTGTCTAAATAAAATAAAATAATTATAATAAAAGGTACATTGCCACTACTTGTCCTCAAAACATTCTCCCTCACATTGAACATAACAGTTTTGGAAGTTCTTTTTCCTGTTTTTACCAGGAATGATAAAAATATGATGAATGCTACTACTAAATGCCATCTCTTGGAAAGTCAGGTTCTTAAAATCATTATGGTGCATTTTCATCCATCTTAGTCACTGAATCTGCCACCAGGCAACATCCGAGTCTTCCCCAAAGTCAAAGTGACTATGAAAGGAAAAATTTTTAAAGTAATTTAGGAAACTGAGGCAGCCAAAACAGCACAAGGAAAGATACAAAAGGAGACTTTCAGAACTTCTTCAGAAAGTAACAAGAATGATGGAATAAGTGTGTTCAAACCCAAGGGAAGTATTTTGAGGGGATTATTAGCAATGTGCCTTTTACTATAGTTTTTAAAAAATTAAACATTCACTATACTGCATTTTTATCTGTCTTTGAATATAGGAAATTAGTGGACTTTGTGTATGGTCTTTTTATTCTGATGTTATTGGGCTCCATGATTAATTCTGAGAGATGGTTTTTAGATGCTCTTGGGGTGTTCAGTAAAATCATCATGTCTTTAAAAAGATAGTATTATCATTTCTTTTTCAACTGCGTAGCTTTTATGTATTTTTCTTCCTTACTATACTTGCTGGAATATCCAGTATAGTTTTAAATAGGAGTAGTGAAAAAGGATATCCTGGTTTCTTGATAATTTTAGAGGGCTAATCTCTTATTTCTGTATAATGTTGTGTTTTCTGTAAATATTTTTAATAAACTTGATAATTTGCTATTGGTTTTTATTCGTGGATTATATTCTATCATGAAGATTTGTGCTTTCCAGAAGTTTTTTCTCCATCAAATGATATAACCATGTGAATTTTTATTTTTTTCTTATTGACATGCTGGATTAGGCTTTTATTCTCAAATGGTAAATCATTCTTGAATAGCTGAAGTAAATTATGTTGGTTGTCATATGTAATTCTTTTCTTGTTTTGCTATTTTAGTTTGTCACTAGTTTTGAGGACATTTGTGTTTATATTCATGCAAGAAACCATGAGTCAAATTAAACCTCTCCTCTTTTTACCTTCAGGTTCTGTTACTGTGTATAAACAAAAGACAAACTGACTGATAAAAAATAATGCAATTTTCTTCCTTGTAATGGATTTTTCTGACTTTGATATAACCTAATACTGGCCTTGTCAGGTGAATTAAGAAATATTTTTTGTATGTATATTAGCAGGAAGACATTGTGAAGATTTGATACTTTTTCTTAAATATTTGGTAGAAGTAATCAGTAAAACTATCACCTTCTACTTTCTTTTTAAAATTTTGTGTAAAGTTTTTAACTATTCAATTCATTTAACACATATAGAAAAGGATTTATGTTATCTATTTCTTTGTTTAGTTTAAGTAGGTTATTTCTTTCAATAAATTGGTAAATGCAATTTAATTTACAAAAGTAGTATTGTTCATTAGGATCAGTGGAAAGGAATGCTGTCTCTCTCTCTCTCTCTCTCTCTCTCTCTCTCTCCGTTGGCTTGTTCGGTTATTTATCGATTTAATTCATCTTTTCAAATCTCCAGTTATGAATTTCATTGATATTCTCTATTATTTTCTTTTATTCAATTTCATTGATTTCATCTCTAATAATCTTATTTCATTTTTCAAACTTGGTTAGGACTGAATTACTTTTATTTAGTTAGCTTCCCAAGTCAGAAGTTTTGGCAATTGACTTTTGATTTTTCTTTTTTTTTTTTTTTTTCTGATATAGGTCTTTAATGCTATAGAGTTCTCTCAGTATGGCCTTGAGTGAGTTCCACTACTAGTTTTCATATGTGGTAATTTTGTGTCATTTACTTCAAAGTAATTTTTTATTTCTTTTGAGACTTCATAGTCATATGTATTACTTGGAAGTATGTAGTTCCATTTCTACCCATTAGGGATTTTTCAGGTACCTTTTAGTTATTGATTTGTACTTTAATTTCACTATGGTCTGAAGACATACATTGTTTGATTCCTAAACTTTTAAGTTGTTAAGGTGTGATTTTTGCTGAAAGATGGACTAACTTTATAAATATTTTATACAGTATTACAAAAGATAGTCTGCTGATTTTGGATGGAATATTCTTTAAATGTCAATGATATAAAGTTGATTGATAACACTTTTAATATCAAATATCATCTTAGAGACCTGGGCCCTTATTACTATGCAATACCACCTTATATATCCCTTTTAATTTTCATTTAAATTTTTGTCTTTAATAGCTACTCCAGCTTTCTTTTACTATTATTAACAAGATATACATATTCATTGGCTTCTAATTTATCTAAATTTTTATATTGAAGTAGTCCTTCCTTCCTTTCTTCCTCCCTTTCTCCCTTCCTTCCTTCCTTCCTTCCTTCCTTCCTTTCAGATGGGTTTTCACTATGTTGCCCAGGTGAGCATCAAATTTATAATCTGACTGGCTTTAGGATTTTGAGTAGCTTTCTTTTAAGCACCATATATTTGAGTAATATTTCATCCAATCAGTCAATTTCTTTTAAATTTGATGTATTTAGATGACTCACATTTAAATGATTTTTTTATATAACTGGGTTAATATCTACCATGTTTGTAATTCTTTTCTACTCATCTTCTAGGTGCTTTATTTTTCCCTTATCATTTATCTGCTTTGTCTGACACATCAATTATTTTTTAAAATTAATTGTTCTTTTAGAATTGGTAATATGAACATTAATTTCAGGATATCTTTTAATAATACTGTGCTTTTTCATGTATCACATAGTTATCTTATAAGCATGTCTGTATTTTTCTGCTGTTCTCTTTGATGTTGTCATTCTTTTAACTCATCTGTATGTTGCAATTACATAATATGTTATAACAGTATTACTTTAAAATAATTTCTTATCAAACAAGAATAACAAATTTTCAAAAATTATAATATCTTCACATATGTGTTCTCTGATAACCTTTAGTTTCTTTATCTAAGCTCTTAAATAATTTTCCATTAAGGTTCTTTAATACACAGTAATATTTATTTACTTCTGTTCATGAACAATTCGATTTGTAAAGAGAAGCATTAGGCAAAATTTTGCTTTCGTTCCCAAACTCCCCATAGGATGCCAAACTTGAATGTGGCCATCTAGCCCACAATCATGGAACAAATAAAATTTGAAATATCACTGTATTAGTTATTTTAAATTCCATTTCACCCTTCCAACATTGATCTCATATTTGGGTCTTCTAATGATAAATGCTTTGCCTGTGTTTTTTTTTTTTTTAAACCTTTTGACATGCTTTGTAAATATGAAATATCAAGTAAGAGAAACTGGGTGATATACTGCTTTAGTGTGAGGATTTATGTCACTTCAGTTTGAAGTTGGGTTCTATTTAATGTCCCCCATAGTTTTATGTGCTAGACGATTAAAATTCCTCTTAGCTTTGTTTTGTCTCCAGCATTGTCTTGGGGAAAATCTGCATCCAGCAGCTTTTGCATCTGTGAACCACTGCCACACATTGGAATCTAACTGGTGTTGTGATAAATTGCAAAGAAAAGAAAGTGTTGTATAATCATGGTTTTTTGTTTGTTTGTTTTTTGTGTGGACTGCCATCCTTGAACTTCACACATGTTTCTTAAAACTTTGTTATTAGTTAGAGTAGACAAGAAAGACAGGGTTTTGAGGGGTGATAGGTGTTCTTCTCCTAAATGGGGTAACATCAAATTAATTTTCCCCTGTGCAGATTTTGGGTAAATCTGTGAATATTTTACAATGGTTACCTTTTCCCTCTTCTAGAGCCAGAATTGTATTTTTCTTAGCTCCTCATGGTGGAAAACTGCTGGGGTTGGGGAGGAATAGTACTCATTTACACTGTGGCCCCCAGGAGTTTTACATTCTTCTAACTCAAGCTCAGTTTGTGAAATTCATCAAAATTACCTGTTCCTACCTGTTAGCTCCAGCAGTTTCTACTCCAGGTAAGTTGATCTGAGTTTGGAGTTTATTTGCCTCTTCATACTATTATAGATAGGTATGTTAATTAGATATATTATTGACAAGTAGACAGGCTGCTCTTAAGGCCCCAGCCCTCCAGGAGCCAACATACCAAGGAACCAACATGGAGAAAAACTGAGGCTCATTCACTGGCTAGCATTACAAAAAGGAAAAGAAGTACTACTTCCTCTAGAGATAGACAGCAGTGATTCATATTCTAATGGGAAATTCCTTGTATGTGACATGTCTTCCTATTTGATCCTCATTTAATCAATATTACCTGGATGACTGTACTTGTAATCTTATTGGTTGGTCATGGTTTTGTCCCACCTCCTGCCCATGTTGTAAATTTCCATTGGGTTTTGCAGTTGTGTACCACTTTGTACCCACTTCACCACATGGCTTTGCTGTATAAAACATCTTTGGAAAGTGGGGTGGGTGGACAACCCACTTTCCGGTCCCCCTTTTGTCTCTTAGGCAGAAGCTTTCTTTCTCCCAATAAATTTTTCCAACTCTTAACCTCCATTGTTCCTACAATTCAATCTTCAGTTTTAGAGAACACGAACTCGCGTTTTGGATATCTAGTAAGTTTGGGAGTTACATCTCTTCCCCCTGTGTCAATACTTTAGGGTGCTTCACTTGATAACTCAGTTATGACTCCAGGAAAAGTCACTGATTTTCAGTTTAGTATTTTTCAACTGATAGCTAAAAATCCAACTTGCATACTCATTACATTTTGGAGTAAACATGGGAAAGGACATTTTAAAAACAAAAGATAAGAACTTAAATAGAAATGAATCATTTAGTAAAAATAAAAATTATTTCAATTATAAATGTGAATGTATGTGTGTGTTTGTGTGTATGGTAGGTCAAAGTTAAAGAAAACTGGTCAAACTTTCAAAATGCTTTCAAAATGCTGAGTTAAAAGCTATGATTTAGCTTGGTTTTCTGCTATAAGGATCTATATATTTTATGCTTTCACTATTTAATTCAGATAAATATAATAGATAAGATCAATATATTTTAGATTCCATGTGAATCTCTATATTGGCTATAGCAAACAACTTTCTATGAGGACTACAATTTGCAATACTTTCCCAAGTATTGTTCTTATAAGTATGAATTCACTTTTAACAATATTTGCAGCAAGAATATGAATGGGATAAAAAAAATCCAAGCTTTTGGTGAAGAAAAGAAATGGAACAGTAGGAAAATTCCTGTACTTCTACTCAGGAGAAGTCAATTTGACTTCTCAAATTAATATTGTATTGTTCAGTTATTCTCTTCCCACTAGGGAATAGCTTAGTCACACTAGTTAATTTCTTACATATTTGAAATTTAACTTTTTTATTTAAAACATTAACATGTGTCATTATAAAATGTGTTTGATTTAAGCACATGAGGATTTGGACTGGAAGAGTTTGTATAGCTCAATCTTCAGCATTAAAAGCCTTATCTTGAACCATCCATCAATGAAGTTCTGTCTTATTTTAGACACAACCCTCTTCAAAAGCCTTTGTATCAAAAAATTTTTTTGGGGTATGTCTGTAAAGCTCTTTTCATTTATAAAGACAGGATTCCTGGTTCTACTACCCAAAGCTGCTACTACTATTTTTCTTTCTCCTCCTCTTAATATCATTATAATGGCCAATACCTGTTGGTATTGAATTTCTATTGAATTTCTTGTGTCCATTTTGACTATGTATATGATCATTGGTATGTTTATGTGTTGGAAACTTAATTTTCAAGGCAATAGTGTTGAGGGGTGAAACGTTAAAACTTGCTTAGGTCATGAGGGTAAAGCCTTCATGAATATATCAATGCCATTATCACAGTAGCAGGTTAGTTAGGTTATTGCAAGAATTGGTTCCTTATGGAAAGATAAGATAGGCCTCCTCTATCTCTCTCACTCATGTGGTGCTTTCTGCCATCTTTTGATGCAGCAAGAAGGTCCTGTTGGCACTTGGAGCTTGGACCTCCCAGCTTCTAGAGTTGGAAGGAAATAAATTTCTACCATTTATAAATTACTCAGTCTCAAGTATTCTGATCTAATATCACCAAACAGATTAAGACAACCACAGTTATTTTTCTGAAATCTTTTTAATCCATTTCAATGATAAAGTAATTGAGTCTCAGAAATAAATGAACTCAGATACAGATTAAACTATTATAATAATTCACAGCTAGTAAGAAACAGAGTTAAAACTCAAACCAGAAGTCTCTGAAACCAAAATATATGATATTAATCATTGTTTTCATGTCTGCAATTAGTATGAGTGGGAAATATATTTTTCCTACACTAAAAACAAAACACATGAAGCACTTGATACCATTAAATCTGAATAATCAAAACTGTTTTTGTAAAACACAATTCAAAAGGCTTGTTTACTTCAAATTTGTAAGATAAAGAAGAAAATCATAAAACACTTTAAAGTCTATTAAACTTTAAATACTTTTTTCTTGGGCAAACTCATACTAAATGCATTTATTAATTATCTCTGATAAATATTTCTAACTTTATCATTAAGTGAAACTAGATCCCAATTATATGGTAAAACATAAAATTAGTAATACCAATATATTAGTATAGTTGCTAAATTAGAAACCTGAGACTTGGATCCCAGACTATTACATAATACCCTCCCTGAAAAAAGAACTAACTCTCATCAATCTCAATTGCTTCTTCTTACACTAAAGAAGGTTTTATTATATGATTTCAGTTCCTTGCAGTTTAAAGTTGTACATCTGGCTTCACTCATACATGCATTCTTCAAAGATAGTAAATCATCAATTCTAGTTTTATTCCCTATATATTTCTTATATTTATATGAGTCCTGGTCACAATTACCACTGCATTTCAAAAACTCCCTTACAAAAAATGTAGATGACTATAAGGTTTAGTTTTTCAATTCCACATATCTGGAAAAAAATGATGGTGATATTTTGCAGAGAAAAATGCTTTAACCTATTTTCTTACTAAGTTCATGTATTTTGATACATTTTACATTTTCATCTTTTTCTTATAAAAGCCTTGATTCTTCTTTTTGATAAATAAATTTATCACTTCCAAAAACTTTCTTAAAGACACATTTGATTTCACAAAACATTATGAAAAAGCTTGAAGAAGCTAAAATAACGGGCAAAGAGACTGCCTGACAGAACATTCTTGCTGCACGTACAAAGATGTCAAAATCAAAATGTGATCAGTTAATTCAACTCCTAAAAATAGACTTGAAACGCTGGCCAGATGAGGTGGTTTCCTCATGCATACTTGCCTGATACACACTATTTTTTTAAAAACTTTGCTTAAAGTACAATCTTTCATAAAGAGTCACAGCCTTGCAACAAGCCACCTCTGTAGATACCTGCTGCATTGCGTCTTAAAATGGATATTTCATTTTAGACCTATACTGCCCTTGTTATTAATCCTTGTAGCCAAGGATTATTATTTCAAAAGAATTTGTACAACCCTCCTTATTATATCTTTGTCTTCTTAAACCCTTTATATGCTGCAGTCTACTATGGAATACATAGCCCAGATTGCAATCCCTTCTCATTCCCAAGTGAAAGTTTTGTTAGCAAGAAGTGGTCTTTCTGCCATTCATTTTAGGTTGATGTAAGTCTATAAATAACCATCCCTAGTGAGATAACATGAAATGACTACCTTCACTTTCAAGAGTAGAGGTAATACATCTATGATTCAAATATGTAATTGAACATATATTTTGTGTTTTCTTTCTGGACTTTTAGTACTTTCGTTTTAACCACATGGTTTTATAAACGTTATTTTCATTATTTTTCCAGTGATATTAGTCAAATTTATGACAGCTTAGACCAATAATTTTGGCTTAAAACAACTCTTATTTGCTTAGATCCCTATTCTGCTAGTCTGCAGCTCAGGCTGTGTTTATCTGTGTACATTTTTCTCAGGTTTTTGCAACATACCTTAGAAATCTATGGTCAGCCTCCAGGTTGTTTGGTATCTGGTTGCTTTAGAGGGGTCTCTCCTTGATAATATATTTCCTCTCCAAGAAGCCAGAAAGTACTGTCTTATTTTAATATCTTTTCTCCTTGGTCCTCAAATCATATTTTTGCTAATTTTTTCTCCATATATTTTAATCATCAGAATGTAGGTTTAATTTCTATATACAATTCATAGATTTTAAGGTACAGTTTGTTGAGTTTTGACAAACACATAAGCCTGTGCAAGCATCATCTTACATAGGATATTTCTGAAATTCCATGATACTTCATAGTTAGAGTCACCCTTCCAAGGGAACCGGTGATATGAGATCTAGGACCATAACTTAGATTGACCAATTCTTGAACTTAATATAAAAGAGCTATACTGTTTATATTCATCTATATGTTCTCAGTCCACTTCTGCCTTCCATTTCATCTTGTAGTGCAAAGTCCCCAAGTTTCGCTAGAATAATCCATTGTAAGCTGCATAATTTACAGCTTCCTAGACAACTAACTTAACTTTTTTTTCTCAAGATATACCCCAGAAATCCTTGAGTGAGAGGTGGAATGGGTGCATTTTAAGCCTCCTTTACTGATATCTTCATTCAGGGAGAAATGGGGGTTCATGGATAAATATCTTTATCTCATTTTTCCTTAGGCAAATCTTTACATTTCTGAAATTCCCCAGTGGAATTCAGACTGGTTCCCACAAAGGCAACTTACTGGCTCAATTTTGGTGCCTGTGATCATTTCCCATATGAATTGTTAGTAACCCATCTCCTTTCTTCAGATTTGTATTAAGGAGGAGATTTTCTAACGAGAAAGAGCAGAATGTCATATTTACTGGGAGGTCATTGTAATGTTTAATTTATGAGGACGTGAAAGTCTCAACCAAGACAGTGGCAAAGACTAATGAATTAGATAGTTTAAGACCTGTA
Organism: Heterocephalus glaber; assembly: GCF_000247695.1. The sequence goes on along the minus strand of NW_004624755.1, from coordinate 1,156,420 downwards.
TCTTAGGGTATTTAAAACCTGACTGTGGAAGAGAGAAGGTTAACTTTCAAGGAAGGAAGGTGAAGAGAAGTCCAACAATATCATATCTATTACCAAACAGGACTTCAAACTAATCTGAAATGACATACATAGACTTTAGTTACACTTAAGCATGAAACATGTAGTAAATAGTTATTTCAAGGTATTTCTTAACATATTGTTAAAAAATTCTCAAATTAAATATACAAATTTTATTTACTATGTATATACCACTATATACTTTGTAATAAGCAACTTAATCCTTTTAAAACTCTTTTTGGCAGGTAGTGTTATGCTCATCTCTATTTTAAAGATAATAAAATTGATACAAAGAAAGAGTAGTTTTCCCATGTTTACAGGGAGTAAGTAGTACATTTGGAGTTTCCTTTTACTCTGGGGTTGAAGATATTTAACAGGACATTGCCCTTTATCTTGTAATCTTATTGATACTAGCATTGTGTCTAGTACTCATAAGATAAATACATGTGACTCACAGTCACAAGATTTTTGCAATCATTCTGTCAAAGGTAGATTCTCTTTCCTGGGATCTTAAATCCAGGTTCTGTGACATACTTGACCAATAGAATTGGGCAAATTTAATATTGTACGAGTTCTGAAGCATACTTACTAGAATTTTCGTTTCTGTTTTAGTTCTTTTATAAGGAACAAAACCGACACTACTAGCTACTGTGAGACCAACTTCAAAGACAGTTTCAGCCAATGGCCAATTTCACGGCTTTGGGTATCGATAAGATCCCCATGTAGCATCCATTTCCAGCCAAGTCACAGAAGATGCTAGCACATGAATGAGCTGAGAAATTATCAGTCCAATAACTATCTGATATAACCCACAAAATCTTAAGAAGGAATACTTTGAAGCCAAAATTTTCTAAGTTGTTTTGTTATACAGAGAGAGAAAATTGACCAGTGGTAAACAGAGAGGGCACTCAAAATAAAGAGTAATTCTAGCTATTACAGAGAAAAACAAGGCAGTAAAAAATTTGGCTAAACCAGACTTCTATGAGGTAGCAATTAGACTTTACCTTGAGAGTGGGAAAAATAGGATTCACACAGATCTATATAAAATACATCTTTAGAATGTTTCAGAAGCTTCCTTCAAATAATGTTAGAATAGAAAAATGCTAAATAATAGAAAAAAATACATGCCAATAGACTGTATGCTTTACCTTGCTCTGAAATGACTATAAGCTATCAGTATAGTGTGTTTTTATATACAAACTTAATCATTTTAAAGAAATAAAAAAAGCTTTGGATTCAGATAAGCCTGTATCTATATTATTATTTATTATCTGGTGGAATTTAGACTAACTGCTCAAATCTCCCTTTACCTCAGTTTGCTCATATGTAAAGTGTGCATCAATATCAATTAATAGAAGTGCCTGTCAGTTAAGTAAATTATCACAAATAGACAGCTATTCAATGTCTGTTTTAAAAATGATATGCAAAGAATTGTAGTTTCCTCACCATGCTAACTGAAAACCCATGGTTAATTCAATCACTAGGGATACAGTCCCAAGTCTCAATTACATTTCTAATCAAACACACTTAGTATAGTATGGGTTTCTTGTTTAGTTAATCAAACTAATAGTAAATTGAAAAATATCTCACCCCAAATATTCAACTTTTCCAGGGCAGAAATTAGGGTACATAGTGTACATCTTCAGCAAGCCTCGTTCATGTCAAATCATATCTTGAGAAAAATTTTGATAATAATTTAATTTTCTCCTGTCTAACTCCTTGAAGACATTAAATGATGGTCACTTCGGAAAAAAATAAAAGACACGCAGCCAGGGATTTAGCTCAGTGGTTCTGTTCCCTGCCTCGCAAGAGCAAGGACTTGAGTTCCATCCCTGGTACCAAAACAACAACAACAAAAAACAAACAACAACAAAAAAATAAAAATAAAAGATATGCTCATCAATTGTGTAACTGATTATATTCTTGCAAAAGGCTTTCCTTTAATAGAAAATGCTGAATATGGCATTATTCGTCATCCAATTCTTACATAAAGCTCTGTTGGGATGACTGATAAGGGATGTAATAAGATAATTACATTGTTTTGTTATTCTATATGATCCTCTTCTTTGTAATACAAAGGTCATCTAAGCCACGTACAAGAAAATAATTAGCAGCGGTCCTTCCCAACGCTTGCCCACCTCCGTGATCCCTTTAATTTTCAATAATGCTGTGCTCTGCTGTAGGTTCAAACACACACACACACAAGTGCGTGCACCCACACAGATATACCTGCAAGTTCTATTTTAGGAGCTATTTGAAGTCAGTCTACCATTAGGAGCAAGGTTGAAAAATGCTTCCTACATGTATTATTTTATTCACATTCCAAGCACTGACTAAAGAAAAATGTCAAGTAACTAAATTTGAAAATTTAGTATACCACAAAGTTCTCTCAAGTAAAAAGCAATATACTTTCTCTAGTGAAGCATAGTCTTTTATAACTGCTTTGTTTTAATCTTGGCTGAAGTGAAAATATGAATGTAAATATAAAACATAATTAGTTATTATGGCTCTTAGAATATTTATGTTCCTGTCAATCCTCCCAAAATTTAATAATTAATTCTTTATTATAGCTGTATGTCAATATGCCATCAAATTCTTTACATGTAATCTAATACAGTCACAGATAACTGGATTATATTTCACAACCAAGTCACTTCACTCAGCTTTGACTCCTAGTACTCAAAAAATCAAAGTAAAGTAATGAAAGAGGAATCTGGTGAGCTTTTTGCAATAGTAAAGGCAATAGATCTGCATACAGGGAAACAACTATCTTTGTTTTTTAGCAACTTTCTTAATTCGTGTTAAAACAAATGACTTGCATGATTTGGGGCAGTGTATCTCTAAGATGAGATAATTCGATATGATATTTTTTACATCCCTTATACTAGTTTTGCTTCCTTAAAAACTTATAAAGCTGAGTGTGAAGGCACACATCTGTAATCTCAGCACTCAAAGGCATAGATAGAGGATTGCTAAAAGTTTGAGGTCACCCTGAACTGCATAGTGAGTTCAAGGCCAGCCTGAATTACATAGCAAGACCCTGTCTCAACACTGCCCCCAACAAAAATCATTACAAAAATGTCCTAAATAAAAATACTCAAAATCTTTTTATTACCATTATCATTTCAAAATAATTTATGTGTTGAGAGTCAAAAGATATTTCACCTAGTAAGAAATAGAAAAATCTATTCAAAAGTCTTCTAAAACCAAATACAGATAAATGTTTTACTTTAGAAAGTGAAAAATGATAACAACAGTTATATTTTACTTTGTTTTTAAATATAATTATTATTAGCAATGGTTATGGAAATAAAGTCCAGCAATGTCTTTGTCATATTGATGGGCAATGAGAATTCAACTAAAGTTATAGGAAACGAGGAGTTAAAAAATCTGGACCTGCCTTTATGGAGCTTAGAGTTCATCACAAAACCAAAATTTTTTCAACAAATGAAAAACTTAACAGAGAAATCAACAGAAACCAATGAGCAGAAACCAATCAGGGAACCCAGGGCAAAGCAGGAAAATCTGCACTTTGTTAATTGCAGAAAGTTCAGTGTGGGAAACTTTAAACTCCAGGAGAACCCAGCCTTGGGGCAGCCCCTACCCTTATTCATTTTATTTCCAGTCTGTCAACCAGACCCTTACAATGTGTTTGGGGAAAAAAGAAAAATGTCCTTGTTTGTCTGGCAGTGGGAAGGGAAGGGAGCCAACTTGAAAATCATCAGAATATTTAGGTTTTTTACAACACTTATAGCAGGAAAGCCTGTCTTGCTGGAGCCTAAGCAGTTGTTTTTTTTCAGAGCTAAACATACCTGTGGGGAGGTCAATACACCCGCTCCTAAAGGCTCTATACTTCCACTTTGCAAAAAGAAAATGTTAAGGTCCAGCTCCTCTTCAATGTGGAGGGAGAGAAAAGTATCACTCTAAACTTCAAAGCGGGGGAAAACTGTGAAGCACCAGTGAGTTCACAGTTTAGGAGCACAGGCTTGTGACCTAATCAAAGGCACATTGAATACTTCCTCTGCTCCATACTTTTCTACATTATTCAGTTGCTACTGCATGCTCACCTATCAACAAAAAATTGCATAGCACACTAAAAAAGAAAAAAGGAAAAAAAAACAAGAAGAGCTTGAACACTCATCAAACCAGAGTCAGATGTGGCAGGAATGTTGGAATAATCAGACCAAGAAGAAAAATAAAAACAACACACATAAATTATTGTTATTACACACATATGTAAGTTTTCTTATTTAATTTTTTAATTAAGGTTTGTTTTGTTATTTTGTCAAATAATTTAATGGGTTAAAATAGTTTTTTTAGCAGTGATGGTATATGAAATACAAAAATGTATCAAATTTTTGCTTATGATGCTTTTACATTTGTATCTACAAAATCCCTACTACTAAAATTATAATAAATGTTTTTAAAAGGGATTATTTATATACTATATTAATTATATTATATTAATATTATATGTATTATATATTATAGGGAGCCCAGGATAATTTCTCTTTACTCAGTGCAGCCCAGGAAAGCCAAACTTTTGCGCAACTCATGATCTTCATGAATATAGTCAATTTATTTTTGACAAAGAAATAAAGACATTACAATGAAGCATTGTAATGATGTAAAATGTACAATGCACATCATTACAAAGATACTTTGAAGTCTATCTTTTTATTCAAAAGATAGACTTTTAAATAAAAGGTGCTCAAAGATCTTAATGTCTGCCTGCAAAGAAAATTGAATCTGGACTCGCCTTAAAGATAACACAACAGAAAACCTAGGCGAGTTTGTGTACAGTGATGACTTTTTAAAAACAATACCAAAAGCATGAAATGAATAGTTGATGTTAGACTTCATTGAAATTAAAAACTACTTTGCAAAAGTCATAAAGGAATGAAAAGACATGAAACAAAGTGGAAAAAAATTTGTACATGAAACATCTAGTAAATCTTTCAGACAAAATATATAAACAAGACTATTATGCAACAATAAGAAAATTTATAACTTGGTTAAAATGGACAAAACATCTCAATGGACCACACAACAAAGAAAATATATAGATATCAGGTGAGCATATGAAAAAATGCTCAATATGTATATTACCCAGAAATTTCAAATTAAAACAAAAATGACATAATTACAGACATGAATCAGAGTAGCCAAAATCCAAAACACTGGTAACACTAAATGCTGATGTAGAAGAACAGGAACTTTCATTCTTTCAAAACTAAACATATACTGAATTTGTAAACTAGAAATAGTGTCCCTTGACATTTACTCAAAAGAATTGAAAGTGTGTCTAACAAAAAACCTGTGCAGAAGTGTTTTTGTTGGCTTTCTTTAAAATTGCCAAAACTTGGAAGTAAATAAGATGTCGTTGAGTAGATGAATGAATTAATAAAATGGTTCTTTTAGACAGTGAGATTGTATTCAAGGATAAAAGAGATGAGCTGTTATTTCTGAAAATACTGAGAGAAAACTTAAATGCATGTAGCAAAGTGAATGAAACCAATCTGAATGTCTCCTTTCTTTATAAGTCACATTATATCACTTTCTGAAAAAAGGCAAAACCATGGAAAAGTAAAAAGGTGTGTGTTTTCCACAGGCTTAGGGAAGTAAGAATCAAATAGGCAGAACACTAGGGACTTTCAAGTCAGTAAAAGTATTCTGTACAATGTTACAATAATGGATACTGCTCATTATACTTATGACAAAATCCAAAATCCTTAGGATGCACAATACCAAGAGTGAAGGCCAATGTAAACTATGGATTTTTAGGTTTATGATCTGATGTTGATAGTTGGGGAGGTTTTGTCTGCGTGGGCACAGGTGGTTTGTACTAATTCTCTGTATTTTCCTCTCAATTTTTCTGTAGACTTAAAACTGCTTTTAAAAAATGAAATCTACCAGCTTTTTAATGCAAAAAGACATCTTAAAGTTACTGGAATGTCTACAACATAGAGTGTATCTCTGTGTTTAAAATTAACAACAGCAAATTTTAACTCAAGAAATTGTCCTTTGATTTACTAAGCCATAAATATTCCCTGTGAATGCATGCTATACAAATCTAGCACTTTAGAACTGTCAACAGGTTATAATATACACTTCACCTTAACATAAACTTCACCCATATATAGATCAATCTATTTATCTATCTAGAGTGTGTGAGAGGACTGATGATGATAAGAAATAGGAAGAAGTATAAATACTTTCACAAATTATATCTTCCATTGTTTTAAAAATATTTTAGTACACACACTAGTTTATATTTAGCTTGTATGCTAATTTGTTTCATTTATACTGCTACTTTCTCAGTTCATGAAGAGAAGGTATTGTGCTTTTTATCTGTTTGTTTCTTCTTCACAAGAGAGACTCTTAAACTTTGAATAACATTGTGGCCATTCTTTCCTGATTATGACACACAATGTATTAATTGTTGTTATTCTGTAATTATTCTGTTGTGACATTTTGTTTTATATTTTCATAGAAAAAAGAACCTAGTAGTGCTCATTATCACAACCTTCTCCCTCATGTCTAACGTATACTTAACTTTTTATACATAATTTTTGTGTTGCATTATTATGTATAACTGACAAGCATAATGCAATATTTAAGATAAAAAATTAAATAACAGAAAAGACAATTTCCATTCAATAATACAATTCAGGCTTTAAAAATAAAACTACAAATTTTGTCAAATAGTGTGAATTTTTCATCTTAGGTTTTTAACAAAAATATTTTTAGCAGAAACTAAAAGATTTTTAACAAAAATTATTGAATATTTTGGTTAGCAGACAGTATCTTTAATAAAAATTATTTTCTCTAGTTATTTGTCCTGGTGCAAGATAATGCAGTATACAAGCTTTTTAGGTTTAAATTTTTCTCCCACATTTCCTGAATATGTGATCTGAGAAAATTTTTCAAATTTTAGGTGGTGAGTTTCTTCTATTGTAAAGTGAGGATAATAATAGCACCTACAGAATAGGTGTGCTGTGATCTGTCAAAGAGTGGAGGAATTAAACAAATCTTATAATAAATCTCATGGGGTTTATAAATGTTTGCTATGAATATTCAATACAAATTAAGAGTCTGCAGTGACAAACTATTAGCAGAGAAGTTATGCTTTTTTAAGTAAATTATTTTGCAGTTATTAGATAATTATTGTTTTAATTTGTTTTTACTTGTTGATATACAAATTACTTGTTTCTTTAACAACATTCTAAATCTGGCCTCCACTTTTTCTTTCAGCTTTATTACTAGCTTCATTCACTATTCATATTCTCCTAGTACATTATTTTTGCCTTTGATATAAAAGTATCTTATATTACTCTGTTCATTAATAGTTGATTAAATCCATGTAATGTAAAATATTATACATAATAAATGTTGACTTATTTAGAACTGACTTATTTAAAGTTGTGCTTGTAATTGTGCAAGGAAAAGCTTGCTGCAATACACTTAAAGATTAAAGCTCCTCGAAGACAACAGCTTATTTCTGACTTGTTTATTCATGGAAAATGCCTGCCACAAAGGTAATGCTACATTAATACTTTGGAAGCATGGAAGGAAAAATAATTTTTTTAACAGCACCTTTTTTGATGTCAAAATGGAGGAAAATGTATCATCTTAATACATAAATTTGGCAGAATATGTTAACTTATGTTTAACCATGTAAAGATGAATATCATTTATCCTTGCCTAAATACTCTTTTCCTAAAATTAATTATCAGGAAGAGAACATGTAAATTTGAACAAGGTATTTTGTTGAGAATGGAGATTAAGTTTATAGACAACTTTATGTGCCCAATGCTTTTTACAAGAAGTGGTCTGGGGATCAGGAAACCATGGCGCGGATGCCAGCTGCCTCCCTGGCCAGACCTGCAACCCTTCGCATGGACCGCGCAGGCCATGGGGTATCTGAATCTGCACAGCAGAGGCGCTGCGGGGTAGGGGCCATAAAGGCCATGGCTATGAGCCTCAGAAGATAGAGCGAAAGTGAAGAACAGAAAGGGCCTCTCTGAGGCTCCTCAAAGAAAATTGAAGCCCACTGGGAAAGTGAAGAAAATCTCTTCAATAAAGGCACACTGGACCATTGTGGTTACTAAGTTGGTGGGATCAGCACCTCTCATAGAAACCCAGACTCGCTTAGTGGGGAGGACAGCTGGAACCTGCAGTAAACTTTGCAGGGTTTAATCCTACAAGAGATCAGGGACCTCAGCTTGGGTCTTGTAAACAAAAATCAGCCTGAATCTCAGTAGACTACAACTGGCTTACTGAGACTAATTTACTTAGACCTGCACACTGCTACCCACATTGTCTACCAGGACAGCAGATACATATCCTGAGGGAGACCTTATATATATATACACTTTTTTTCTTTTCTTTTTTTTTCTGTCTTTCTCTCTTCTGGCTCTGTATTTCTCTCCCTCTTTGTTCCTGTTCCTGTTGCATTTTGAACTGTTTTTCTCTCTCTCTCTGTACTTTCCACAGTCACTGTTATAGGAAGGTGAATAAAATTTCTAGCTTCCCTAGTGTTGTCAGTTTGTTCTGAACTTGTCTCTGTTCTTTCACTCCGTCTTTTCCTCCTGTCTTCAACAGATTCCTACAATTTGCGTGATCTTCCTGCATCCTCTAGCCTCATCTCTAACCCTTCACTCTCCTATCTCTCTATCCTTCCCTCCCCAATCCCTTCTAAATCCTTATCCCAAAGGGTAAATTTGCCATATTGAAGGGTTTCTTTACTAAAAACATATTTTGGGCTACTGCTACCACAAATTGTCATTTTCTAAGCTGTGTTTGATGCTATTGTTGATGCTGCTTGTGCCAGTTGGGCTAAGGTGTCATGATTGACCTAATCAGTTGTCCTCCCTGATATACAGAAAATGAGATTGCCTAAAAAGTCCAGCTATACCTGGAAGACATCTTTAAGAAGCAATTACTCCATAAGGGCTTTAAACACAAGTAATAAAGATACTCACAATAAAAATATTGAAGTATCAGCCCAGGAAGTAAAGTGAAAAACAGCACCAACCACAAAATTAAAAATGAGAAGACACCTTAGCAAGACACAAACCCAGACTTCCAGCTCACTAAGGGCAAATTCTGGGGGAAATGAGGTAGAAAAATGATAATCAACCACCTGCACACCCTGAACTGATAGCACAGGAAGTAACAAAACAGATGAATGAGGCTCTAGAAAAATTCAAAACAGAAATACTTTCCCAGATAACTACAGAGATGGTGAGCAGAATGAAAGACATGATTACAGACTCTAGAACAGAAACAGATAAAAAAAATAGATGAGCTCAGGACCATGCTGGAAACCATGAATGCCCAGCATAGGAAAGAAATGGAAAACATGATCATACAACATAGGAAAGAAATGGAATTCATGAAACAGATTCAAACATGTCCAGGAGGTTTAAAGCTCCATTGAAAGTATGCACAGCACATTGAGTGAATGTAAAGATAGAATATCAGATACAGAAGACAGGATTGTGGTTAGTGACCATGAAAACAGAGATTTCTTAAAAATAGTAAGGAACTATAAGAAATCAATCCAGCAGCTGCTAGATGATGCAAAGAAGAATAAGATAAGACTGATAGGTGTCCATGAGAAAGTACAAATGACATTAAAAAATTCACAGAAATAATAGCAGAAAACTTCCCAAACAGAAGTAAAGAATTTGACATACACATAAGTGAAGCATGTAGAACTCCAACTAGCCATGAGAAAAAAAATCTACACCTAGACATATAATAGTCAAGATCCCAGAAACCCAATAGAAGAGCAAAGTCCTAGAAGCAGTTAGAGAAAAGAAACAAATCACCTATAAAGGAGAGCCCATCAGAATCACAGCAGACTTTTCAACACAAACCCTCAAGTCAAGGAGAGCTTGAGGTGAAATATTTCAAACTCTAAAAGAAAATAACTTCCAACCTAGACTGTTGTATACTGCAAAATTATCTTTCAAAATTGATGGGGAAATTAGATACTTCCCTGACAAAGAACACCTGAGAAATTTCATGAACACCAAACCAGTACTATAAACAATTCTGAACAATATCCAAGAAAAAAGAAAAGATCACAACTACATGAAGCCCAACAGACCAAAAACCAGAAGGCAAGGCAAGAAACTAAAGGGAAAGGGGGAAAAATGAAAAATAAAAGTCAACAACAGTAAAACATCATGACAAGGATGAGTCAATATCTATCAATTATAACCATCAATATTAATGGCCTCAATTCACCAATCAAAAGAAATAGATTGACAAAATGGATTAAGAAACAAACCCAAAAATACCCATATATAAGAAACACTGTTGTCCACAAGCCCGCTCGCAGACCTAAGTTTGGGACCCCGGACCGGGAGGGTAAGGTGCAGAGTCACCAGATGACTCCGGGGAGGTTTCAGGAACGCTTCTGCTTTATTGAGGAACTACACAAGCTTATATAGTGAAATACAATGGCAATTACATAGGCGGGGTTATAACAGCTTTAGCCTTGGGATAATTTAATTGGATGGAAAGGGATATAATTATACACAATGGAGAACATAGTTAAATTTATTTTAAACCATATGGGGTGATCATCTGGGCGAGGTGAAGGAGTCATGACCCAAAGAGTGAGGAGGTATGGTCGACTTGATCTAGTTTCTACACACTGGAGTGAGCTTGCTCAACTCTGTTTTTTGTCTCTGAGCATGTTCAAGAGACTGGAGTGCGGCATACTTGACCCAGCCAGACCTGAACTTCTCCTTCCAAACACATTTAATTCCAAAGGAAATTCATAGACTGAAAGTAAAAGAATGGAAAACAGTTTACCAAGAGACAAGAACATGGAAAAAATCACAGGTAGTAATCTTACTTGCAGCAAAACAGATTTCAAATCAAAACTAATTAAGAGAGACAAAGAAGGTTACTACATCCTTGTAAAGGGAACAATCCAAGAGGAGAAATGCCATTCATAAATATATATGCACCAAATATGAATGCCTCAACTATATAAAACGAATATTAATGGACATGAAAAACCAAATAAGCACTAATACAATTTAGTGGGGGACCTCAACACCCCATTGTCAAAAATAGATCATATAGACAAAAAATCAACCACAAAATACTAGCATTGTACCAAGCTTTTGAACAAAAGGACTTAATAGATGTCTACAGAGTGTTCCACCACACAAAATCAGAATATACATTCTTTTCAGCTGCACATGGGTCATTCTCCAAAATAGACCATATGCTAACTCATAGGACATGCTTAAGTAGATGCAAAGGAATTGAAGTTATCTCCTGTATATTATCAGACCATAGTGCAATAAAATTGGAGATCAATAACATAAGAAACCATAAAACCCCCACAAACACATGGAAATTGAATAACACCCTCATGAACAACCAATGGGTCACAGAGTAAATTAAAGAAGAAATTAGATAGTTTCAACAATTAAATGACAAAGCCAATACAACATACAGGAATCTATGGGACACAATGAAAGCAATACTACAAGGGAAATTCATAGCAATGAATGCCCATATTAGGAAAACAGAGAGAGCTCAATTAAACAACATAATGCTGAACCTCAAGCTCCTAGAAAGAGAAGAACATGACAGACCCAAAGCTCATACAAGAGAGGAAATTATAAACATTGGAGCAGAAATAAATGCAATGGAGACTAAGAGAATGATACAAAAAAAATTAATGATCAAAGAGTTGGTTTTTCAAAAGAATAAATAAAATCAATAAACTCAGCCAACTTTGTCAAAAAAAGGAAAGAAAACACTCAAAACCATGCAATTAGCAGCAAAAAAGGTGAAGTCACAACAGATCCAGCAGAAATCTAGAGGCTCATCAATATCTACTTTGAGAACCTGTACTCTAATAAAATGGAAAACACAAAAGAAATGGACAGATTCCTAGTACATACGAATTACAAAAATTTAAAGAAGATATAAAAATTCTAAACACTCCACTACAATCAGTGAAATTGAAAACATAAATATTTAACAACAAAGAAAAGCTCAGGTCCCGATGGCTTCACTGCAGAATTGTACAAGACATTTAAAGAAGAACTAATGCCACTACTCTTTAAACTTTTTGATGAAATTGAATGGGAAGCAATACTTCCAAATTCATTCCTGGAAACAAGTGTTTCATTCCAAAACCAGGGAAAGACCCAACCAAAAGAGAGAACTATAGCCCAATCTCCCTAATGAACATAGATGCAAAAATCCTCAATAAGATACTGGCAAACATAAAACAGAAGATCATCAAGAAGATCATACACCTTGACCAAGATGGATTTATCCCAGAAATGCAAGGATGGTTCAATGTACATAAATCAATAAATGTAATACACCATATTAATAGAGCTAATGACAAAAAATATATGATCATCTCAATAGATGCAGAAAAAGGATTTGACAAAATCTAACACATATTCATGATAAAAACAACCCTACAGAAAATTGGAAAGAAGGTCTTTACCTCAATCTGATTAAGCTTATCTATGAAAAATCAATAGCCAACATCATAGTAAATCATCAAAAACTGACAACTTTCATGCTAAAATTAGGAACAAGACAAGGATGTCCACTATCACCACTCCTGTTCAATATAGTTCTGGAAGCATTAGTCACAGCAATTAGACAAGAGAAAGAAATAAAAGAAGTAAAAATAGGAAAGGAAGAAGTTAAACTGTCATTATTTGCTGATATGATACTCTACATAGAAGTCCCAAAAAACTCTGCCAAAAGACTTCTAGACTTAATTGACAGATTCAGTAGAGTAGCTGGATACAAGGTCAACATTCAAAAATCATTAGCCTTCTGTACCCAAATAACAGACTGACAGAGAAATTAGGGAATCAATTCTTTTCACAATAGCATCCAAAGAATGAAATATCTAGGAATCAATTTAACGAAGAAAGCAAAAGACCTCTACACTGAAAAGTACAGCACTCTGAAAAAAGATCGAGGAAAATATAAGAAAATGGAAAGACATCCCTTGTTCCTGGGTAGGAAGAAAAAATATAGTGAAAATGGCCATACTTCCAAAACTGCTGTATTGATTAAATTCAATGCCCATTGAAATCCCAACAATATATTTCAGAGATCTACAGAAAAAAATAAAAAAATTCATTTGGAACCAGAAGAGACTTAGTATACCAAAAGCAATTCTAGGCAACAGAGACATGGCAGGAGGTATGACAATCCACAACTTGAAATTATACTACAGATCCACTGTGATAAAAACAGTATCGTACTGACAAAGAAACAGACCCAAGGATCAGTGGAATAGAATAGAAGATGCAGAAACAACTCTAGACATACCCAGTCACCTCATCTTTGACAAAGGAGCCAACCATCCTCACTGGAGGAAAGATAGCCTCTTTAATAAATGATGCTGGAAATACTGGATTACAACCTGCCAAAAATTAAAACTAGACCCATATCTATCATCATGCACCAAACTAATATTGAAGTGGATTAAAGATCTAAATATTAAAACAGAAACACTAAACTTGCTCGAAGATAAGTTAAGTAGAACTCTTGAAGGCATTGGCATAGGAAAAGACTTTATGAACAAAACCTCAGTAGCAAAAGAACTAGCACAAAGAATCAAAAACTGGGATCTCATCTTATTAAAAAGCTTTTGCACTGCAAAAGAAACCACCAAGAGAGCTAAGAGACAACCTAGAAAGTAGGAAACAATTTTTAGAGGCTGTACCTCAGACAATGGACTGCTATCTAGAATATATAAAGAAGTTTAAAAAATCAGACCTCCCAAATTTAAAGACTCAGTTTAAAAATGTGCATCTTAAATGAACAGACATTTCTCAGGCAAAGAAGTAAAAGCATCAAATAAATATCTGAAAAAATGTTCAACATCAGTGGTCATTTGAGTAATGGAGATGTAAACAACACTGAGATTCCACCTCACCCAAGAAAGAATGGCTGCTATCAAGAAATCAGCCAATAACAAATTTTGGTGGGGTTGTAGGGAAAAAGGAACCCTTTTCTATTGTTGGTTCGACTGTAGACTGGTGCAACCACTGTGGAAATCAGTATGGAGATACCTCAAAGAAGTAGGACTAGAGGTTCCATTTGACCCAGCTATTTCCCTGCTGGTTATCTTCCCAAAAGAATTTAAAGAATGTTACCACAGGGATATATGCATACCTGTGCTTATAGTGACAGTTTGTAATAGCCAAGGCTTGGAAACAGCCCAAGTGCCCATCAACTGGGGACTGGATAAAAAAGATGTAGTTTTTTTATAAAATGAAGTACTACTCAGCCATAAATAACAACAAACTTGAGACATTTATAGCTAAATGGATGCACATTGAGGACATACTCTTAAGTGAAATAAATGGCACAAACATGTAAATACTGAATGGTTTCTCTGGTGTGAATATCTGAAAGTGTAAATATGGATTCAAATGAATAAGTGATAATGTGAAATAGAAAGAAAAGGTCTAAAGGGGTAGGGGAAATGGAAAAGGTAGGGGAAAGGAAAGAAGGGAAAGGAAAAAATATGAGATGAGGAAAAAGTGGAAACAAAGTCTTTGTAAATAGGGAAGGGTGTAGGAGGTGAAGGTAGGGCAGGAGACTGGGGAAAAAATAAGAACCAGGATACATCTTGTAAAGGTACAGGTTTCCAAGGATAAAAGTGAATGTACTTTATACCTAAAATGTACCAATAAAATAATTTTTTTAAAAAAAGAAGTGGTCTGGTTTTCCAGAACGGTTACTGTTAGCTTTATCCCCTAGTGAATAGATAGAGTCACATATAATTTGAATGATCTAGATGAGGTCACTATAGTGAGCAGAAACAGAGGGACATTTTCTCATGCTGGAGTGAGGGCACACAAACCCCTTTCATATTTCTTTACACATACTGTATTGCAGTTTAAGTTACAATTATAGCTGAGGGAAAAGTTTGAATTTATTTGGTGCTATCATCTGTGAACAAATCGTGAAACCCACCAGCTATCAAAATATCCTTAAGAGATTAGGTTTAGTAGAGCTCTTTAGATCAATTTCTTGTGTATTTTCTCTCTTTTTAAAGAGGCACAGTGTTTAATTACTACATATGAATATATTAAATATATAATTTTATAAATACTATATATAAAAATATAAATGTGTTTCTTTCTTTCTCTATCTTTGTTAAGTAAAACTGAATGACTTTTTAAACCCTGAAATATTATTTAGATCTGCTTTTCACCTTGCCAGTCTCAATCCCAAAAGGTCTCTTCCATACTTTGCATAACAATTGTGGATCTAGACCTTATTTGGTCCTAATGTACAGGAAGAACTAACATTGAAAAAGACAGAAAGAAAATTCCCTTGTGTCTCTTTGTAGGTTTACAAATGCCCATAGTAATTAGCTTTTAGAATTCAAAAAGCAAAGAAATCTAATTAAGTTAGAGTTTACAATGTCTTAAATGAACAAAGAATATAAGATTAGACAGAAGCTGATACACATTGTTTATGTTAGGTCACAGATAAATGGAAAAATTTCAAGGATGTGTCACTAGTAATCTACAAGTAAACCTGCTTGGGTGCAAGTATAAAGGATTAATGCATCTAATTCCAAGTAAAATATTTAAAACAATATTTACTGCATGTAACAGCCTTAGTATATAAACCTCATATCAAGAACTAACTAAAATAATTTAATTGAAATGCTAATACATCACAATACTTGGATTAAGCATCTTCCTAATTTCTTTTGTGCAAAGGAGCCAACAATTTCCATAAAAGACATGGCAATAAATATTTTAGACTATGCTGATTTCATTATTTCCATCACAGCCATTCAAATCTTCCATCATGGCACAAGTACAACACTAGAAATTATTTTTAAAATGGCCACGACTCTGTTCCAATAAAACTTAATTTTTAAAGCAGGGAGTCAGCTAGATTTGACCAACAAGATTTTGCTAACACCAACTCTAGGCTACTTTAAACATATGCCAGAACAATTACTTCAAAAGTTGCTACTTATGGATGAAAAGTAACCCAAAACTTCCACTTTGGGGATAATATCTTCAAATTATAGCACCATGAAATAATGTATTCCAACATGAAATAAAACTGTGTTGTCAACTAAACTGAGACAAACATGCTTTATCTTGTCTGTGTTGTATTTGGAAATGCTGTGGGAATGACTCCTTTCTATGTACAGCATAAGATTATCTAGAACCAGTAAACCTGAGCTGCTAACTCACTGAAATAGATAGGAATAAATATTGAATGAAGAAATGCCAATCTGTATTAAATTATATCTTAGTTATGTACAAATACATCTGAAAAGTTATGCAGCCCTGATTATCTTATTTATCTCTATGCAGTTAAAGTGAAGGTTAAATCTTCCAAATATTATATCTTTAAACTGGGGTTAAAATCACTGTGACATAACAGATGGAGCATTCCCAATGTACAATTTAAATTGGTTAAGATGCAGTTTAGATTGGCTAAGAACCGAACATAATTGTAGCTCTTTTAATGCTTTGGTTATTCCTTCCCACCAGTGCTACGAGCCTACTTCAGAAAATCAGAACCAACTGTTCTCATACACTGAATTCTCTGATAGAAATAAATCTCTTTTCATGCAAAAAAAAATCTTATATAATTAAGTGAGAAAAACCATACACAAAAAAATTTATTGTTTAGATAAACTAAAATAGAAATAAGTTGGTCAGCACAAAGCTTTTCTCTATAGTTGATCTGTATTTTGATATCAACTTGTGCTTATGTGAAAATTTAAAAGATTAATAAGTCCTCAATATTCTGATTTACAAACTGATGGTTGATTGTTGATGATCTCTCTAGAGGGAGACCTGGAACCCCGGAAAGCACTGACTTTTAAAGAAAGAAAAGGAGACAGCCTGGGGGATGAACAGCAGTTTAATTCCTCTGGCACTGTTCAACAATCACAAAGAAAGAAGCAAGGCTTTTATACACGTAGGAAAGCAACTTAGTTATTCTTGCTATTGTCTTTCTGATTTTCACCTCTGATGATAACCAGTGACTTTAAGTGACTCATAAAAGCTACAGGAGAATTCACAAGTCCCCTGTTTCCCCTTCACCAATCCCGTACATCAAGTACATCAAAGAGCACACCGCAGCCCTCTTCTTATCAGATAGTATCAAGAAAGCAGGAGGACTTTAGCCAAAATCAAGCCCATGGGCCCACCATAAACATCACAGATGTGCATAGTGAGTCATATCTTTCTTACCACCCGTAGAGTCATTGGGTCGCAGTCCTCTGATCCCAGAAAATAGTAAATAAGAAAACTAGGAAAACCTGTTTTTCTCCCATGAAACTTTCACAAGGTCTCTTAAAGTTTTCTGGCATTCTTTTAACAAACAGACTTGTGGAATTTCCCAGAAAGGATTTAATTCTCTTAGTTAACAAACTTCTTGTGATCTACTCTTACAACTAGATAGCTGAATTCTACCATTTCCCACAGTTGATAATTTCTATGACAACGATTTATTGAGCTACTGTTGTCATATGTAAAAGTATATATTATAAACATTGTTACCTTAAGACCCTCTATCACCTGATCTTATCCTCATTTTCTCAAACTTTAATAATTACCTTTAACTATCTCAGAAGGAGATGGAAAAGTACCACTAAGTATTATCTGAGAAAGAGTGGAAATGCCTTCTAAGGGAAACAAAATGATTTACACAGTACAATATCTAGAGTATAATTTTAATGAAAATAGATTTCCATTATAGCCTTACGTTTTTTTCAAAAGAGACCATTCAGTTAATGCAATTCTCCCAAGTGTAAGATTCTAACTTTGTTTTTAATTTGAACCAATCCAGAAATTAATGAATTTAGCTCATATGAGAATCACATTTTTGCAAAATGGCTTTCAATGGACCAGCTATTTAAACTCAGTGAAGTTGTAAATTTCTCTGGGAATCAAAAGATATCTAAAATAGACAAAAGGGAACATCATAACACAAATCTCAACATACTGCTAATAAACTAAATACAAGATAATCGTTCATTTTTATATAATTAGAAATTACTAGGCTTCCAGAAATTTTTAAAATGTCACAATTTATAAAAAATTGAAAAAAGATGGTGTATGAGGACATACAAAGACCATTCCTCAACAAATTATCCCACCCTATTTTATCACTGAATATGGGTTAAAATTATTTTGAATCAAAATAATCAAATTAATCTTTATAAATTAAACCTTTCAACCACTTAGTAGTTTTTATTTTGAACATAAAACTTTATATTAATGTTTTAATTTAACCAAGTATAAAGGAACAGAAACAAAAAATACAAAAGATAAACTGAACTGGGGTACACTATTTCAAATATTGGATAAAGACAATACTTAATTGTGTTGATGTTTATGAACTTCTCTATGAATGGAATTCTTTTGGTAAGGTGAAGCCATACAAATTATTTTTCTCAAGTAAACTAATGCAAATGGCTAATATTTGACTTTACTTTTGGTAGTAATGTTGTTCTTTGTGCTCCTGTAAGAGTCAACTACACTAACTACTTTGAGCCCTATTAATGCAAACAATGGAGAATTGAACCTTAGTGATTGATATGGTAGCAAGGCAAATATTACTAAATGTGAATGATTTGATGGGAAACTACATTATATCAATGCTATATTTTAAGAAATTAAAATAATAAAAAATACTAATACTAGGTTACTCTTTAAGAGGTTCTTACTATCACCTGAGCACTACACATTGCAATAGTCAACATGTATTGAACACTTACTACTTGCCAGATTCTGTTCTAAGTTAGTTCCTTCATCAAAGTGGTAGGGAAAACTCTAAAACAATCCCCAAGATACCCATCTCTGATACCCATACCCTATATAATTCTCTTATGTTGACTATGGATGGGAGGTATAAATATGATGGATATTGCCACCTTAATTAAATTATATTATAAACCAAAGCTGAAGGAATTTGGTTAATGTAATCAAGAATCAAAATCTGATGTTTTTGACTTGATCCAGAGTGACTTTTCTAAGCTGGCCTAAATTAATCAGATGGATGCTCTTAAAGGAAGGACCTAATAATTTTTCAACACAGAAATTAGATATTAGGGTTTGATCATCTTCCAAGATGTTCAAAATGTTTTAGATTTTGGAGCATTTAAGGTTTTGGATTTTCAGATTAGGAATGCTCAAGTGCTATAGTTTTTGAAACATTTCACACACACGCACAGCACCCTCAAAATCTGTAACATGCCATGTCCCAAGCATTTGAGTAAGGGATACTCACCATATACCGTGAAAAGAACTTATACAGGAATAGCTCCTCTTGCTGAATCACCACCTGTCCTGAGAAAAGTAACCAGGTACATCAGCCCTGCAACCAGAAGGAAAGTAATTCTTCCATTATCTTGAGGAGCACCAGAACTCCAGAAGTGAAAATAGCCTGGTCAATACCTACACGGCAGCTTTGTAAGACCCTGAGTAGAGGCCCCAGTTTGCCAAACCTAGACTCTGTTCAACAGAATCCACAAGACAATAAACGGTTGCAATTTCCAGTCACTATGTTTGTGGTGAAATGTTAAAACCTTTCAAAACTAGTAAAATCATACTGTTTGATCCTTATGAAGTGTTGTAGAATAAAATGTGGAGGGTCTTTAGTATCCATGCTATATATGTGGGCTGGAAAAGGTTGCCTTATTTGCTCCAAGACTCTAGTTCATTACTAATAGACTCAGTGTCATCAGAGTTAACAGTTAGGTTCTCTTACTGCAGCACAACCTGTGTTTGCAACAGGTACACTGCAGATTCTGCTCTTTTCAGCCCCTCAAACATCTTATAAAATTTGGTGTTAATATTCGTATTTTAAAACAGGAGATTTGTCCTCTGGAGCTTAAATAAAGTGCAGAAAAGTACTTCAATAAATTGCAGAACAAAAATGTAAACAGACACATCAGCCTTTAACTTTTTGTCAAAAAAAGAGATCACATAGGCTCTGGGGTTATTCACTTCCCTACTGCTTTGGGGAAAACAATCAGGAAACACATGTTCGACTCCGTGTAAGAGTCTGCTTTTCATTCTGTAATGAGTCACAAGTTGCTTTTTCCAGTTTTGCTATATATAAATTTAATATTTTTACAAAATACGTTTTCATTGTTAAACACTCACATTTCTTCCACCCAGTGTGAATGTCATTCAGTCAGCTGGTAAAGTCACTGATCTGGGTTAAATATATATAAAAAAAAACTAACAATAAAACTTTTGCTCTTGGACCAGTATCCCAGGGAATAGATGAAACAGCATCATAATAATATGATTAACTCCATGACCTGAGGTCCTTCTTTCATTTTTATTTTACAACTTGCTATGCATACTTTTAAAAGAGCATGTTACACTAATAAATCAATATGACACTTCATTTGATTTAAGGATCAATAAAATATTTTGGAAAAACTGAAATCAAATAATAAAACTTTCTATTGAGGATTTGATAAATTGATGGTGTGTGTATGTACATGTTTTAAAATTAATTGTATCATTTGCTGTTGCATATTATAATGTTGTGAGGAACGTGATGGTGCTGAAAACTACATTTCATAGAGCCACTGATAACAATATATAATGTATTCCATTCTTTGAAATCATTTTGAAAATGTCAATTTTTTTTTTTTGCAGAAAGTGTTACCATTACACTCAATTTAAGAAAAAGTAAAGAAGGTTTAGTTATTATGTTGCTATTAGGTATAAACAATAGAATGTGAGAAACAAAAAAGCCAAGGAAGAAATACAAATTAATAAAATGAGAAAAACAAAGTTTACTATATTGAATGTCATATTAATCATCAATTATTTTAAAGAATGAATGAAATTTGTCTTTGCTAAACTTTCTAAATTTCAGGGCTGGGGTTCTAACCTTCCAGAAATCCATGCCGTGATTAAATGTAAAAATACTTTACAGTTGAAGTGTAAGTTTAGACTTATTATAAGGTAAATATGTTCAATACAGTGCTTGAAATGCTGAAGAGTGAAATAATGGATAAAAATGTTGAAGTGTTTCATGTTAAGGAAACGATTCTCATGAAACAGGCCTGAACTCTTGAGTTAGTGGTAGTCTATGCCAAAAAGCATAATTTACTTAAACTTGTTACCCTCTTGCACATCACGTGTCTGTATATTTGTTAGAAGATCGATTTTATTTTATGATTTTATTTCCCATTGACAATATTTCAAATAATCCGCTTTTCTCTGCCAAATAAGTCTAGGTTGGATGCACTATTTTTTTTTTCCATGCCATGCATGGTAATATAATCTTCACAATTTTGCTTCCAATACAGAGAAAAATCTTTTGAGAAAATCACATTGTCCAATTTTTATTTTTGTTTGTGAATAAAAATGTTTGACATAAATAATGAATCACCTATATCTATAATAGCATAGAAAAATGATATCATCTCCAAAACAAATTCCTGGAAGAAATACAATAACACATTATAGATAATACCTAAAGAATTTTAATTCCCTGAGTTTGTGAGATTTTTTTTTTTTTAAGATATGATAGGGGCACCATGAATGATAATGAAACTATGAAGACAGAAGTACAGATTTATTTATAGAACTAAAACCTTGTTAGTAGACCTATATTCTGAAAAACACTAATCTTATGTTAACATCTCAAGTCTTCTTGTTTCCCATGGTATCCTTTAAATTTTAAAGATGGGACATTCTACACACACACACACACACACACACACACACACACAAAGTAATGAATTAAAAGAACAGTTATTCTTGCCTTTCAGGCAAAAGGTAAAGAAATATAAAAATCTCAAAGGAAATTAAAAATCTTGAAATCCTCTGAATAAAATATATGTTGATATTTAAATCTCCATGTCACTTTCACAAACAGGAACATACACTATTGTAAAGAATTTTTAACTAATCTCTGGACTTACTTGATGTCAAAAATCTTTTAACAAAAACTCTCTTGCTCTCTTAAAATTTAGTTTCAATAAATCAGATATTTATAGTGAATGCATACATTCCTAGTTTCTGAAAGTTTAAATGGGAGAAACAGAAAATAACTGGTCTTAGACTGTCCAGCAAATAGTAATAGCAATAAATGAAATGTAATCTGACAGTTTAAATTTAATCAGTGTGTCACTGTTTTGTCTTAATAGAGCAAAATCATCCCGTGTTGAGTACTTAATTTACTTTCAGCAACAAGAGGTAGGTAATGAAATCAAGAGAAACTCACTAGTAGGGTATAGAATATAGCACAATTAGGGCTGCTCATAACAATTCAAATTAGATCTGAGTCTTAGAAGGGTTGGCAAATTTAGACAAGTATACGTTTAGAAGGCTCTATAGCTGCTGCATGTCAAGTAGGCAAAGCAGACATTTCTTGATGACTCCCTGACATTTCAAAGCAATAGCTTTAAAGTGTTGGTAATGTTTGTTTGCAAGGTACTAGTGCTTATAATAGAAAATACTCATTGTATGTATCTACAAATAAGGCTAAATCTTTCTTTCCTCACCCAAACATTACATTTTCAAACACCAAAAAGGGCAAAGGGGAAGCAACTAATTATTAGAGAGAAATCCTGAAATTATCCATTGTGTTTGGATACCAAGGGAATAGAATCATACTAAGGGATTAAGCAAACCACCTGAGATCACTTAGACTGTATTAATAAAATATTTATAAGAAAAATCTCCTGATTTTTGTGATTTGTTTTTGGCCTTTGTAGAGTCATTGGAAAATCTTTTAACTAATATGTGATCAAGTGAAACCTATTCATGCCAGGAGTCAGGATAGATGTGTACGAAAATATTGATTAGCAGAATAAAATGCACACAAAATCAAGGCACTTCACTTCATTTGGCTTTCACTGGGGATCTACTACAGTGTAGACATACACTTAAAGTTAACGTAAAATCTTCAGCGTATCGACGCTCTTCTAAGTCCTAAGAAATACTATAATTTCCAGAGTTGCTTAACTATAAAGAGTCAGAGGAGGAAAGTTACATTTTGAGGAAGGCTGGTATTTGTAACAGAAAGCAAGAAGAGGTCAATTGTCTAAAGTCTTATACAAGCTTAAGAGATATAAAATGGAAAATATGAAATGTTCTATGTCAACTCTCAAATATTATCATGTTGGGATTATGCATTTTTCATAGGAAGGTACCAATAATTTTCCTCTTACTGCCAATTTTATGTGGAATATGAATGAGTGGTAATTGACACCCAAGTACAGTGACATAAAAATTAGGTAAACTATCAAATATTAGCTTGCAAAGGCAAGATGATGGATAAGATACAATCAGAATGCAGCATGTAGCATTGAGATGAAATAAAAAGGAAAGGGAAAAGCATGTGTCAATCTTGAAAGTGTTTCTTAAATTAGTGATGGAAATGAAGGAGGAAAAAGAATGCATTTGTTCTGAGAGGAATAAGAATCCACTGACTAATAGCATCCAAAAATCTGAAATACCTAGGAATCAACCTAACGAAAGAAATCAAAGACCCCTTCTCTTAAAACTATGGCACTCTGAAAAGAGAGATTGAAGATGATATCAGAAAATGGACAGCCATCACCTGCTCCTGGGTAGAAAGGATTAATATAGTGAAAATGGCCATACTTCCAAAACTGCTATATAGATTTAATGCAATTCCAATTGAGA